>AP027103.1:76238425-76618051 GCA_028142955.1 Pinctada fucata | reverse complement strand
GACAAACACGCAGTAGTAATCAAAAGACAAATTACGTCATCAAAACGTATAAACAATTTACACGTACCAGTACGCGTTGTGATATCTGCTCAAGCGCATAACGTCAACGTGTAAATAGTTAACGTGTAAATACACTTACAAGTTCTCGTGCACGTACAAGTTGGGTTTGCTCAATCTCTCTATAATGTCAGCCCACCATCATCTTGTTCTTCGTATCAACAATGGTAAACAGTGGCGTCATGGCGTCCGACGTCACGCATTTAAGTCATTTTTACTATAGAAATCCTCGTAGACATTTTATTTTCCGTCGTATTTTTGAACTTAGCTTCGCACAACCAAACGGGGGGGGGGGGGGGGGGAGGGGGTATTTTTCTGTTCCGACTAAAAGAGTTTTATAGACTGGATATCAATTTATAATATGACAACAGTATATTTAGGAGAAAATCGCCTAAAACAGGGTGTTCTGGATTTAGTGAACAGGACAGTAGTACTCCGCCCCTTAAATAAATGAAGGGGCTATGGCGTAAGTATTTGGCGGAAAGAGTTCCACGCAATATATGTAACTTAAAGATCAATTATACAGTGCCCGCCCGGGTGCACAAACGGAAGAAAAAAAAAGAAAAGAATTGCCTGGAAGGAAAATTGCAAACTTATATAGACCCTGTTCTATCAATGACGCCATACCGCTCTTATACAGATTACTGTATACGTACGTAATTAGAATTATAAAATTAATGGATGATGTCATTAATTATTTGCTAATTGGCGTGTTTTATAGACAATTTTAACGAATCTGGAAGCAACATTAATTATCAATAGTAGTGTTATTAGCTAGACATATTAAATACGTCAAACTCGATAGATCAAAAAAAATGTATCCATACATCTGGTCATATATATTCATTCAGTTTTATTTCATATCTGAGTGTCGAAGTTGAACATCAAACTAAAGTATGTACATACTTATACTAAGGAAATCTAGTGAAAACGATGGGTCCAACAGTAGCACATGTACAGATTCTTTTAAAGATAAAACTAATGGTATTAGTATCGCGGGTAGATATATATACAAATCTACCATTTACAAACATACCGATTTAAACAAAGAATATTGGTACAGTGATATATCTAGAGTTCAAGGTGACTAGGGTAGTGTCTTACAAAACCATAAATCCAATCATCCTCCCAACCAACTGCACATCATTGCCATTTCTGTCAGAGCATCACACACATATAGCTTCACTTTAGACGGAAATGTACTGGTCAGTATTCCCGTGGCCTTATTTAGTAACTACTGTAGTATTTGTCTTCCACTTTACAACATCAAGTTTTCCTCATCACCATGACTACTGTGTAATCGGTGCTGGACCAAGTGGCATTCAGATTGGCTATTTTTTACATCAAAAACATCGTGATTACGTCATTTTTGAAAGAAACAATGTCTCAGGTAGGTCTTTTAAAGATTTTTTTCGGCTTTCGCCTCGCCCGATACGGGTTTTCTTTTCTCACCATGTATTTTTCCGTATCAGGTCACTAACTAACCGTGTAACTAATAGTATTCTGCAAAGACTCAATAAATTTTCTGAATATTTCAAGGAATTGCAAATAAAATGCATCCCATTATAAAGAAGAGCCCTCAAAGTTGACCAAAATTTTATTCTTAAATTTTATTTTTGATGTTATAAATATCCGATTACTTGGAAAAGAAAAATTAATTCACTGTCTTTACTAAATTCCCCTAACCTTTAGAATTTAGATGCAAAGTTCTTGACAAACACGCAGTAGTAATCAAAAGACAAATTACGTCATCAAAACGTATAAACAATTTACACGTACCAGTACGCGTTGTGATATCTGCTCAAGCGCATAACGTCAACGTGTAAATAGTTAACGTGTAAATACACTTACAAGTTCTCGTGCACGTACAAGTTGGGTTTGCTCAACCTCTCTATAATGTCAGCCCACCATCATCTTGTTCTTCGTATCAACAATGGTAAACAGTGGCGTCATGGCGTCCGACGTCACGCATTTAAGTCATTTTTACTATAGAAAATCCTCGTAGACATTTTATTTTCCGTCGTATTTTTGAACTTAGCTTCGCACAACCAAACGGGGGGGGGGGGGGGGGGGGGGGAGGGGTATTTTTCTGTTCCGACTAAAAGAGTTTTATAGACTGGATATCAATTTATAATATGACAACAGTATATTTAGGAGAAAATCGCCTAAAACAGGGTGTTCTGGATTTAGTGAACAGGACAGTAGTACTCCGCCCCTTAAATAAATGAAGGGGCTATGGCGTAAGTATTTGGCGGAAAGAGTTCCACGCAATATATGTAACTTAAAGATCAATTATACAGTGCCGCCCGGGTGCACAAACGGAAGAAAAAAAAAGAAAAGAATTGCCTGGAAGGAAAATTGCAAACTTATATAGACCCTGTTCTATCAATGACGCCATACCGCTCTTATACAGATTACTGTATACGTACGTAATTAGAATTATAAAATTAATGGATGATGTCATTAATTATTTGCTAATTGGCGTGTTTTATAGACAATTTTAACGAATCTGGAAGCAACATTAATTATCAATAGTAGTGTTATTAGCTAGACATATTAAATTACGTCAAACTCGATAGATCCAAAAAAAAATGTATCCATACATCTGGTCATATATATTCATTCAGTTTTATTTCATATCTGAGTGTCGAAGTTGAACATCAAACTAAAGTATGTACATACTTATACTAAGGAAATCTAGTGAAAACGATGGGTCCAACAGTAGCACATGTACAGATTCTTTTAAAGATAAAACTAATGGTATTAGTATCGCGGGTAGATATATATACAAATCTACCATTTAACAAACATACCGATTTAAACAAAGAATATTGGTACAGTGATATATCTAGAGTTCAAGGTGACTACGGGTAGTGTCTTACAAAACCATAAATCCAATCATCCTCCCAACCAACTGCACATCATTGCCATTTCTGTCAGAGCATCACACACATATAGCTTCACTTTAGACGGAAATGTACTGGTCAGTATTCCCGTGGCCTTATTTAGTAACTACTGTAGTATTTGTCTTCCACTTCACAACATCAAGTTTTCCTCATCACCATGACTACTGTGTAATCGGTGCTGGACCAAGTGGCATTCAGATTGGCTATTTTTTACATCAAAAACATCGTGATTACGTCATTTTTGAAAGAAACAATGTCTCAGGTAGGTCTTTTAAAGATTTTTTTCTTCTTTCGTGATAAATATTTTTATCAGTTTCATTGTTGATAAATTTACTTGTTTACTTATTCATTTATTTCTTTAATATTTTTTTTTTCACAATCTTCCACGCATCCGTAATCTGAGTGAGGAAACCGACGGTATTTTTTAAAAAAGAGTATTTTCTTATCAAACAATTTTTTTGGGGGGGGGGGGCTTTTTTTATCCGAAATTTGTAAAGACATATCTGTTTTACCATATCGATTATTGTACTTCTCTATCAAAGTCAGGTGGGAATAGGATTTTATATAAATAAATATTCTTTATGATCTGAAAAACGTCTTCGCTGAGAATGTTGAAGAACAAATATGTGACGTTTTATAGGATTCAATTTACATGCCCAGAGGAATCGTTAGTATTTGAATTGCTGCACAAACATCACATAAGAACTACCCAGTCTTTAATTTATGTTTTTATTTTAAGAGTTTTTTCAATTTTATGAAACTTATCATATCAATTTGATGCACAATGGTCAAGGGTTTGAACACTTCCTGTAAAGGTGAAACTAGTTAAAGTCAACGTAAGATGCGGTACCAGCTATTTTGGCTTGGTATGCGTTCGCGTCACTAAGCCGGTTAACAATGATATTAATTCTAATCAATCTGTCGACGACACTTTGCAAATAGAATTTCGTGAAATTCACAAACAGTTACTCCGTAAACTTCGTCGAATTTCATGACAATAAGCAATAAAAACAAATTAGGAAGGAACAGATAATGACATTTCCATCATTAATATCGCAAAATCAATCTGCTGTTTTCAGATGAAAAGACCAACACAGCCTACAGAGAAAGTATTTCAATTGCCCTTTATAGAAACATTAAATATTTTGCTAATGCACCTTGGCTACTAACCACTATGATTTGAAAAAAAAATTAATTATCTCAATCAAGACCCTGGACCCTGACAACCCCCCCCCCAAAAAAAAATAACCCTTGAATAGAAAAGACTATTTGACAGAAGGCAATATACAAGCAAACGAAATAAACGAAGAGGAATTGAACAATAGAACTCCGTTTGTTTGTCCGATTTTTCCTTTCTCGTGAGGAAGTTCTCTTTTATTTCTTTTTTTTTTTTCACGAATCGGTTGACCTTTTATTGTGGGTTTTTTTTTTTTTGGAATCTGATTTCGGGTTTTGTATTTGACTTCCATTCTCTGATACTAGAATGTAAGAACCGTAACTTAAAACTCCTATGAGAGCCAATAAACCGCATTCAGATACCGTGAAATACGACGCGTGTGGTGTAGTTATCCGGATCACCTAAACGCAACCTTTTCCCACTTCAATGAAAGCCCATGAGAATGAAACTTAATGTTAAGAAATAGTTTTAGACATGAAGTATACAGCGGGCGCATTCTTGTTGCTGAGGTGAGCTCAACTGGTTGTTGAATCTGAGCTGGACTTCCAGTAGCGCCATCCAAAAGACAATGACGGCGGAAAATGGGCTTTAAAATACATTAAAAAGGACATGGGCGACTTTGAATTACATAGAGTGAAAGAGATAAGCCAGGATCGAATAACGGGACAATTTGACGTTAAGATACTACTCTAATGCAATCTATATAACGTCGAATTTCATTGGTTGTTTGCTCCTTAGTTACGGCTGTAAAACGAGAACATACTAGGCTTTGACGTTGCTAACGTCACATTTCGCTGTATATTCACAGAATCATAGATATTCCTTAAGAACTGTTTCATTTTTGTTCCAGGTAGTTTTTACGTCCAATATCCTCGCCATCGCAAATTAATTAGCATTAATAAAAGACATACAGGCTCAACGAATAAAGAATTCAATCTACGTCACGACTGGAACTCTTTGCTCAGCCATGACGAGTCCTTATTATTCAAACATTACTCCAAAGAAATGTTCCCTCATGCCGATACTTTGGTAAAGTACCTGCAAGATTTCACCACCAAATTAGGTCTTAATGTACAGTACAACACAGAGGTAAGGGGCATCCACCGCCCTCCGGCAAACCACAGTACCGACCAAAATCTATATCACATGAATGATTTGAATGGAAACCATTACACTTGCTCGTAAGTATTGAGTTAGTTATATGCTTATGTAAGCAAACAGGAGATGCTTACAATTCCCAGGCACGTGGAGTCTGTTTTACAAAATACTTACGAAAAATTTTAGGAATTGTCGTAACTTTCATCATCAAATAAAAGCTTAACAAAATCTTTTTAATTAACATTTATGAGGCGCCGTTTTAATATTTATTCCCTATTTTTTGATATCACAAATTCATTTTTTGATATCACAAATTTATTTTTTGATATCACAAATTTATTTTTTGATATAAAAAAATAAATTGTGATATCAAAAATTCATTTTTTGATATAACGAAATCGATTATTTGATATCGAAATATCAAAAATTCGATAAGATTTTGTGATATCAAAAATTCGAATTTGTGATGTCAAAAAATCGATTTTATGATATCACAAATTCTATTTTTTGATATCTAATAATGGATTTTTTGATATAAAAAAATCAATTTGTATTAGCCGTTTTACTATTTATCCCCTATTTTCTGATATCAAAAATTGAATTTGTGATATCACAAATTCGAATTTTTGATATCACAAATTCCGTCATATTTTGTGATATCAAAAAATCGATTTTTTGATATCACAAATTCCATTTTGTGATATCACAAAATTGAATTTGTGATATCACAAATTCGAATTTGTAATATCAAAAATTCGATTAATTGTTATCACAAAATAGAATTTGTGATATCAAAAAATCGATTTTTTGATATCACAAAATATGACGGAATTTCTGAATTTGTGATATCAAAAAATAGGAAATAAATAGTAAAACGGCGCCTCATATACATTATGTTGTCCATTCCTATAGCATTTTTGCAACTAAATACAGAAATTCAGAAACAAAACATCTCGATTTTTAGTTTATTAGAAGTGGTTTTGTATTTTTCGTGGTTTTGTTTGTCATGTTGATTCTATTTTTAGATTTTGTCTTGACTTTCACTCACTGACTCTCTCTATCCAAAAATGTAAAAAGTCGAAATCGAGTAGTCTAGTTCTAGGATGACTACTAACTATGGCACTGTCGTTGTCAACGTCCATGACGTTTCATCATCATCCTTTTTGGATCTGATAACAGAAAAGACTTTTTTTCCCCTCAAAGTAACACTAATTCAGAAACTAACGAACCGTGACGAAAAGGCTTTCTGAGATGTCCTCTATATCCTTTGTTGTATTATAAAGTAATAACTTTATTAGCAAAAAACTCTGCGAAATGTCTATTGGATGGCTTATTGTATAATGAAACATGACATTTTGCTCTCAGGAGAATGAGTGTCCATTACACCATTTGTTATTCACCAGAAACATAGGATAACGATATGGTTTTTCTTTAAATAAGCATGAAATAATTTCATTTTAAATGGAGGAGAAATATAAGAAATCACAGGGTATGATAACGGAAAAGTGAAACCAATTCTCGTGTCCGGAATTTGATTTTGTCCATGACTCGACAAGCCTCGAGTTGTATATAGATTCTAAGTCATTATTTAAGTGTGAGACCAAAACAGATGAAATGAGTTTTAGATTTACTCAATAGTAAAGCAACGTTTATCATACTTTATTGAAGCTTTAAAAAGAGAAGGTCTTGCAGAACTTCTAATACTCGTTGATGAAAAAAAAAAACAACAACAACAAACAAAAGCAATAGACAAAGAGTTAAGAGTCAACGCATTAGCGTTCTTCTTATCTGGAAAAAGGGAAAATCTCTAAATGGCAGAAAACTCGTGCTTCTCACATCTTGTTACATTATAACGATTTCTTCCAGGAAGTTAATCGTAGCCACGGGTATAGCCGAGCCCAATGTTCCGGATAACGTCCCAGGTATAGACTACGCTGTGGGTTATGAGGACGTGTCTATAGACCCTGATGATTTTGAGGGGCAGTCTGTTCTAGTATTAGGTATGTATTATTTGTCTAACATCTACAGGTATGCACTTCGCACAATCTTCTCTTGTCGAGGGTAATTTTTTTTGTGCAATCGTCTTTCAAGATTTCGGATTCAGATTCCTCAAGTCAATGTACAGTCAGTCCTAGTTCAAGATATATGATCTATCTAATTCAAAAAGTTGCTTGTGAAATCACTTAATATCAGTATTGAAAAGATATCTTTTTTCTGTCTTCAAATCAAAACTTTTTTTAGGTAGGGGCAACGCAGCATTCGAGACAGCCGATGCTATATATGGGTCCACCAACCTAATACATATGGTCAGTAGGTCACGGATACGTCTAGCATGGGAGACTCATTATGTAGGAGACTTACGGTAAATGTCCTAAAGAAAAATTAAAAAAAAAAGTTTCACGTGATCACTGCGAAGAACACCAAACACAGTACTTATATCGTTGTCCAGAATTTTTGATAGTGAGTGATCAATATACCTATTACAACCATAAAAACACATCGAATCGGACGCCTATCTTATGTTGAATCCCTAATTAGACTACATCAGTCAAGCAATCAGACAATTATTACTTTTCCCGACAACGCATTTTGTTCCGTCATACTGATAGCATTATCTTCTCACTTTTTAGAGCAGTGAATAACGGCCTCCTGGACACTTACCAGCTGAAATCCCAGGATGCCATACTGGAAGCTGGCTTAGAGGAGATACACATCGTCAAGAGAAACAACAAGTTATATGTAGAATTTGACACGGATGATGACGTGGACGATACACTGCTGGACAACTTTGCCCTACGTCAACCCTATGATAAAATCATACGCTGTCTGGGATTTAAATTTGATCAAACAATTTTCAAAAAGTAAGTGGAGATATGTTCCTTTGTTAAGACTTTTCACAGATTAAAACTCCTTCATCTTAAACGCAATTTTCTTTGTTCCAGAGAAAAGAAAAAAAAAGTCATTTTCTCTTGTCAGAGAGAGAGAACAAAAACGCTGTTTTCACTATACACCTTTTTCATTCAATAGTTCTGAAGAAAATCCCTTTCTGGTACATTTGATTTAAACTACACTAGTCTTCTATGCCAGCGTAAAATAAAATCATGATTTTTTGACATAGTACTACAAAATTAAGTATGGGGCTCGGCAGAAGACGGAAGTATCCGAAGATTGGTTATAATTATGAATCTGTAGACAATCCTGATATGTTCTTTGCTGGAACAAATACACATTCACTGGATTTTAGGAAATCTGCCGGAGGTTTTATACATGGTTTCCGTTATACAGGTAAGATACATTTAATAAAAAAGGAATAACAAATTGAACCATAACAACTTTGCTTTGTTTTAAAGAGAAAAAATAAAGGACTAAACAAAGCAAAACAAATAAAACAAAACAAACAAAACAAAACCAAAAACAAACAAAATAGTAATTCAAATTCAAGTCCATAAAATAATGATGATAATCAGATTTACTTATATGTTTATTACTATGACATGTTTTATGATAATTTTATATTACTTATTTCATACTTTGTTTCAAACTGAATTCACAGAAAAAAGAAGGGGAAATAAGCTTAAAATGCATCAAAGATGCAAAGTGCCGAGTTGCAAAACTTGAATATAAGTAAAATATACATGATTTGAATATGGTCTCGACAGATGGGAAACATTATTAGCATGTTTCAGGTTGATCCACATTCATATATAATTCAGAAACCATTTTCAATTAACGAGTCCTATGAATTTGACATTTGATCTCTTGACCCCAAAATTAATAGGAAACATTTCTGGCAAGTTACATGATAATAGGTGCAATACAGGCTCAAATTCAGTCGGGAAACCATTTTTAATCATCTAAGTCCTGTGACCTTGACCTTTGACCTTTGAACCCCAAAATTGATAGTGGTCATCCTTGATCCATGGGAAACATTTCTGGCAAGCTTCATGATTATAATTGCAATACAGGCTGAAATATGGTCCGGAAACCACTTTCAATCATCGGAGTCCTGTGACCTTGACCTTTGACCTTTTGACCCCAAAATCAATAGGGGTCATTCTTGATTCATGGGAATCATTATTGGCAAGTTTCATGACTTTAGGTGCAATACAGGCTAAAATATGGCCAGGAAACCATTTTCAATCATCAGAGTCCTGTGACCTTGACCTTTGACCTTTTGACCCCAAAATCAAAAGTGATCATTTTCTATTCACAGGAAACATTTCTGGCAAGTTACATGATTATAGGTGCAATACAGGCTGAAATATGGTCCGAAAACCAATTTCAATCAACAGAGTCCTGTGACCATGACCTTTGACCTTTTGACCCCAAAATCAATAGGCATCATCCTTGATTCAAGGGAAACATTTCTGGCAAGTTTCATGATTATAGGTGCAATACAGGCTGAAATATGGTCTGGAAACCATTTTCAATCATCTGAGTCCTGTGACCTTGACCTTTGACCTTTTGACCCCAAAATCAATAGGCCTCATCCTTGATTCAAGGGAAACATTTCTGGCAAGTTTCATGATTATAGGTGCAATACAGGCTGAAATATGGTCCGGAAACCATTTTCAATCATCTGAGTCCTGTGACCTTGACCTTTGACCTTTTGACCCCAAAATCAATAGGGCTCATCCTTGACTAATGGTGAGTAAGTGTATGAAGTTTCATTGTTATAGCCTCTTTCGTAGTTGACTTATAGTCCGGAAACCAATTGTTGACGCCCTCCCGCCCGCCCAGACGCCCGCCCGCCCGCCCGTCTCACATCAAATTAAGAGCCGAGTTTTGCAACTCGGCTAAAAATTGCGATGTTTTGACCCTCAGTGTCCTTTATATCTGTAGAAACGAAGCATCATTATTAGATTTTTATCCTTACATTTTCAGCGAGATCCTTACATCATTTACTAGAATGGCGTTACCACCAGGTACCATGGCCGTCACATACGGCACCTATCACACAGCTCATTAACACCATTATAAAGAGGCTGAACGAGGCATCAGGCACTTACCAAATGTTTGGTGTTCTAGGCGATGTTATTATACTGAAAAAGTAAGTAAGATTCCTAGACCATTCATTATCTAATCTATCCTTGATCTCTTACAATTAGTTTAAAGGTAAATTCTGCTTTTTTTTTTATAATAAAACACGTTCGTGATACAACAACGGAATATACACAAGGGACGGTTAGTTTATGGATCTAGACGCTATTTAAAAATTTTGTTACAATCTTGATTTCTTTAAAAGGAGGCTCTGTAGTTCACTGTGATGACAGATGTTATCCGGATTACTTACATGTGGCAGTGCCATATTACTGAGCATTCAGAGTCAACATGTATAAAATTAACTGTAATCTTATGCTCACCTTATAGTAACGGAGTGGAGTTTGAGATCCTAGAGGAGTTCCCCATCAATCTGATCCACAAGTTATCAGAGACAACAGGGCATGACGCTAGTCGTATAATAGTTATAAACATGGAGTATGGCAAAGGTTTCTCTGGTCCAGGAAAGGACATATTCCGTCCAAATAGAGCCACACAAGAACCAAGTGATGCCCACGTGTCTAACTTTCTACACCCAGTGTTATACTATTATAATAGGCTTCCAACAGGTATACATCTGAATTCCTCAAAATTATCCGTAATTTTTGCTTTTTTGTGTGATTTGGTGATTTGCTTCCCTGTTTTTAAGAATTTCAGTTGATTTACCATATAAATAAATAAAATCCCAAGTAATTCTCCCTCTTTATTTCAGAGGAAGATATGAGGAGGGCTGCCCCTGGAGACGTACTTCCCCGTCCCACCCTCCTCCACCATATCGTTGAGGACTTCCTCGCTTTGTGGGACGCTCCTAATAGTCACATTCTCCCATTACGTCGGTTCCTGGAGGGCGCTGTTGGGAAGGACCTGAGAGAGGTCTTTGCTGAGATCTGTTTGGGCTTAGCTCTTACCCACGAGGATCTACCACATTCCTGTAAGGAGAACTTTATGCAAGGTCAAGGTCTAATGCCTACCTATTATTTGAGAAGGCAGGTCGAGATGATACAGTCATGAAGTATTGTATATAGTTTTAAAAATATGTAGAGGATATATTATTTTTTTTTCACTTTTTGAGTAAACAATACAAGTTGCAACAACAGAAATATAGAACAATTGAACCTTTTTTTTAATCGGTGGGTCAAGCATATGTATTTATAGATGGAATTGAATCATTTGCAACTATAGCAGAAAAAAAACGGAATTCAAGTACATTGGTATGGGAATTCAAACAGAATAACGGTAGGTCAAACAGAGAAAAACAAGACACCGATAAAGGCGTTATTAATGATTGTGCAGATCGTGTTTTGAAACACAATATCCATTGAAAGTAACAGAGTGCAATATTTATATCTCCATTCAAAGATATATATAGTTTTGACACACTTTAGTATAATTCAAAATCATATCGTCAAGGCCAATTCTCAAGGTTAACTTCAGTACCAGAAATCAGTTTCACCAACCATGTTCTACCTCTATGGCAAGTTTTAACGTGATAATTTATAGAGTAAACTGTCAAGGACAAGGGCAACACCTGAAATCAAGTCCATTTACCATACATGTTCTAACTCGATCCATGTAAAATTCTAATGTGCTATCTAATATAGTACAATAAAGTCTTACTCATGGTTTCATATACATGTGATATTGGTATAAGATACCGGTAGTCTAATTCAGAATCTCATTTTCAAGGTCGAGGTCAAATCAAAAGGTCAATAACTGAAATCAGGTCCACTTGCTTATATCTCTCTCCATGCAAAGTTAAAATGTGATATGTGATATATTATTGGCACTGTGCTATGGTAAAGTCATATTCAAAATTGTACCTTCAAGGTCAAGGTCAATACCTGAAATAAAGTCAACTCATTACTTTCTATCTCCATGCAAAATTTGATTGTAAAATTCCATATACTAGTAGTATCTGTGCAATAGAGATTCACTCTATGTTTCATTTTTCAAGGTTAAGGTAGCGGTGAAGACCTGACCTTGACCCTTAGCCATAGTTTCGTAAAAGTCACCACTGTTGATTTTTGAAAATTGATTTTTGTGATAGAATTTCTAGGATATGAGTAATCATGATGAGTTTTGCAGGATTTTTGATGATTTTGTAAGACTTGTAGGTGGTAAAAAGTCCATCTGCAGAAGTATGAAATGTTCTGAGGGCTAGTACACACTTTCTACTTTCGGTTTGAGCGACTCTCACATGTGCTGATTTCAATGCCAGAAATAACATGTATTTTTGTGGTCCTGCTTGTTTCATGGAAAATACTGAGAAAACAAACCGATAAACATCATATAAATTTGGTATGTATGGAAAGAGGAAGATTTTTTCTTGTAATTGTATTGTAGCAGATTTTCACAGAATTTTTTGTTTACTTGCTATTTTGGGTGAAAAAGTGACTTTTTTGGCCTATTTTTGCTCCAATTTCTTCTATTGGGGGCATGTTTTGAATGTATTATCCCTTGGGTTGTATACATGAATACTAATTTGTGAAATAATAGTTTGATTTTGTAGAGAATTCTTCTTTTTTGACAAGAAAATTAAGTCTGTAAAACGGTTGCTATGGTAACCAAATTAGAAATTGATGCCTAGTCTTCTTTCATGCAAGCCAAACATGCCGCGGGGTCTTCACCGCCACCTTAATTAAGGTGGCGGTGAAGACCCCGCGGCATGTTTGGCTTGCATGAAAGAAGACTAGGCATCAATTTCTAATTTGGTTACCATAGCAACCGTTTTACAGACTTAATTTTCTTGTCAAAAAAGAAGAATTCTCTACAAAATCAAACTATTATTTCACAAATTAGTATTCATGTATACAACCCAAGGGATAATACATTCAAAACATGCCCCCAATAGAAGAAATTGGAGCAAAAATAGGCCAAAAAAGTCACTTTTTCACCCAAAATAGCAAGTAAACAAAAAATTCTGTGAAAATCTGCTACAATACAATTACAAGAAAAAATCTTCCTCTTTCCATACATACCAAATTTATATGATGTTTATCGGTTTGTTTTCTCAGTATTTTCCATGAAACAAGCAGGACCACAAAAATACATGTTATTTCTGGCATTGAAATCAGCACATGTGAGAGTCGCTCAAACCGAAAGTAGAAAGTGTGTACTAGCCCTCAGAACATTTCATACTTCTGCAGATGGACTTTTTACCACCTACAAGTCTTACAAAATCATCAAAAATCCTGCAAAACTCATCATGATTACTCATATCCTAGAAATTCTATCACAAAAATCAATTTTCAAAAATCAACAGTGGTGACTTTTACGAAACTATGGCTAAGGGTCAAGGTCAGGTCTTCACCGCTACCTTAATGTACCTCGTTACCTCTATCGAGCGAAATTTTTTGCGATTTTATTTAATTTTAAGATTTTTCGCATCTAACGGTACCATGGTTTTCTCATTACGCATTATACTTTTGTCGCAACAAGCTGATTAGGGGTCCATGCCACCTAAGGCCTTTGCTGTTATACTTATTGTGTTACCTTGCTGTAGCTAAAACCTAGCTTACATATATGTACAGTGGGTATGAACTTTCAGATATCTGTACCAAAATATTCAATAAAGAGATCAATGAAAGCCTACTTGTCAATTTTGTTTACTTGTTGCCATGGTAACAGCAAATTTTGTCCCATTGGGCCTTCATTAACCATATACACTATATCCCGAGGTATTAAAAGCAGTATTTGCATCAATAAGGCTATAACTGAAAAAATGGTTACTATGGTAACCAATATATCATAGATTTTACAATATTTTGCAAAGAATGACATTTTCTGAATATATGCATACTCACTTTTAAGTTTTAACCATAACTCTATAATAATGGTGTATGCCAAAGATACCTTAAAGATACAGGCTGAGCATGTTTTCTCTCAAATAGGGTTCAACACAGAATCAGCATCAATTTTCATGACAATCAAAAATTTTTCAATTTTCTTTGAATCTCAAAAATTTTGGTATATTAAGATACTTTTTGAAAAATTTTTGATTGTCATGAAAATTGATGCTGATTCTGTGTTGAACCCTATTTGAGAGAAAACATGCTCAGCCTGTATCTTTAAGGTATCTTTGGCATACACCATTATTATAGAGTTATGGTTAAAACTTAAAAGTGAGTATGCATATATTCAGAAAATGTCATTCTTTGCAAAATATTGTAAAATCTATGATATATTGGTTACCATAGTAACCATTTTTTCAGTTATAGCCTTATTGATGCAAATACTGCTTTTAATACCTCGGGATATAGTGTATATGGTTAATGAAGGCCCAATGGGACAAAATTTGCTGTTACCATGGCAACAAGTAAACAAAATTGACAAGTAGGCTTTCATTGATCTCTTTATTGAATATTTTGGTACAGATATCTGAAAGTTCATACCCACTGTACATATATGTAAGCTAGGTTTTAGCTACAGCAAGGTAACACAATAAGTATAACAGCAAAGGCCTTAGGTGGCATGGACCCCTAATCAGCTTGTTGCGACAAAAGTATAATGCGTAATGAGAAAACCATGGTACCGTTAGATGCGAAAAATCTTAAAATTAAATAAAATCGCAAAAAATTTCGCTCGATAGAGGTAACGAGGTACATTAAGGTAGCGGTGAAGACCTGACCTTGACCCTTAGCCATAGTTTCGTAAAAGTCACCACTGTTGATTTTTGAAAATTGATTTTTGTGATAGAATTTCTAGGATATGAGTAATCATGATGAGTTTTGCAGGATTTTTGATGATTTTGTAAGACTTGTAGGTGGTAAAAAGTCCATCTGCAGAAGTATGAAATGTTCTGAGGGCTAGTACACACTTTCTACTTTCGGTTTGAGCGACTCTCACATGTGCTGATTTCAATGCCAGAAATAACATGTATTTTTGTGGTCCTGCTTGTTTCATGGAAAATACTGAGAAAACAAACCGATAAACATCATATAAATTTGGTATGTATGGAAAGAGGAAGATTTTTTCTTGTAATTGTATTGTAGCAGATTTTCACAGAATTTTTTGTTTACTTGCTATTTTGGGTGAAAAAGTGACTTTTTTGGCCTATTTTTGCTCCAATTTCTTCTATTGGGGGCATGTTTTGAATGTATTATCCCTTGGGTTGTATACATGAATACTAATTTGTGAAATAATAGTTTGATTTTGTAGAGAATTCTTCTTTTTTGACAAGAAAATTAAGTCTGTAAAACGGTTGCTATGGTAACCAAATTAGAAATTGATGCCTAGTCTTCTTTCATGCAAGCCAAACATGCCGCGGGGTCTTCACCGCCACCTTAAGCATTATATGCTACTGGGAAACAAATTTTCATATGAGGTTCCCAGTGTAACAAAGTACATAATATATAGGTCTTGACCCTGTAGTATCTTAATATACCAAAATTTTTGAGATTCAAAGAAAATTGAAAAATTTTTGATTGTCATGAAAATTGATGCTGATTCTGTGTTGAACCCTATTTGAGAGAAAACATGCTCAGCCTGTATCTTTAAGGTATCTTTGGCATACACCATTATTATAGAGTTATGGTTAAAACTTAAAAGTGAGTATGCATATATTCAGAAAATGTCATTCTTTGCAAAATATTGTAAAATCTATGATATATTGGTTACCATAGTAACCATTTTTTCAGTTATAGCCTTATTGATGCAAATACTGCTTTTAATACCTCGGGATATAGTGTATATGGTTAATGAAGGCCCAATGGGACAAAATTTGCTGTTACCATGGCAACAAGTAAACAAAATTGACAAGTAGGCTTTCATTGATCTCTTTATTGAATATTTTGGTACAGATATCTGAAAGTTCATACCCACTGTACATATATGTAAGCTAGGTTTTAGCTACAGCAAGGTAACACAATAAGTATAACAGCAAAGGCCTTAGGTGGCATGGACCCCTAATCAGCTTGTTGCGACAAAAGTATAATGCGTAATGAGAAAACCATGGTACCGTTAGATGCGAAAAATCTTAAAATTAAATAAAATCGCAAAAAATTTCGCTCGATAGAGGTAACGAGGTACATTAATTAAGGTAGCGGTGAAGACCTGACCTTGACCCTTAGCCATAGTTTCGTAAAAGTCACCACTGTTGATTTTTGAAAATTGATTTTTGTGATAGAATTTCTAGGATATGAGTAATCATGATGAGTTTTGCAGGATTTTTGATGATTTTGTAAGACTTGTAGGTGGTAAAAAGTCCATCTGCAGAAGTATGAAATGTTCTGAGGGCTAGTACACACTTTCTACTTTCGGTTTGAGCGACTCTCACATGTGCTGATTTCAATGCCAGAAATAACATGTATTTTTGTGGTCCTGCTTGTTTCATGGAAAATACTGAGAAAACAAACCGATAAACATCATATAAATTTGGTATGTATGGAAAGAGGAAGATTTTTTCTTGTAATTGTATTGTAGCAGATTTTCACAGAATTTTTTGTTTACTTGCTATTTTGGGTGAAAAAGTGACTTTTTTGGCCTATTTTTGCTCCAATTTCTTCTATTGGGGGCATGTTTTGAATGTATTATCCCTTGGGTTGTATACATGAATACTAATTTGTGAAATAATAGTTTGATTTTGTAGAGAATTCTTCTTTTTTGACAAGAAAATTAAGTCTGTAAAACGGTTGCTATGGTAACCAAATTAGAAATTGATGCCTAGTCTTCTTTCATGCAAGCCAAACATGCCGCGGGGTCTTCACCGCCACCTTAAGCATTATATGCTACTGGGAAACAAATTTTCATATGAGGTTCCCAGTGTAACAAAGTACATAATATATAGGTCTTGACCCTGTAGTATCTTAATATACCAAAATTTTTGAGATTCAAAGAAAATTGAAAAATTTTTGATTGTCATGAAAATTGATGCTGATTCTGTGTTGAACCCTATTTGAGAGAAAACATGCTCAGCCTGTATCTTTAAGGTATCTTTGGCATACACCATTATTATAGAGTTATGGTTAAAACTTAAAAGTGAGTATGCATATATTCAGAAAATGTCATTCTTTGCAAAATATTGTAAAATCTATGATATATTGGTTACCATAGTAACCATTTTTTCAGTTATAGCCTTATTGATGCAAATACTGCTTTTAATACCTCGGGATATAGTGTATATGGTTAATGAAGGCCCAATGGGACAAAATTTGCTGTTACCATGGCAACAAGTAAACAAAATTGACAAGTAGGCTTTCATTGATCTCTTTATTGAATATTTTGGTACAGATATCTGAAAGTTCATACCCACTGTACATATATGTAAGCTAGGTTTTAGCTACAGCAAGGTAACACAATAAGTATAACAGCAAAGGCCTTAGGTGGCATGGACCCCTAATCAGCTTGTTGCGACAAAAGTATAATGCGTAATGAGAAAACCATGGTACCGTTAGATGCGAAAAATCTTAAAATTAAATAAAATCGCAAAAAATTTCGCTCGATAGAGGTAACGAGGTACATTAAGCATTATATGCTACTGGGAAACAAATTTTCATATGAGGTTCCCAGTGTAACAAAGTACATAATATATAGGTCTTGACCCTGTAGTATCTTAATATACCAAAATTTTTGAGATTCAAAGAAAATTGAAAAATTTTTGATTGTCATGAAAATTGATGCTGATTCTGTGTTGAACCCTATTTGAGAGAAAACATGCTCAGCCTGTATCTTTAAGGTATCTTTGGCATACACCATTATTATAGAGTTATGGTTAAAACTTAAAAGTGAGTATGCATATATTCAAAAAATGTCATTCTTTGCAAAATATTGTAAAATCTATGATATATTGGTTACCATAGTAACCATTTTTTCAGTTATAGCCTTATTGATGCAAATACTGCTTTTAATACCTCGGGATATAGTGTATATGGTTAATGAAGGCCCAATGGGACAAAATTTGCTGTTACCATGGCAACAAGTAAACAAAATTGACAAGTAGGCTTTCATTGATCTCTTTATTGAATATTTTGGTACAGATATCTGAAAGTTCATACCCACTGTACATATATGTAAGCTAGGTTTTAGCTACAGCAAGGTAACACAATAAGTATAACAGCAAAGGCCTTAGGTGGCATGGACCCCTAATCAGCTTGTTGCGACAAAAGTATAATGCGTAATGAGAAAACCATGGTACCGTTAGATGCGAAAAATCTTAAAATTAAATAAAATCGCAAAAAATTTCGCTCGATAGAGGTAACGAGGTACATTAAGGTAGCGGTGAAGACCTGACCTTGACCCTTAGCCATAGTTTCGTAAAAGTCACCACTGTTGATTTTTGAAAATTGATTTTTGTGATAGAATTTCTAGGATATGAGTAATCATGATGAGTTTTGCAGGATTTTTGATGATTTTGTAAGACTTGTAGGTGGTAAAAAGTCCATCTGCAGAAGTATGAAATGTTCTGAGGGCTAGTACACACTTTCTACTTTCGGTTTGAGCGACTCTCACATGTGCTGATTTCAATGCCAGAAATAACATGTATTTTTGTGGTCCTGCTTGTTTCATGGAAAATACTGAGAAAACAAACCGATAAACATCATATAAATTTGGTATGTATGGAAAGAGGAAGATTTTTTCTTGTAATTGTATTGTAGCAGATTTTCACAGAATTTTTTGTTTACTTGCTATTTTGGGTGAAAAAGTGACTTTTTTGGCCTATTTTTGCTCCAATTTCTTCTATTGGGGGCATGTTTTGAATGTATTATCCCTTGGGTTGTATACATGAATACTAATTTGTGAAATAATAGTTTGATTTTGTAGAGAATTCTTCTTTTTTGACAAGAAAATTAAGTCTGTAAAACGGTTGCTATGGTAACCAAATTAGAAATTGATGCCTAGTCTTCTTTCATGCAAGCCAAACATGCCGCGGGGTCTTCACCGCCACCTTAAGCATTATATGCTACTGGGAAACAAATTTTCATATGAGGTTCCCAGTGTAACAAAGTACATAATATATAGGTCTTGACCCTGTAGTATCTTAATATACCAAAATTTTTGAGATTCAAAGAAAATTGAAAAATTTTTGATTGTCATGAAAATTGATGCTGATTCTGTGTTGAACCCTATTTGAGAGAAAACATGCTCAGCCTGTATCTTTAAGGTATCTTTGGCATACACCATTATTATAGAGTTATGGTTAAAACTTAAAAGTGAGTATGCATATATTCAGAAAATGTCATTCTTTGCAAAATATTGTAAAATCTATGATATATTGGTTACCATAGTAACCATTTTTTCAGTTATAGCCTTATTGATGCAAATACTGCTTTTAATACCTCGGGATATAGTGTATATGGTTAATGAAGGCCCAATGGGACAAAATTTGCTGTTACCATGGCAACAAGTAAACAAAATTGACAAGTAGGCTTTCATTGATCTCTTTATTGAATATTTTGGTACAGATATCTGAAAGTTCATACCCACTGTACATATATGTAAGCTAGGTTTTAGCTACAGCAAGGTAACACAATAAGTATAACAGCAAAGGCCTTAGGTGGCATGGACCCCTAATCAGCTTGTTGCGACAAAAGTATAATGCGTAATGAGAAAACCATGGTACCGTTAGATGCGAAAAATCTTAAAATTAAATAAAATCGCAAAAAATTTCGCTCGATAGAGGTAACGAGGTACATTAAGGTAGCGGTGAAGACCTGACCTTGACCCTTAGCCATAGTTTCGTAAAAGTCACCACTGTTGATTTTTGAAAATTGATTTTTGTGATAGAATTTCTAGGATATGAGTAATCATGATGAGTTTTGCAGGATTTTTGATGATTTTGTAAGACTTGTAGGTGGTAAAAAGTCCATCTGCAGAAGTATGAAATGTTCTGAGGGCTAGTACACACTTTCTACTTTCGGTTTGAGCGACTCTCACATGTGCTGATTTCAATGCCAGAAATAACATGTATTTTTGTGGTCCTGCTTGTTTCATGGAAAATACTGAGAAAACAAACCGATAAACATCATATAAATTTGGTATGTATGGAAAGAGGAAGATTTTTTCTTGTAATTGTATTGTAGCAGATTTTCACAGAATTTTTTGTTTACTTGCTATTTTGGGTGAAAAAGTGACTTTTTTGGCCTATTTTTGCTCCAATTTCTTCTATTGGGGGCATGTTTTGAATGTATTATCCCTTGGGTTGTATACATGAATACTAATTTGTGAAATAATAGTTTGATTTTGTAGAGAATTCTTCTTTTTTGACAAGAAAATTAAGTCTGTAAAACGGTTGCTATGGTAACCAAATTAGAAATTGATGCCTAGTCTTCTTTCATGCAAGCCAAACATGCCGCGGGGTCTTCACCGCCACCTTAAGCATTATATGCTACTGGGAAACAAATTTTCATATGAGGTTCCCAGTGTAACAAAGTACATAATATATAGGTCTTGACCCTGTAGTATCTTAATATACCAAAATTTTTGAGATTCAAAGAAAATTGAAAAATTTTTGATTGTCATGAAAATTGATGCTGATTCTGTGTTGAACCCTATTTGAGAGAAAACATGCTCAGCCTGTATCTTTAAGGTATCTTTGGCATACACCATTATGATAGAGTTATGGTTAAAACTTAAAAGTGAGTATGCATATATTCAGAAAATGTCATTCTTTGCAAAATATTGTAAAATCTATGATATATTGGTTACCATAGTAACCATTTTTTCAGTTATAGCCTTATTGATGCAAATACTGCTTTTAATACCTCGGGATATAGTGTATATGGTTAATGAAGGCCCAATGGGACAAAATTTGCTGTTACCATGGCAACAAGTAAACAAAATTGACAAGTAGGCTTTCATTGATCTCTTTATTGAATATTTTGGTACAGATATCTGAAAGTTCATACCCACTGTACATATATGTAAGCTAGGTTTTAGCTACAGCAAGGTAACACAATAAGTATAACAGCAAAGGCCTTAGGTGGCATGGACCCCTAATCAGCTTGTTGCGACAAAAGTATAATGCGTAATGAGAAAACCATGGTACCGTTAGATGCGAAAAATCTTAAAATTAAATAAAATCGCAAAAAATTTCGCTCGATAGAGGTAACGAGGTACATTAAGGTAGCGGTGAAGACCTGACCTTGACCCTTAGCCATAGTTTCGTAAAAGTCACCACTGTTGATTTTTGAAAATTGATTTTTGTGATAGAATTTCTAGGATATGAGTAATCATGATGAGTTTTGCAGGATTTTTGATGATTTTGTAAGACTTGTAGGTGGTAAAAAGTCCATCTGCAGAAGTATGAAATGTTCTGAGGGCTAGTACACACTTTCTACTTTCGGTTTGAGCGACTCTCACATGTGCTGATTTCAATGCCAGAAATAACATGTATTTTTGTGGTCCTGCTTGTTTCATGGAAAATACTGAGAAAACAAACCGATAAACATCATATAAATTTGGTATGTATGGAAAGAGGAAGATTTTTTCTTGTAATTGTATTGTAGCAGATTTTCACAGAATTTTTTGTTTACTTGCTATTTTGGGTGAAAAAGTGACTTTTTTGGCCTATTTTTGCTCCAATTTCTTCTATTGGGGGCATGTTTTGAATGTATTATCCCTTGGGTTGTATACATGAATACTAATTTGTGAAATAATAGTTTGATTTTGTAGAGAATTCTTCTTTTTTGACAAGAAAATTAAGTCTGTAAAACGGTTGCTATGGTAACCAAATTAGAAATTGATGCCTAGTCTTCTTTCATGCAAGCCAAACATGCCGCGGGGTCTTCACCGCCACCTTAAGCATTATATGCTACTGGGAAACAAATTTTCATATGAGGTTCCCAGTGTAACAAAGTACATAATATATAGGTCTTGACCCTGTAGTATCTTAATATACCAAAATTTTTGAGATTCAAAGAAAATTGAAAAATTTTTGATTGTCATGAAAATTGATGCTGATTCTGTGTTGAACCCTATTTGAGAGAAAACATGCTCAGCCTGTATCTTTAAGGTATCTTTGGCATACACCATTATGATAGAGTTATGGTTAAAACTTAAAAGTGAGTATGCATATATTCAGAAAATGTCATTCTTTGCAAAATATTGTAAAATCTATGATATATTGGTTACCATAGTAACCATTTTTTCAGTTATAGCCTTATTGATGCAAATACTGCTTTTAATACCTCGGGATATAGTGTATATGGTTAATGAAGGCCCAATGGGACAAAATTTGCTGTTACCATGGCAACAAGTAAACAAAATTGACAAGTAGGCTTTCATTGATCTCTTTATTGAATATTTTGGTACAGATATCTGAAAGTTCATACCCACTGTACATATATGTAAGCTAGGTTTTAGCTACAGCAAGGTAACACAATAAGTATAACAGCAAAGGCCTTAGGTGGCATGGACCCCTAATCAGCTTGTTGCGACAAAAGTATAATGCGTAATGAGAAAACCATGGTACCGTTAGATGCGAAAAATCTTAAAATTAAATAAAATCGCAAAAAATTTCGCTCGATAGAGGTAACGAGGTACATTAAGGTAGCGGTGAAGACCTGACCTTGACCCTTAGCCATAGTTTCGTAAAAGTCACCACTGTTGATTTTTGAAAATTGATTTTTGTGATAGAATTTCTAGGATATGAGTAATCATGATGAGTTTTGCAGGATTTTTGATGATTTTGTAAGACTTGTAGGTGGTAAAAAGTCCATCTGCAGAAGTATGAAATGTTCTGAGGGCTAGTACACACTTTCTACTTTCGGTTTGAGCGACTCTCACATGTGCTGATTTCAATGCCAGAAATAACATGTATTTTTGTGGTCCTGCTTGTTTCATGGAAAATACTGAGAAAACAAACCGATAAACATCATATAAATTTGGTATGTATGGAAAGAGGAAGATTTTTTCTTGTAATTGTATTGTAGCAGATTTTCACAGAATTTTTTGTTTACTTGCTATTTTGGGTGAAAAAGTGACTTTTTTGGCCTATTTTTGCTCCAATTTCTTCTATTGGGGGCATGTTTTGAATGTATTATCCCTTGGGTTGTATACATGAATACTAATTTGTGAAATAATAGTTTGATTTTGTAGAGAATTCTTCTTTTTTGACAAGAAAATTAAGTCTGTAAAACGGTTGCTATGGTAACCAAATTAGAAATTGATGCCTAGTCTTCTTTCATGCAAGCCAAACATGCCGCGGGGTCTTCACCGCCACCTTAAGCATTATATGCTACTGGGAAACAAATTTTCATATGAGGTTCCCAGTGTAACAAAGTACATAATATATAGGTCTTGACCCTGTAGTATCTTAATATACCAAAATTTTTGAGATTCAAAGAAAATTGAAAAATTTTTGATTGTCATGAAAATTGATGCTGATTCTGTGTTGAACCCTATTTGAGAGAAAACATGCTCAGCCTGTATCTTTAAGGTATCTTTGGCATACACCATTATTATAGAGTTATGGTTAAAACTTAAAAGTGAGTATGCATATATTCAGAAAATGTCATTCTTTGCAAAATATTGTAAAATCTATGATATATTGGTTACCATAGTAACCATTTTTTCAGTTATAGCCTTATTGATGCAAATACTGCTTTTAATACCTCGGGATATAGTGTATATGGTTAATGAAGGCCCAATGGGACAAAATTTGCTGTTACCATGGCAACAAGTAAACAAAATTGACAAGTAGGCTTTCATTGATCTCTTTATTGAATATTTTGGTACAGATATCTGAAAGTTCATACCCACTGTACATATATGTAAGCTAGGTTTTAGCTACAGCAAGGTAACACAATAAGTATAACAGCAAAGGCCTTAGGTGGCATGGACCCCTAATCAGCTTGTTGCGACAAAAGTATAATGCGTAATGAGAAAACCATGGTACCGTTAGATGCGAAAAATCTTAAAATTAAATAAAATCGCAAAAAATTTCGCTCGATAGAGGTAACGAGGTACATTAAGCATTATATGCTACTGGGAAACAAATTTTCATATGAGGTTCCCAGTGTAACAAAGTACATAATATATAGGTCTTGACCCTGTAGTATCTTAATATACCAAAATTTTTGAGATTCAAAGAAAATTGAAAAATTTTTGATTGTCATGAAAATTGATGCTGATTCTGTGTTGAACCCTATTTGAGAGAAAACATGCTCAGCCTGTATCTTTAAGGTATCTTTGGCATACACCATTATTATAGAGTTATGGTTAAAACTTAAAAGTGAGTATGCATATATTCAAAAAATGTCATTCTTTGCAAAATATTGTAAAATCTATGATATATTGGTTACCATAGTAACCATTTTTTCAGTTATAGCCTTATTGATGCAAATACTGCTTTTAATACCTCGGGATATAGTGTATATGGTTAATGAAGGCCCAATGGGACAAAATTTGCTGTTACCATGGCAACAAGTAAACAAAATTGACAAGTAGGCTTTCATTGATCTCTTTATTGAATATTTTGGTACAGATATCTGAAAGTTCATACCCACTGTACATATATGTAAGCTAGGTTTTAGCTACAGCAAGGTAACACAATAAGTATAACAGCAAAGGCCTTAGGTGGCATGGACCCCTAATCAGCTTGTTGCGACAAAAGTATAATGCGTAATGAGAAAACCATGGTACCGTTAGATGCGAAAAATCTTAAAATTAAATAAAATCGCAAAAAATTTCGCTCGATAGAGGTAACGAGGTACATTAAGGTAGCGGTGAAGACCTGACCTTGACCCTTAGCCATAGTTTCGTAAAAGTCACCACTGTTGATTTTTGAAAATTGATTTTTGTGATAGAATTTCTAGGATATGAGTAATCATGATGAGTTTTGCAGGATTTTTGATGATTTTGTAAGACTTGTAGGTGGTAAAAAGTCCATCTGCAGAAGTATGAAATGTTCTGAGGGCTAGTACACACTTTCTACTTTCGGTTTGAGCGACTCTCACATGTGCTGATTTCAATGCCAGAAATAACATGTATTTTTGTGGTCCTGCTTGTTTCATGGAAAATACTGAGAAAACAAACCGATAAACATCATATAAATTTGGTATGTATGGAAAGAGGAAGATTTTTTCTTGTAATTGTATTGTAGCAGATTTTCACAGAATTTTTTGTTTACTTGCTATTTTGGGTGAAAAAGTGACTTTTTTGGCCTATTTTTGCTCCAATTTCTTCTATTGGGGGCATGTTTTGAATGTATTATCCCTTGGGTTGTATACATGAATACTAATTTGTGAAATAATAGTTTGATTTTGTAGAGAATTCTTCTTTTTTGACAAGAAAATTAAGTCTGTAAAACGGTTGCTATGGTAACCAAATTAGAAATTGATGCCTAGTCTTCTTTCATGCAAGCCAAACATGCCGCGGGGTCTTCACCGCCACCTAATGCCAAACCCCAAGGTCAAGGTAAAAAACGATATCTGCATTCGGATCATCTCACCATGCTTTATCTTTGTACCAAATTTGAAGAATGTACTCTTTATAGCTCTCTCACAACCTAAACGCAAAATTAAATTTTTCAAAGTCAAGGTCAAAAACAATACCTGCGTTCTAATCCCCTCACATGTTTTATCTTTGTACCAAGTTTGAAGATTGTACCCCTTATAGTTCTAAACGCAACAGCTAAACCTAATATTTTTGACAGACGGATAGACATCGCAATTTCATAAGCCGGATTTGCTTCGCAAATCCGACGAACTAAACGATAGGTATTTGGATTTGTAATCCAACAAGAAAGGGATAGAAGTATAAACAACATACTTATAGAGGATTTATATCAAGAATAAATCTTAAAGAGAGGCTCGATTTCTAGTTTACTGTGAGGTTAAGACTATGTCATAGCCAGAACAGTAAAGCCTAAAGATTTGCCAATTCGATAGATCAGGTAGAATTCCAACAATCATTATGACCATCGTCTACAATTCTCCCAGAAATAGTGTGCAAAAAAGGCGACATACAACAGCAGGTCAAGGTGACATGCAACAGCAGGTCAAGGTGACATACAACTGATATACAACAGCAGGTCAAGGTGACATGCAACAGCAGGTCAAGGTGACATACAACAGCAGGTCAAGGTGACATACAACAACAGGTCAAGGTGAACAGAAACAGAACGATGAACTGCGAAAACAACAATAATAATTGCAAAGCTTGACGTAAAATGTCCCAACTCTGCTTTCCAGAAAGCTGCAATCTGGACATTTTCCACATACTGTACACCTGACATGTATGTTTCTAATAAGATACAATATATTCTCTCATACCAGCGTATGTGTTACAGAGTAGGCCCATGAAATACAGCTACGTGAGCTACTTCTGTATCACATATCATGTGACAGCTGTATCACATATCACGTGACGCTATTGTTTCGATTGTTTACGCTATTGTGACGTCATGATTTCAGCCCGGAAAACAAACAAGCTAGCGGCGACGTCGCCATAAAACTTCGATTTTAAGATCGTTTTTCAATGTACTCTTGCGTTTTTTATGCCCCCGGAATCAAAGATTCGGGGGCATATAGTTTTTGGCCTGTCCGTCTGTTTGTCTGTTTATCTGTTTGTCTGTTTGTCTGTTTGTCCGAAAAACTTTAACATTGGATATAACTTTTGAATGGGAAGGGATAGGGCTTTCATATTTCACATGTGTATTCCTTGTGACAAGACCTTTCCATTGATACCAAAATTTTTGACCTCGTGATCTTGACCTTGACCTTTGACCTACTTTTCAAAAACTTTAACATTGGGCATAACTTTTGAATGGTAAATGATAGGGCTTTCATATTTCACATGTGTATTCCTTGTGACAAGACCTTTCCATTGATACCAAAATTTTTGACCTCGTGACCTTGACCTTGACCTTTGACCTACTTTTCAAAAAACTTTAACATTGGGCATAACTTTTGAATGGTAAGTGATAGGGCTTTCATATTTCACATGTGTATTCCTTGTGACAAGACCTTTCCATTGATACCAAAATTTTTGACCTCGTGACCTTGACCTTGACCTTTGACCTACTTTTCAAAAACTTTAACATTGGGCATACCTTTTGAATGGTAAGTGATAGGGCTTTCATATTTCACATGTGTATTCCTTGTGACAAGACCTTTCCATTGATACCAAAATTTTTGACCTCGTGACCTTGACCTTGACCTTTGACCTACTTTTCAAAAACTTTAACATTGGGCATAACTTTTGAATGGTAAGTGATAGGGCTTTCATATTTCACATGTGTATTCCTTGTGACAAGACCTTTCCATTGATACCAAAAAATTTGACCTCGTGACCTTGACCTTTGACCTACTTTTCAAAAACTTTAACATTGGGCATAACTTTTGAATGGTAAGTGATAGGGCTTTCATATTTCGCATGCGTATTCCTTGTGACAAGACCTTTCCATTGATATCAAAATTTTTGACCTCGTGACCTTGACCTTTGAACTTTTAACCCAGCGACCTCCCATACATGTACTTAACAGAAAATAGTGTTCATACTAACAAAGATGCCACCGGGGGCATTCGTGTTTCACAAACACAGGCTTTATTTTTTTTGCGATTAGATCAACTTGACATTTTTTCAAATTTCGTCCCTTTTCTTTGTTTTGTTTTGACCCTTAGATATGAGAGAAAAATACTCTTTCATGTTCTTCTATGAAAGATACATCGTTTCCACCCTCGGGGTCTCAAAATTTTGCAAAACCCTCGGCAAGCCTCGGGTTTTACATGATTTTGAGACCCCTCGGGTGGAACCGATGTATCTTTCATAGAAGACCATGAAAGAGTCTTATAATATCCCTAGTCTGTAGAACCCCATGCCAAACTCATTCAAAGTTGACGAAATATGTAAAAAGAAATGGCGGATATAATCAGACTTCACGTGGTGGTCAACCTTTGACAGAAGAAAAAGACCAATAATTTGTTCAACAGCTGTAATGCAAAAGATCAATCATAGTCATCCTGACAAAGTTTCTTAACTTCTCTCTGGCACAATGAAAGTGTTTGTAAAACACGAATGCCACCGTTAGTATCTTTGTCGGCACGAAAGCTGTTCCCTGAAAAGTAAATGTCAAGTCTAAAGTCAGCGTATCCAAGACAAAGTTTTTGGTAATGCACCTGTGAATCATGGAAGTCCTATCACTTACCATTTAAAAGTTATTGTCAAGGTTATCATGTTTCAAAAGCCGGAGGTCAAAGTCACAAGATCGGGCAATTTGACACCCATTGTATAAAAAAGAACTTCTTACAAAGGTTGCACGTTTAAAATATGAAAACCCCATCACTTATTGTTTAGAAGTTTTTTTCAGAGTTAAAGTTAGAGTTTTTTAACGACAAAGACAAGACAGAACCATATGCCCCCAAATCTCTGATTACAGGGGCATTAAACACTTGAAATACTCAGTCACGGGGATTTATGTTACCCCCCAACAAAGAACAAGTGTGAAAAACAAAGCAAAGTACTAAACTCTGCTGCACGATATGTAGTAGTTTTAGATAATGAATCCTGAACACTTACAAGAAGAGGACCAATGAGCACTCCCAAATAAAGAAGAAAAATCATTTACTTACATTTTTTTACCTGGGTTATGAGCTATACTCTGTATTTTCGATTGAAGCTATTGCTATGGGGGATGTTGTACATGTATTTCATTTAAAAGGCATGTCTGAGGGGAATAAGAACTTCAAGTAGTGTACTGCATAAAAGCATCAGACAGTATACGTAAAAATAAACCTTTGCAAATTCTGTAGCACTCCTGACATTTACTTCTGAAAAAAACCCCATAAACCCTTTGATACACATTGACCTTGACTGATGAAGCTTCAGTGTTGTTCATGCTGTCATTTAGGACATTTATAGTTTTGTCTGGTTGAAAATGAAGAAAATTCTGGGATACTGATAAGGCTGAAATCAAACATTCTTCATGCAGGAAGTTGATTGAATTCATATTTTGTGATTTATTAGGGACAGCAGCCACTAACAATGTAGAAATACGTAATTTATATTGACTTTTATCTCTTCACATGATCCTTGAAGTGTGGTAAATCATTCCTCTACACATCATACATGTCAGGCTGAGATAAAACAGTGATATTACTACATCAAACATTGTGAACTCGTATTTAATGCACAACTGTTGTCTGTTGTCTGTAGTTTACGGATGCTTCATACAGTGAACAGATGTTTAAAAGACTGTAATGTTTTGTGATATTTAATGAAACCCTTCTCATCAACAAGTAAAATAAAATGTAACATAACCCTTTAAAGTAACTTATATTGTCATGGTAACAAATTCTAACAAATGAAAGAAAATTAGAGTGAAAACACATCAATCAAAATCTGGATCTCCAATATCAGAAATAGAATCAAACATTATACAATTGTTGACTTATGATTTCGGTCTGCTTGTGACTATAAAGACCTGGTCAGTTATTGGTTGACCGAGGCCAAAGGCCAAGGTTAACCTATACCTGACCAGGTCTGTATAGTCATGAGTAGACCGGAATCAAAAGGCAAGTACTGCTTTCTTAAATTATCAGGAATTCGTTTTTACATTCAAATTGTACACATAACAACACATCTAACCCTACAACGCACACTGGTTATTGTGAAGTCATTTCACTCGGAGCCCGGATGGAGGTCTACATTATCCCGAATAGACCATTTTCAAGCGTTAATGGTCAACTCGCTCTGAGGTACATTCTATGAAATGGCTTCTCCGCCAATCAGAAATAAGCAAAATTGGCTATAATTCCTGATCATTTAACAATAAGGAATAAGAAATGAATAAGCGAGACCATAATCTATTCAAAAGTCGAGCCTAGCACCAAAAATTCAGAATTAAAGATATACATTATATTCACTCATTAAAGAAAATGTGTGTAAAATCAGTAAAGCTTTAGAATTATCACGGTTATCAGATATATCATGAAAAATATAAAATCTAAAGCAAACAACAAAAAAATATGGTTTTACTATAAATAGCTTTAGTAGACTTAGGTGAAGCAGGACCCCCCCCCCCCCCCTTTTTTTAAATATCATCTATCAATTCTTTGATTTTATAGATTTCTTATAATAGCACTGTATTTGGTATTTTGTCACCTTTCCTCTTTTAAAGTATGCTTAAGGTATTCAAACCCTAATGGATTTTCAATGATAAATACCTGAGATAAAGATTTCCACTCTCTTTATGAAAAATCCGACACATAGGATTAAACGAGGGATTACGCTTCTCATACAATGATCTTCTCCATCACCCTGAAGATTCCTGATTATAAAATTTTTTTTAAATAATTTATTGGATTATAGAATTATTGGTATTTGTCATGAAAGTATGAAAATGCCTACAAATTTTAACTTGAATTACTCTTTAAGGGTGCGGGATCCTTAAGTTAAAAAAAACTTTATATGGTCCAACATTTCGTAACTTTTTTCAATAATGTAAGTAAACACTGCTTTTTAACATTGGTAATAACAGCAATGTAAGAATGACTATTTATGGTATTACTATAGTAGAGTAAACACACAAACATACAAAAATAAACCATTTAGAAGTTGTAAACAGAGGCCCAATCTATCACACTCCAACCAATGAAGAGCAATGTCTATATTTCTATAAACAACATCAACATTGTACATCTGTATACATACAAACAAAGTAATAACACAGTAAGATAGCTCCTTTAAAACTATGATTACATACACAAAATTTGTGTCTTTGTAATTCCTAATATAGGACCTGTACTTTGAACTTGAAAACACCCTAGAAGTGATTTAGAAAGCAATAGCACATTTGTGAACCATTGGCAAAGTTATTCTAGAAAATTGCATACATGTACATTTTTTTGGCATTATTGGCCAAATTCATACGTAGTATGGTGGTCATTTGATTTTGGTAAAAAAAATTCTTTACAATATCTCTTCATTCCCAAATCTCAATTCAGCTTATAGTGCATGAGCACTGATGATTATGTTTATTAGGTTGAATACCTAGAATCACACTGACATTTAACAGTTAAATCATTCATTTGGTCAGATTGTTGATTAACATTCAGATGTCTTCAAAAGTATTTAAAATGGAAAATTTACCCTGGATAAGAACAGAAATGAATGAAATTCAAGATTACATAAAGATTTGTTAGAGTGAATAAACAAGATGAAAATTCATACAGTGTAAGTTATATTGTAAAAAGTAGTAAGTTTCCGAACAAAAAACAAATGAGATGCAATGATGTGGTGCCTGTCTGATACAATAAATAAATAGAGCAGACTAGAGCATGTGGGATACAGATTGACGGAATGATAAACAAGAACAATGACATAGTAAAAATGACAAGAAAGTGCATATATGATTTTGTATTAAAATCTTATTGTGCCTGACTAACAAGTTGATCATTTTGTAATTATTGTGAGAAAAACTCTGCAAAAATATCAGAAAAGTATTGTTTATAAACCTTTGTCAAAACCTATACTTACTTTTCTTTAATTTTGATGTATTTGAATATTTCAAGTATGATGGGATTATGATGAATATATAGTAGCATATGATCATATTATGACATCATGACACAGAAAAATAACGCATACACAAAGTAAAGCTGCCACATAACCTATGGCCAGAATGTAAAGCTACAATGTAATAATTATAAAACCATGATAGTAGAACACAGCACTTGGTTTCCCATAAATAGAAAAACAATTTTTACTGCTACTTTTGTGTCAAGTTTGAAATGCTAAACGTTGTACAGTTTTTCTATCCAGAGAAATTCAACCATACAAATAATACATACAATATAAATAAGTCACTTTGTCATGATTGAAGCAAGTAGAAAAAAAATATCAAAATTCATTATTTGATGAAATAGAATGGATTTTGAATTTTCAATTTACCAGAAACACTGTGTAATTTGACCAATATAGACATGAAGTACATGTACATCACTGTATTTCAAAATATTTTAAGAAAAATAGAAACCAACCCAAAATTTGAAAGAAAATGAGAATTGAAACATCAAATTGCTACAAAAGAGCATTCACCTGCTCAATATCACATATCTATATGACAAAGCTATTAACATATACTATAAACATATACTCTATGTAGAAAAATATAATCTGTTTTGATTGATATTTCATAAACACTCATATCATGTCATCAATTAATTATCTTTAAATTTAATAGGTAGTGAAGACGGGAGGACAGAATCAGCCGTACCCCTCCATATCAACGCCATTATGCTCTAAATCAGATTTCAATTCTCTATATAGAATAAGTATCTATCAAAAGTAAAAGTTTTAACAGATGATTGGTCCTACCAAATTAAAATTGTGGGATCACCAAATATCTGACATTGTTAGAAGACTTATCAACTATGACGTCACAAGGAAATGGCGTGTAAAAATATTGTTTTACGGGGCCACTTTAATTATGACGTCATAATGTTAAAGTCGGCCAGCAGGATTTGGCGATCCCTCAGTTGAATGATCATAAACATTGTAATACAGCAGTTTTACTATTAGAATGACATGATTTATGTAAATGTATTATGCACGTCATGTCTCTTAGTCAAACGACTTGATAAATGCGGACCAGTTTACCCCCTATCAGAATTCCTATTGATGAAGAGAAATCTCATTTTTTAGAAAGAGAAATCTAATGAAATGAAAAGAATATACAAGTAGATTATGCAAATAACATTAAATATGAGAAATCTTTTCTGGATTTTTACCTATAAATGCTTTGAAAATTACTCTTATAGAATGAAAAAGGTACCCAGAGTAAAAGATTTCTGTAATATGGTACAGGACAGTTTTTTATTCAAGAGAAATTGGTTCAAAGATCTATAAGAAATCCGAAGAAATGATATCAGGTCTGTAAATGCTTCCATGTACATCTGACTAAGAGTGTGTCTGTTTTAAAGACGATTTGAATAAAGTGATACATGATCCTAATCAGTCCCCTTTTCAAGAGAAAAACATATCCTAAAAAGCTTTAAGAGGGACGAACAATATAGTGAACAAAATTCCAAACAAGAGTTAGAGGTAAATATCTCAAAAATTAACGAATAAAGACAAAAAGATAAGGTAGAAGATGTATATTGCATTATGACTGGATCAGGATAATAACCCGGCTTGCTTGTCCAATTCCTGGAGACTGTACGTAGGTATCAAACCTTGACCTTGCATAAAGTGATGCTGGCAGGAATGGGGAGTGCTCTCATGTGTTAGAGCTATTTTTAGGCACACTTCAGAGAAATACTCTCTAATGTCTTTTCCCAGGGCTGCCTCTATGAATCGGCGTAACGGAAGAAGATGGCTTAGAGGGCCATCCCAGGAAGTAAGAAAGTCCTCCACAATGTGGTGTAGAAGTTTTGGACGGGGTAATGCATCACCAGAGGGCTTGGTGTTCATTTCCTTTTCTGCAATACAAAACAACACTTTACTAAGAATTTCAATCATGTACTATGAAAACTGGATAAATGTGTAAGAAAATTTGTGATTTTATTTTTGCCCTTTCTCTTAGTTTTATATTTGCCCCTTTTCTATTCTATCAATTATTTTCATTTCAAGCCAATGATAAATCTGTTCTGTACAGATTTTATTTTCATTACATGTACATGTATTTACTAGCAAAAGAAAAACAAAGAAATTATTTCTGTAATGAATCTTTTTCTTAATCAATGTCTTAAGAGTTTCTGAACTATTCAACAACTTCTGCAGAAGATTATGTGTCAACTTGATGATACCCTTCCTTTGTTTACCTGTAGGAAGCTGTTCATAGTAATACAGCACAGGATGAAGGAAGTTAGAAGTATGGGCTTCCGAAGGTTCACCAGTAGCTCGGTCTATACGGAAAATATCATTACCAGGACCCGAAAAATCACGTCCATATTCCATCACTATGGCAATTATTCTGTTTCCTTGGTGACCACTTGTTTCATACAGTTTATGTATAAGGTTGATAGGATACTCCTCCAACATTTCAAATTCTAAACCATTGCTGTGAAAAGATGATAAAATAATAGACGTTCTAAACCATTGCTGTGAAAAGATGATAAACATTCTCATAAACGTTCTAAACCATTGCTGTGAAAAGATTATAAACGTTCTAAACCATTGCTGTGAAAAGATGATAAAATAATAGACGTTCTAAACCATTGCTGTGAAAAGATTATAAACATTCTCATAAACGTTCTAAACCATTGCTGTGAAAGATTATAAACATTCTAAACCATTGCTGTGAAAAGATTATAAACATTCTAAACCATTGCTGTGAAAAGATGATAAAACATTCTCATAAACAGTTTCATAATCTCCATTCAGACTCATTTCTATAGTTTTCATACTTCTATCAATTCACACGATTCATTGCAACTAAATTGATATATAAACACACTATTGGATAAATGAACTTGTTAATCCTGCATCACATTCTTTTTAAAGTTAGATGATTTGAAAAAATAGAACTGTTCAAAAACAAGTATGTTGCCTATCGCATGATTGACCCTTGATGTGACTTTAACCTTGCAGGTGACCTTAACCTTTATTTGGAGTCGAATTCCATCATGCTTGACCATCCCTGCATTTTTAAAGCAGTATACAAGGATTTTGATATGAGAGATCCGAGTAAAAACTGCACCCTCTACTAGCTCTAGGCTGTATACAAGGATTTTGACCTTTCCAATCTCTGATCTTGACCTTTGACCTTGAAAATCAATAAGGTTCTTGCTCTTGTCAAAAGCAACCACTGTATGAAGTTTGGTTAAGATCCAATAAAAAATGCACCCTCTAGGCTGTAAACAAGGATTTTGACTATGACCTAGACCTTTGACCCATGACCATGAAAATAAATTGGGTTCTTCCTCTTGTCATAAGCAACCAGTGAATGAAGTTTGGTTAAGATCTAATCAAAACTGCACCCCCTAAGCTGTATACAAGAATTTTGACCTTTTCCAATATGTGATCTTGACCTTTGACCTTGAAAATCAATAGGGTTCTTTCTCTTGTCTAAAGCAACCTCTGTATGAAGTTTGGTTAAGATCCAATCAAAACTGCACCCTCTATGCTGCATACAAGGATTTTGACCATTTCCAGTCTGTGACCTTGACCTTTGACCCAAACCTTGAAAATCAATTGGGTTCTTTCTCTTGTCATAAGCAACCAGAGTATGAAGTTTGGTTTACGGCACCCTCTATTCTGTATACAAGGATCTTGACCTTTTCCAATCTGTGACCTTGACCTTTGATCTATGATCTTGAAATCAATCGGGTTCCTCCTCTTGTCATAAGCAATAAGTGTATGAAGTTTGGTTAGGATCCAATCAAAATTGCGCCCTCTAGGCTGTATACAAGGATTTTGTGAGGCACTAATGCACACACACACTCACCCTCACTTACATACAAATGTCTGTATACTATATCCCCCTGTCATCCTATGTAGCGAGGGGATAACAGCACTTACTTTTTCAGTATGATAACATCGCCTAGTACACCAAACATTTGGTATGTGCCTGACGCCTCGTTCAGCCTCTTTATAATGGTGTTAATGAGCTGTGTGATAGGTGCCGTGTGTGATGGCCATGGTACCTGGTGGTAACGCCATTCTAGTAAATGATGTAAGGATCTCGCTGCAAAGTAAATAAAATACTTAGTACTGATTAGCTAATTGAATATTTACATGGCTCTGTATTAGCCATCATTTCCTATGATACTGAGAATGTAGTTTCTTAGTATCAAGCAGTGAACTATGTAAGACTTACAGCATTACTAGACTGACTAACATCATTTATTTAATGGCACCTCAGACTAGTTTCTTCCAATAGGATTGTGCATATCACATCATGTGATTGCCTCCTATGAGGCCATAGTCTAACCCCTCATCCTGATAGAAGGCAATGGCTGCCAATCCGAGGCAAGGAAAACAAGATGACTATCTTTTACATTAAGTAGACAACAAATCAGATCGTGTAAGCCACAAACACAAACAAGATGCTCATTTACCTAGATTAATGGTTTTTAATTCAAAATAATACAACCAATGCTTTATTTCTCATCATACATCTTCTCCTTTATCGACACGTTCTTCGTGTATAATGTTACGTTTCCATGGTCAAATGTTGACGTCACTCACTGATATAGCACTCACTGATATAGCAGTGACGTTGGAGGCAAGCGAATACGCGCTAAATGACAAGATATCTTTTGAAATAATCTTTCAATTTTATTTTGTTTGTAAATATAAATTCTAATTCATTCTGTTTGTTTCACGCATTCTGATTGGTTAACAGGATTTCTACAAGCATGTATAACGACAATATACATGCCGCAAACCGACTCACTTGACATACTTTAAAATGTATTCCTATGTAAATTTGCACGTTACAAGCTTTAGCGCACTTTTTGCGTATGACGTCATGCTTCCCTTTGATCTTCACTCCTGTGACGTCATACTGTGACGTAAAACTACAAGGTATGAGCTTGTAAATGGCGTTCTCCACATGTAAACAACAGAACAAGTAAGTTTACTATTGATTACACTTTGATTTTTCGCTATTGTAATAAATACGAAGCAGTTGTATTTCATATTTTGCAGCGCAATAATTTCTGTTGGTTGTTGTTAGTCCTCTGTAGCAACGTCACCTCTAAAGCGATAAATGAGACCTTCTGAGGGGTATAAAAAGTTAAAATATGTCACATTAATTAGAATAGGGATAAACGTACTGTGTTTTGTGGTTCTGACAGGTATATGTTGGATATACTGTTGGAAACATACGTTATACTGTCGGGGACAAGCCCAGACGGTATAACTGCGTTTCCAACAGTATATTCAACATATACCTGTCGGAACCACAAAACACAGTACGTTTATCCCCTAATTGTCCTCAATACAATCACTTCGTTACTAAGTTTATAACTTACCTACCATGGAAATATAGGCGGCAAGCTGTGATTATAGTGGGGCTCGGCTTTGCCTTGCCCCACCATGATCACAGCTTCCCCCCTATATTTCCATAATAGGTCAGTTATAAACCTAATAACTAATAGTAGTACATTTGTACTGACAAGGACATACAATGAGTGACAATGGTAAAACAGACAAATTTTCAGAATGTCAGAACATTAGACTTTATTCTCAGTTGCTCTATAACTAATGTATTTCAAAGCCATATACTTCAATTCTTCTCCTGCATGTTTTACATAATGTTTGCATGCATGTCTATGACAGAAGAAATTAAGTGATGCATAAACGTGCATGTATTACCCTCAGTCGTAATATCATGATGCAAAATCGGTGAAATTTTCAACAAGGGAGCTAACATAAATTTATTTACGCATTTGTTAATTGTAACTTTCAGCAATAAATTACAAGATGATGGTGATAAGGGTTACCATTAACTTAATGTACATTTATCTTGCTAGAAAAATTTACATTTAAATGAGAAACTTCACCAAATATTCATTTAAGATTCATTATTGCCCATATGGGTCTAATTTAAGTAACTACCATTAAAAGAATAAAGCTTCCTGGGCTTTACAAAGAATAAGTTACTTTTGATATGTAACAGGCCATTTTCACTTTACCTCAGTAGACTTAGATTACAGACACACCATGAACTGACATCACAACTCTTAACGCAATATCTTACAGTGACATCACAAATATATTACAATGTCACAGAAAGAAATAATGTCAAATATTATGATGTCATGTGTGCATAAAATTCAAGTCTACTGCAGTAATGTGAAAATAGTCTATTAATAAAACTTTTCTAATTTACGTTAATTTTTCTTTTAAAGCTAAATGAAAGTATATATTTTTGAAAGATTAAAAGATCAATACCTTAACATCGAAAGAAAATGCGCTGGACCTAATATTTTCACCTACTTCAAAAGGTTACTAAAAGTTTAAAACTAATTGCATTTGTAAAATATTATGGCCCCTCTCTACAATTTCCATCAGCAAATCTTTCAACTCAATCAACCATGAAAAATGAAATTCAACTATATTTAAATTGATTTACAATTTTATGTAAAAGGTTTTTTTCACTTCATGTAGATAATGGATCAGTTATTTAACAGCCAGTTTTATTTTGCTAGGTACTATAAAATAACTTTTCACTCAATTTTCAGAGTACGACCTTGAACTTGTGTAACCTATCTGACAAAAAATCAATAGTGACCTTCCTCTCTTTGTGCAAATTTGGTATGGTAGGTAAGATTTTTGAGTATTATCCCTGGAAACGAATATTTGGAAACAGAAAGTGTGAGGAAATGATAAAGCAAACTTCAAGTGCTCCCTAAAATACTTTGCATGGCATGAAAAGTGGATATATGTCTTTTGTATGCTATTGATTATAAATGATTCAGGAAGTCCTTTTAATATCATTTGCGTTACATGTAGTGCATGTTGCACAGGTTTTCCCCCTAATCTATTAATGATGATACCTCCGTTAACCATAAATAAATACTTGATAACTAAAGAATCTCACTGCGCTTCCAGGTCTATTAAAAGGGGTATTCTCTATGTCTGTTACATACTTAGAAATATAAATAATTTTGGTATCACTATTTTCTGGCCAAATACCATGGAAACCAAACCAGAAATTGTCAAAACTACTAAATATCGGTTTATCAAATACATGCAACCACGAGTCCCAAACAATAAATCAGGTATGTGTATCAATGTTTCCTTGATTTTCATTATACTTTCACATCATTTCACAAACTGTATTACAATCATAGAAATTGCCGTAAATGTACCAGCAAATCAATTACTCCTACATAAACAGACTTGAAGCAATGCAATTTTCAGTCCCACTTTGTCTTCATTAATCTCTAAAGAACTTTTCATGTATGAAATAGTCCCAGCAGTAATTTGACGTAACAATATTAATTTCCACTTTACAAAACAAAGAGAAACTAGAAATGCCATAAATCATACTTATAACTGATGCTATCAGAAATCTTAATAAAGTTATCAAAAAATAAATGATTGAATGCGTTATGTTTTTATTTCATATCAAACAAAATATTAAGGATGTTAACCATTAAAGGAATGGAATCCAGTGTAGCTTCATCATTTGATCAATAATCAGCCAAAGGCATTATAGAAGTAATGGATGATTTCTGTTTCATAATCTTTATAATCTTAAACGAAAAGGAATGTCATAGGACACTCCTATCAGAAAGAGAATGAACGTTCATAGAACTTATCTCAGAGTTGAGGAATTTTTATCCAATAGGCCATATTTTCCAGAATTTCTATGAACACTCTAATATTTGACTAATAGAAAACTGTATAGATATAATGTTTGCTTCTTAAAGAGCCTCTCTGGAGGCTAGTATGGAAGCAAATTCTATTTGATTATCTCTATCTAAAACACAAAAAAAAGTGTCTTTTCTACTTAATTACATATATTACCTGTATAACGGAAACCATGTATAAAACCTCCGGCAGACTTCCTAAAGTCCAGTGAATGTGTATTTGTCCCAGCAAAGAACATATCAGGATTGTCTACAGATTCATAATTATAACCAATCTTAGGGTACTTTTTCGTTCTGCCCTTGCCCATCTGTAATTTAGTATCACTGAAAAAAAAAATCAATTTCATAAAACTTATAATTGTAGTGGTAAGCTATTACAAATCCATCAACATTGATATCAAATCTTTAAATTTCAAATTTTGGGAATTTAATCTTGATAGAATCCATTGCCATATCACTTGATTTGCCGTGATGATATATATTAGTAGTTCTTTTACTTTCCCTTATAGTACATGAGATATAGCCCAGGTTTAAGTTTTTTTAAAAGTAGGTCAAACTCCATTTTCAAGGTAACTAGGTCAAAAGTCATAGTATCAAATGAAAGGTCTGGTCATGAGGATTCTGCATGTAAAATATCAAAGCCATATCCCCTATAGTTCATGAGATATTGCCCAGGATTAATTTTTTTTTAAGCAAGTCAAACTCCAAGGTCAATGTCACTAGGTCATTTTATTGCTGAGTTTGATTTGTCTCATCATGGTCTATCACCATGTCAAGTTTCAAGTAGCTGCTCCTAGCAGTTTTCTCTCAACAGACTTAAACGCAATACCTTAACCAAAATGTTGATGCATTGACGGACAGACAGACAGACACACAAACGGACAGACCTTGGCATTTCATAGACCGGATTTTGCTTCGCAATCCGGCCAAAAATTGAAATCAATAATCGGAAGACTTTTGGTGATTGACAATCGATTGTCAGAGACAATTGGTTCATCACTAATCTCCACTCCCCACCACCTACCATTGACACATACACAAAAAAACTATCTTATACAGATGTTTTCATTGCATGTGACATTTCATTCCATTGTACTAGCATTGAATACTCTTCAAGCCCACTAGGTTGAAAATTTGATCCAGTTCATGTGAAATATCCATGTCTTATATTATTCAAATTGCATAAAAAATATGTTTTCAGAACTTCTTATCATTCCAATGCATGTATTAGAAGGTCAGAGTTCAGGATCAAGGTCGCTTTATTATGTCTTGATATCAAAGTGTGCTTGTTATTGTGAATATGCGTGTGCTAAATATGAAAGCCCTATTCCTCAAGAGTGCAAGAGAAATCTGTTCAGAGTGCATAGAAATCTGTCTTTAGAACTTCTATTTAGGAGGAATGAAAGATGAACAGAACTTTCCGTATAACATAATCCTAAATCTCTGCAAATTATATGCTGTATCAACTGCTCATTATGTACTGCTTTACATTACGTCCAATGTTTTTAAAAGTGCACAATGCAATAAGTCACTTACTTTTTGAATATAGATTTATCAAATTTGAAACCAAGACAGCGTATGATTTTGTCGTAAGGATCACGGAGGGCAAAATTATCCAGAGAATCAGCTGGATCAGCATCATCCTCTTTAAATAGTAGATGTAGTTTATTGTTCTTCTTGACAATCTTGATCTCCTCTAGCCCCGCCTCTAACACTCCATCCAGGGATTTCAGCTGGTATGTGTCCAACAGTCCATTGTTGACAGCTCTGAAAGATACAACTCTAACACATGTATGTACATCTTTGAATTTATGTGTTTGTGAACCACTATACCCGAGACAACTCTCTTTCGTGTATAGAATGTGTCAAAGTCACAATCACAAGGTCAAACCTTGATATCCAAAGAAAGATCTTGTATCTAGTGGAATTATATGTGAGCTTAAAAAGTTATATGCAAGGTTGAAATTCTAGAGGGTTAAACTTCACACAGAAAAACAGATACTAGTAGGACAAAATATTATGCCTGGCAATACCAGACAATAATAACTTATAATTTAGCCATATCTTTATAATGTTATTAATGTCAACAGCTATTAACATGGAACTATTCAGTTGATTTAAATACATGTACAGTAACTGTGAAAATCAGAGGAAGTTAACATATTTTGTTATTATAACTTACCGCAAATCTCCTACGTAATGTGTAGCCCATGCTAGCCTGACTCTGGATCGGCCCACCATATGTATAAGGTTGGTGGCTCCATATATAGCATCAGCTGTCTCAAATGCTGCATTCCCTCTACCTGTAAGCACAAATCACAGAAATGTCACCTGATAAGCACAAATCATAGAAATATCACATTATAAGCACAAATTACACAAAATCACTTGACAAGCACAAATCATAGAAATAGCATATGATGAGCACAGATCACAGAAGTATCATTTGATAACCACAAATCATAGAAATATCACTTCATAGCACAAGTCATAGACACATCATTTGACAAAGAGACAATTTCTGTACTTCTTGGAATTTTGTATTTGAAATATTTATTTATTTGATTCATTATACAACGAGTGTTTCTGAAAGCATACAGTTCAATTATGCATGTACAATCATATGGTTGGATCTAATTCTTTTTTCAAGGCAGTGCAGGTTCCACCCCAAAAAGGGAGGAGGTCCACCAACAAGAGGCCAATCACTCACATGAGTTGTGGATGAAGGACTGAAAGTTACAATTTGGAAAAGAAGGACCTTGAGTATTTCTGTGCAGAAGTTGAAGAGGAGATGTTGAATATGCATCAGCCAATCAGAGCCCTTGGGGCCATATTCGTAAGCAGATCGGCACAACCCCCCCCCCCCCCCAACCCACAAACTTGAAAGAAAACATTGAGTACTTGCTTCCTGTAAAGTTTCGTTAAATTCTGTGCGGTGGTTGCAGAGTAGATGTTGAAAATGTTAAAAGTCAACGACGGACGTACGGACAGACGTCGGACGGACAGACAGACGACTGATGGCGCACTATAACATTAACAGCTCACTTGAGCTTCGCTCAGGTGAGCTAAAAAGGGGGAATTAAGATTTTTGACAAAATCCAGAGCGGGGGTTGTGCCTAAGATTCCCTTCCCCTTCTCATATGAAAGATGTGAAGAAACACGTCATCAGTCATCAACACGATGTCAATAAACTGAAAAGACTCGCAGGTAGTATTTGTAATTATGATGTTCGATATTTATGAATGTCAAAATTATCCCTAATTATTACGTTATTTTCCCTTGTCTTGCGAACCAATTATCAAGTCACTACCATTATTTATCCTTATAATAAAAGCAATTTACCACAGGTTGTTAAAGTCAAAACCAAATCCTGTTCCGTAGCAATAAATTTTGTACTGCGACGACATTGGGTATTTTATGTTTCCGGATCTTAAACAGTAGGCATTTCTGAATATTTAATGGAGAACAGTTGTCATTTTCGTTATTGAATACTCGATTTTTATTTTTGATTTTTCCGCACATACGGACGTAAATAGCATTGCCTTTTTCAACCCCACTGGCATTTATACGAAAATATCGAAAATCTAGCTTCTTCAGAAATAGCCGATTTTAAAAGTAGAGTATGCATTGGAAATGTAATATTACATTTTCCTTTGAATACATATGAAACATGGTATGGATTGGTATGGTTTATTTGGTAACGAAATATATTAAACTAGACTGTCCATGAACAGGTAAGTACGTCCCTGTCACATGTTTGACCCTAAATGTGTGGCCTTGACCTAGACGGTGACGTGATCCCCCCCCCCCCCCCCCTTCTCCAAAATGACAACTTCTCCGTGATCCCCCCTCCCCATTCTCCAAAATGACAACTTCTCAATGAACAATCATAATTGAAAGGCAATGTTAACGTAACAGAATGTACCATCTCCTCACATAAGTAAATGGGCTTTCAAATATGATTTGATTAGCTTATGGAAATGTAACTTTCAGTTGAAACCATATAAAATTGTAGGTTTTTTTAATGATTTTAGTGTACATTTCTTCATATAAAATTTAGATACATACGTCCTTGATAAGCTTTCCTCAATTATCATTATATGAAATCAAAACACGAAACCGATTAGACTGGTATTGCCGAATTGCAAGCTGCATCTTTCAAGAAAAACGGATTCAAAACCCTTACATGAATATAGCCAAAGTTACGACATAACATAAAAGGTCTTTCGTGGGCAATCTTAATGTAAAGTTTTGAGTTTTTAACACTAATATTTCCTGGGATTCTGCTACAACCCGAAACTTTAAAACTTGCTGACGAACAAACGAACGGACAGACACACATATACACTCAATCTATAATCTATAAATTGTTTTACATTCCAGACAATAAGTGTCAAGAGGAGAAACGAACACATTCAATTTTGGGTCATTTCATGGCGGGGGCATAAAATATAGAAGCAAATAGAACCTTGTCACGGACCACAAACCCCTTTGTCTTGCTCATCCTTACATACGTCCCATGGTAAGGTGATAAAAGTACGTAGACACAGATGATGGAATTACTATTTACCAGGTTTTACAGCGATCAATAAGGTCTGTGCTTTCATCAAAAGATCTTTGGTATTAATGTACATTAGATTTTATACTTTCAACTTCCATAATTCATAAGGGACATATAGATACTTAAGTGAGTGTTACATTAATTCATTAAATATTCATATTAATTATACGCCTACCACACAATTACGTCCTCAATGTAAATAAAGGGAAATCCCGTAAAAACATAATAAACGTACACACGGTTTACGCTCTGGTGATTTATATTAATCAACCTATGCGCTTCAAACGTTAATAATAAGTCAAGATGACAAAATTTCCATGCTCAAAACAATTAAATAACACTGTTGCTCGTGAAGTAATGATGCCCCCCCCCCACGTCGGATTAAAAAATATCATCGTCCGCATAAAGTCGGAAGTCACGAAAATAAGATCATTTGGTAAAGTTTTTTTTCTCAAGTCGAAAGAATGTGAAAATTGTTTGTAATAACATACTAAGTATAATGTATATATAGGCAATTCCATAATTTATACGTGACGGACGCCCAAACAGACGGAGCCTACAGTCTCCCAGCTTCAACAGCCCGGTGGGGGGTACACACCATGCTCAAGGACTAAATATAAGACTGGGACCGATCGCATATACCATAAGTACGAACCATACATGCTTAAGATTATAATAGTCTGTACAAATACTTAAATATAATTCAAAAACTGCGTATATATACTTAAAACTAATTCAATAAAGCCTGTGTTTGTGAAACACGAATGCCCCCGGTGGCATCTTTGTTAGTATGAACACTATTTTCTGTTAAGTACATGTATGTGAGGTCACTGGGTTAAAAGGTCAAAGGTCAAGGTCACGAAGTCAAAAATTTTGGTATCAATAGAAAGGTCTTGTCACAAGGAATACACATATGAAATATGAAAGCCCTATCACTTACCATTCAAAAGTTATGCCAAATGTTTAAGTTTTTGAAAAGTAGGTCAAAGGTCAAGGTCATGAGGTCAAAACTTTTGGTATCAATGGAAATGTCTTGTCACAAGGAATACACATGTGAAATATGAAAGCCCTATCACTTCCCATTCAAAAGTTATGCCCAATGTTAAAGTTTTTGAAAAGTAGGTCAAAGGTCAAGGTCAAGGTCACGAGGTCAAAAATTTTGGTATCAATGGAAAGGTCTTGTCACAAGGAATACACATGTGAAATATGAAAGTCCTATCACTTCCCATTCAAAATTGATGCCCAATGTTAAAGTTTTTGAAAAGTAGGTCAAAGGTCAAGGTCAAGGTCACGAGGTCAAAAAATTTGGTATCAATGGAAAGGTCTTGTCACAAGGAATACACATGTGAAATATGAAAGCCCTATCATTTCCCATTCTAAAGTTATGCCCAATGTTAAAGTTTTTGAAAAGTAGGTCAAAGGTCAAGGTCACGATGTCAAAAATTTTGGTATCAATGGAAAGGTCTTGTCACAAGGAATACACATGTGAAATATAAAAGCCCTATCACTTCCCATTCAAAAGTTATGCCCAATGTTAAAGTTTTTGAAAAGTAGGTCAAAGGTCAAGGTCAAGGTCACGAGGTCAAAAATTTTGGTATCAATGGAAAGGTCTTGTCATAAGGAATACACATGTGAAATATGAAAGCCCTATCACTTCCCATTCAAAAGTTATGCCCAATGTTAAAGTTTTTGAAAAGTAGGTCAAAGGTCAAGGTCACGATGTCAAAAATTTTGGTATCAATGGAAAGGTCTTGTCACAAGGAATACACATATGAAATATGAAAGCCCTATCACTTCCCATTCAAAAGTTATGCCCAATGTTAAAGTTTTTGAAAAGTAGGTCAAAGGTCAAGGTCACGAGGTCAAAAATTTTGGTATCAATGGAAAGGTCTTGTCACAAGGAATACACATGTGAAATATGAAAGCCCTATCACTTCCCATTCAAAAGTTATGCCCAATGTTAAAGTTTTTGAAAAGTAGGTCAAATGTCAAGGTCAAGGTCACGAGGTCAAAAATTTTGGTATCAATGGAAAGGTCTTGTGACAAGGAATACACATGTGAAATATGAAAGCCCTATCACTTCCCATTCAAAAGTTATGCCCAATGTTAAAGTTTTTGAAAAGTAGGTCAAAGGTCAAGGTCAAGGTCACGAGGTCAAAAATTTTGGTATCAATGGAAAGGTCTTGTCACAAGGAATACACATATGAAATATGAAAGCCCTATCACTTCCCATTCAAAAGTTATGCCCAATGTTAAAGTTTTTGAAAAGTAGGTCAAAGGTCAAGGTCACGAGGTCAAAAATTTTGGTATTAATGGAAAGGTCTTGTCACAAGGAATACACATGTGAAATATGAAAGCCCTATCACTTCCCATTCAAAAGTTATGCCCAATGTTAAAGTTTTTGAAAAGTAGGTCAAATGTCAAGGTCAAGGTCACGAGGTCAAAAATTTTGGTATCAATGGAAAGGTCTTGTCACAAGGAATACACATGTGAAATATGAAAGCCCTATCACTTCCCATTCAAAAGTTATGCCCAATGTTAAAGTTTTTGAAAAGTAGGTCAAAGGTCAAGGTCAAGGTCACGAGGTCAAAAATTTTGGTATCAATGGAAAGGTCTTGTCACAAGGAATACACATATGAAATATGAAAGCCCTATCACTTCCCATTCAAAAGTTATGCCCAATGTTAAAGTTTTTGAAAAGTAGGTCAAAGGTCAAGGTCAAGGTCACGAGGTCAAAAATTTTGGTATCAATGGAAAGGTCTTGTCACAAGGAATACACATGTGAAATATGAAAGCCCTATCACTTCCCATTCAAAAGTTATGTCTAATGTTAAAGTTTTTCGGACAAACAGACAGACAAACAGACAAACAGACAAACAGACAAACAGATAAACAGACAAACAGACGGACAGGCCAAAAACTATATGCCCCCGAATCTTTGATTCCGGGGGCATAAAAACTGCGTATACAATGTATATACTTTAAAATAACTCAATTATACATACCCAATACTAGAACAGACTGCCCCTCAAAATCATCAGGGTCTATAGACACGTCCTCATAACCCACAGCGTAGTCTATACCGGGGACATTATCCGGAACATTGGGCTCGGCTATACCCGTGGCTACGATTAACTTGCTAAAAACCAAAGGTGATGATAAAATTAAAACATACATCACTAATGTAGCTGTATGCAACTTCTCCATGTCAATACTGGTTCAAACTTAAGATTATTTATCAATATACGTAAAAAATAAAGAGGTAGGACACGGAGCCTGATGTTGGCCCTATTTTTTAACACTGGAATTCATTGAATATCTATTTGTGATTTGATATTATGTAAAGTTCTTTGCTGAATTAAAGTGAAATCCCCCAAATCGGCAATTTTCCTTGAAATTGAAATTGCTCCCAAATCAACATTTTTCCCGAAAATTATCATTGGCCACATGCATCGATAAACATGAAAACAATAAAGCCTGTGTTTGTGAAACACAAATGCCCCCGGTGGCATCTTTGTTAGTATGAACACTATTTTCTGTTAAGTACATGTATGTGAGGTCACTGGGTTAAAAGGTCAAAGGTCAAGGTCACGAGGTCAAAAATTTTGGTATCAATGGAAAGGTCTTGTCACAAGGAATACACATGTGAAATATGAAAGCCCTATCACTTCCCATTCAAAAGTTATGCCCAATGTTAAAGTTTTTGAAAAGTAGGTCAAAGGTCAAGGTCAAAGTCACGAGGTCCAAAATTTTGGTATCAATGGAAAGGTCTTGTCACAAGGAATACACATGTGAAATATGAAAGCCCTATCACTTCCCATTCAAAAGTTATGCCCAATGTTAAAGTTTTTGAAAAGTAGGTCAAAGGTCAAAGTCAAGGTCACGAGGTCAAAAATTTTGGTATCAATGGAAAGGTCTTGTGACAAGGAATACACATGTGAAATATGAAAGCCCTATCACTTCCCATTCAAAAGTTATGCCCAATGTTAAAGTTTTTGAAAAGTAGGTCAAAGGTCAAGGTCAAGGTCACAAGGTCAAAAATTTTGGTATCAATGGAAAGGTCTTGTCACAAGGAATACACATGTGAAATATGAAAGCCCTATCACTTCCCATTCAAAAGTTATGCCCAATGTTAAAGTTTTTGAAAAGTAGGTCAAAGGTCAAGGTCACGAGGTCAAAAATTTTGGTATCAATGGAAAGGTCTTGTCACAAGGAATACACATGTGAAATATGAAAGCCCTATCACTTCCCATTCAAAAGTTATGCCCAATGTTAAAGTTTTTGAAAAGTAGGTCAAAGGTCAAGGTCAAGGTCACGAGGTCAAAAATTTTGGTATCAATGGAAAGGTCTTGTCACAAGGAATACACATGTGAAATATGAAAGCCCTATCACTTCCCATTCAAAAGTTATGTCCAATGTTATAGTTTTTCGGACAAACAGACAGACAAACAGATAAACAGACAAACAGACGGACAGGCCAAAAACTATATGCCCCCGAATCTTTGATTCCGGGGGCATAAAAACCATATAAAAGACAATTATCATATCTTCTTGTCATAAAAGTGAAATGTTTGTCGACGCATGTGGACACATCAAATTTCCCAACTAAAGAAACATTTTGTGGCAATTTTGGCCATCTTTTGTTAAGAATCAAAATGACGTCATTAGATTCCCTGCCGTGCTTCGTTGACTGATTTGTTCTTTGCATTAAAAGTGGAAACTAAAGTACATTTACATGATTAATATTTTAGCTCTCCTCAGTATGTGCCTTTACCAAAAGTCCATTCCAACTTTAGCTCAGACTAAATCACGATAGATGATGTACAACTTTATGCTTTGCTTGTTTCTGGGATATTTCAGACAAATATTAATGCTTTGAATATCCTTTCGACAAATTTTGAGAAACAAGCGAAAAATTAATTCAGTAATCAGCACTTTTTTATGCAGACGTAAGAATATCATTTTACCATCAAAGTTCCCTTTCTCAAAGACACAAGGATGCTTACATTTGTAATATCACGTGACGAGACAGACACACAGACCGATCATCGATCGACAGAGAGACATCCTTTTAGGAAGACAGATTAAGCAATCATTTCTTATGAAATCAGACAAAAAGCGGCGCTGGCTTTGAAGATACATGGAATATAATTAAAATTTCCCTGCATGAACAAATACAAGGCCTACTTATCTTCGCGAAACATTCTGTTTCCACAAAATCATTACGTAAGGATATTGATTAATACATGTCACTTTTACATTCAAACATGACCTTTGTCAGAAAAATTAGCTAAATTGCGGGAAATATCAGCATTTTAGCCAGTCCATGGACCATCTATAGCTGAGTGGGAAAGTTACAAAGGGAAAAGACAATTACATACGCACAGCATACAGTACAAAGGACTGTCACTCCATATTTATCATACAGACAAAAGGATTAGACTCCTTTCTATCGATATATTGGGAGAACGTCAAAGAAGAAAATGGAAATTACTTTCGTGCTCATTTAGTAATTTTCTCTCGCATGAAGAGCTATGCCAAAAGATCTGAAGGAATACACTGAATAGAGTGAGAAAGATTAATGGACTCTAAACATCAATTTCCCTTTATGTGTATAAACAGTGCATAAAAACGTTCAATCTAATTCTTCGAACTTTACTCAAGTATTATCAAAACCTGCTAATCAAAGATGGGATGGGATCCCTGAATCCAAAAATAAAATCTTTAGATGCATCAAAGATGCAATGTGCCGAGTTGCAAAACTGGAATGTAAGTATGAATTAGCAGACTTGCAATGTACATAAAATGAATATGATCTCGACAGATGGGAAACATTACTGGCACATTTCAGGTTGATACTCATTCATATATGATTCAGAAACCATTTCCATTTATCAGAGTCCTATGTGTTTGACCTTTGACCTTTTGATCCCCAAATCATCCGGAATCATCCTTGATTCATGGGAAGCTTTTCTGACAAGTTCCATGATAATAGGTGCAATACAGACTCTAATATGGTCTGGAAAACATTTTCAATCATCTGAGCCCTATGACCTTGACCTTTGACCAAAAAATCAATAGGGATCATCCTTGATACATGGGAAACAATTTTGGCAAGTTTCATGATTATAGGTGCAATACAGGCTCTAATATGATCTTGTAACCATTTTCAATCATCTCAATCCCATGACCTTGACCTATGACCTTTTGACCCTAAACTCAATAGGGGTCATCCTTGATTTATTTGGAACGTTTCTGGCAAGTTTCATGATCATAGGTACAATACCAGCTCTAAAATGGACCAGAAACCATTTTCAATCATCTTAGTCATATGACCTTGACCTTTGGACCCCAAATTCAATAGGTTTCATCATTGATTCATCGAAAACATTTCTGGCAAGTTTCACAATCATATACACGATACAGGCTCATATATGGTCCGGAAACCGTTTTCAATCATCTGAGTCCTATGACCTTGACCTTTTCACCCCAAAATCAATAGGGTTCATCCTTGATTCATGGGAAACATTTCTGGCAAGTTTCATGATCATAGGTGAAATACAGACTCTTATCTGGTCCAGAACATTATTTTATAATCAGAGTCCTATGATCTTGAACTTTGGACCCCAAAATCAATAAGGTTCATCCTTGACTCATGTTGAGTAAGTGTATGAAGTTTCATTGTTCTAGCATATATTATAGTTGACTTATAGTCCGAAACCAATTGTTGACGCCTGCCCGCCCGTCTCACATCAAATGAAGAGCCGAGTTTTGCAACTATGCTAAAAAACAAGTCATACTGCAATTCTAATGCAGCCGTACATGTGTTTTAGTCATACTTACGAGCAAGTATAGTGATTTCCATTCACATCATGCATGTGATATAGATTTTGGTCGGTACTGTGGTTCGCCGGAGAGCGGTGGATGTCCCTTACTTCTGTATTATACTGTACATTAAGGCCTAATTTGGTAGTGTAGTCATGGAGATACTTCAGTAAAACATCAGCATGGGGGAACATTTCTTTAGAGTAATGTTTGAATAATAAAGACTCGTCATGGCTGAGCAAAGAGTTCCAGTCGTGCCGTAGATTGAACTCCTTATTTGTTTTGCCTGTATGCCTTTTATTGATGCTGATTAACTTTCGGTGACGAGGGTATTGGACGTAGAAACTACCTACAAGCAAGAAAGAATGAAACTTATGCAACAAAATATTATGCAACAAGATACATTGTACAATATATTCAACTATACACGGACCAGAAAACAGACAAATTCAGAAAGAGCCCTGCTACTTTAATACAATGTAGGAGGTCAAAGGTCACAGTCAAGATTTCATGATAAAATCTTTTGGTACCAACAGGAAGGTCTTGTCACAAGGAACGTGTCCACCAAATATGGAAGTCCTGCCTATTGTAATACAGTAGCAATGGTCAATGTTAAGATTTTGAATAGAAGGTCGAAGGTCATAGTCAAGGTCACACTATCTAAACTTTCAATACCAACGGCAGGTATTGTCATGAGGAAAACACATGCCAAATATGAAAGCCTTATCTCTCATGATGAAGAAGCTTTGGCAAAAGATTTTTTGGAAATACAGACAGAGAGATATGCAGACAGAGAGGGTGATTAAATTAACTTACGGCACCCGCCTTTTGGTAGTGGGCCCTTATTATAAGTATTTGTATCCCCTATACTGGTGTTGATTAGGGTTTGAAATAGTATATCATTACTGGCACATGTCGTCTTGTTGACTTTTGTTTCTGTCAATATCTTTTGATCATCTTACATCTTTCTGAATTTCTCGGAATCCGCCGTTATGAGTCCATCGTGGCAAACCAAAGCCGCTTCTAATTTGCATTTTCTTTGTGAAATGGTCCTCCGAGAAATCAACATTGTTGTCTTCCGCGTCACTGGAAGCTCGGAGTCATACAACATTACCAATAAGATCATCTGTGATCGTCGTCTTGGGCCACATAGTAGAAATTAAAAAATCTTAAAATAGCGCACATCAACAAAATGGCACGAGTGGCTTGTTTCAAGGTTTTGAACAGAATAAAGCCTGTGTTTGTGAAACACGAATGCCCCCGGTGGCATCTTTGTTAGTATGAACACTTACCATTCAAAAGTTATGCCCAATGTTAAAGTTTTTGAAAAGTAGGTCAAAGGTCAAGGTCAAGGTCACGAGGTCAAAAATTTTGGTATCAATGGAAAGGTCTTGTCACAAGGAATACACATGTGAAATATGAAAGCCCTATCACTTACCATTCAAAAGTTATGCCCAATGTTAAAGTTTTTGAAAAGTAGGTCAAAGGTCAAGGTCACGAGGTCAAAAATTTTGGTATCAATGGAAAGGTCTTGTCACAAGGAATACACATGTGAAATATGAAAGCCCTATCACTTACCATTCAAAAGTTATGCCCAATGTTAAAGTTTTAGTTCGGACAAACAGACAAACAGACAGACAAACAGACGGACAGGCCAAAAACTATATGCCCCCGAATCTGTGATTCCGAGGGCATAAAAACCTCAATTGCTTACATAAAAGAAGATGTGTTCGTAATCTTTATGAGAAGCTATGCCCCTGAAAGTATCTTATGTGAATAATCTAAGTCAAACTACAAGCAAGGTCAAAGTAAAACGGTCAAAAAGTCTTTTCAAAAGGAATGTTCGAATGTACTAACTACGAAACCCTTATCACAAGACGGTGAAAATATATGCGTAACGTCAATGTTTCGGACAAAAGCAATGCTTCCGCCGGTCTTACATGTAAATGCAGGAACATAAAAATGCGGGGTGCAAGAAGGAATGAATATTACTCTTTTCCATATCGAATGAAAAAAAAATGTTTTTGTGGAACACGAATGCCCCCGTCGGCATCTTTGTCAGTAAAAAATTTATAATGGTCAAACTCCAAGGTCATGGAAACGTCTTGTCACAAGGAATACATATGTGAAATACTGTATCAAAGCTCTATCCCTTACCATTCAAAAGTTGTGGCCAAGGTAAAGTTTTTGCGGACAAATAGACAGGACAAAAACTATCTGCCCCCGAATCTTCGATTGGGGGCGGGGGGGGGGGGGGGGCATAAAAAGTTCGCACCTGAAAAGTATCTTTTACGTTTGCCGTGCACATGTCTCCGAAATTCGCACACAACACTCCTCCGTAACTCATGTTCATTATATACTTAGTCGATCACACAAGTTACAAAGCAGAGCAAAGGGTAGCCGTGTGTACAACATACAGAATCAGATGCTAACACGTTTTAACAGCGCCACCTACAATGCATTCTACAATGCCTTCCGCGCTTTTACAACCAACCCGTGTGCTCCAGATGGCACTGGAGATGGTTCATCAGATTGGTTATCCTTCGTGTTTTTGTGCAGCTTGTGTCGTTGTCTCCGTCTGTTTGTCCTTTTTTTTCCTTTTCGCATGGGGAAGTTCTATTTTGTATTTTTTTCCAAAATTTGTAAGCCTTTCGATTGCGGTTTAAGGAATATGGTTTCAGCTTTTGTGTTTGATTTTCATTCACTGATTGGTACGCAAAATACGGTACATTGAGTATGATATATCAAGACCAAAAAAATGTAAATTCATGTACACGAGATTCGTAGTCACGCACACAGATATTTCTCCATTCTGTCCCATTTTTGAATACTTTGTACTTAGAATAATATCAAACTGAGAATGCCATCTATTGGCTAAGTTTTAAATTCATACACGTGTACCTTTTTTTAATCAAAGTTTTAAACTCGGTTAAAGTTAATAGTATACTCGAGATTTAAATGTACAAAAAATAAAACTTATGAAATTATATTATAATACATTTAAAAGGGCAATATATTAAAAGAGTCCAGATAAGAATTTTCATGCCAGACTTCGCAAACATAATTTACATAAATTTCAGTACAAATTAAACATAGTCTTCTGTACAATTAGATGAAACGATTTTAGGAAGCCACGTCACATAATTTTTCATCGACTAAACAACAAACATGAAGCAATTTTTCGGTTTTTAGAAAGTGTGGCCATATTTCTTCAAAGTTATTCAATAGAATGGCTCACTTTTAAGTTGAAATCTTCTCGTTAATCTCAAAAATCGAATTTATAATGTAATGTAATAAGGTAAGAATGTTTAATGTATCGATCAAAATAGATCCTGTGCGGTACGATACGAACAACAATAAAATTCACTTGACACCAGGTAAATATGAAGTACTAGTATAAAATTTCAAAATCTGTTACACTGTGATATCCGCTATTACAGCGTGTTACCTGTATTTATTATCTATTTTGAAGAGGCAGGATTTGAGAGACAGAGGAATACACGTATATCCTTCTCCCCGCCAAATTGCACAGTCCGTCTTTCCGTCTATCCAGACAAATAAAAATTTTATCTGATGGTATCGTAAAAAAAATCTTAGTAGAGGACATTGAGTATTTCATAAAGCTATGCACAGTAGATGCGGCGGAGAAGTCGAAAAAGTTCCGCCAATCGGATCCAAAGGAAGCTATCTTGTTAAATAGAATTTAAAAGAAAACATTAACTCGGTTTCATAGGTCTAGAGTATTTGCTTTTCTTGCAGCGGATGCGGAAAAGTCCTATATGTAATTTTTCATGACGGAGGACGACGACGACGGACGGACGTACGAATTACGCACTGTGACTCTAACTAGTGAGCTAAAACAATCCTCATCTCAACGCATTTACACAGTCACCCCCTTCCCCCCCCCCCTTCTTTCGTCGACGATACATCAAAAAATCAAGAAAATCAGAGCTTGGTGACCATAGTAATGGAAATGGTTTATAGAAATTTAATTATCTGTGCTTTTCCAGTTTTGCAATTTGTTTTTATTGCTTGTATCCAAGCGTACTTCTCCCAGTGGCGAGTTTATACAAAAAGGTTAAGACTTGTAAATGAATCTTTATTAGACGGACCGCCATGCGGGGGTTATAAAATTGATCAGAATTGAACGATTCTCCATTACTGGTCCTAAGGCATATTTAATAGGATAATATTCAATAAAAAGAAGATATCAGTCCCATTCTACAAGGGAAATACATTAATATAAGTTGCGTTTGAGCGGTGTCTTTCTCGGTCAAGATGCATCGATTCGAACAAAATCAGTGAATGGATTCATTACGATTAAAACTTTAAAAGCATTATAAGTTAAATAAAAACAATGTGTTTGTGAAACATGAATGCTCCCGTCGGCATCTTTATCAATAATATAGCTTAGCTGTAGATCAAACTCAAAAGCCAAGGTCAAGGTCACAAGGTAGAAATTTTGGAATCCATGGAAAGGTTTTACACATGTGAAACATGAAAGCCTTATCACTTTCAAAAGTTATAACCAAGGTTAAAGTTTTTCAAAAGTATGCCAAACTCCAATGTCAAGGTCACAGGTAAAAAAAATTGGTATCCGCGGAAAGGTCTTGTCACAAGGAATAAACGTGAAATATGAAAGAGCTATCACGTACCACTCAAAGGTCATGGCCGAGGTAAAAGTTTTTGTGGACAAACAGAACCACAGACAAACGGACACGTCAAAAACTATATGCCGCCGAATCTCATATTATGGGGGCATAAGAAAATAGCAGATATGTTATATTACTTACCTGAGACATTGTTTCTTTCAAAAATGACGTAATCACGATGTTTTTGATGTAAAAAATAGCCAATCTGAAGGCCACTTGGTCCAGCACCGATTACACAGTAGTCATGGTGATGAGGGAAACTAGATGTGGTGAAGTGGAAGACAAAAAGGATGGTTGCTAAATAAGGCCACGGTGATCTATACAAGTACATGCTCGTCACCTAATTGCTGAAAAAAGAAATAAAGTACGTTTAATGTTTTTGTAGAGTACGGATACCCGATATGTTTGTCATTGTGTCAAAGTAGATCATCACCAATGGAATATCTCAAGGTAAGTCATATTAATAATAATCAATTTGAGGTGACCATGTCAGAATTAATTACAAATGCATCAAAGATGTAAAGTGCCGAGTTGTAAAACTAGAATGTATGTATATGAATATACAGACTTACATGAATTGTGTATGGTCTGTAATAAGTCCAAATTAAACTAGTGGTAATGATACTATTATAGGTGAAATGCAAACTCAAATATGATCTGGGAATCAATTTCAATCAGCATAGTCCTACGACCGAGACTTTTGAACCCCAAAGCAAATAGGGGTCATCCTTGAAACATTTCTGACAAGATTCATGATAATAGGTGCAATACACGTTCTAGCTTAATCCGGAAACCATTTTCAATCATCAGAGTCTTATGACCTTGACCTTTGGACCCCAAAATCAATAGGGGTCATCCTTAACTCATGGTAAGCATTTCTGACCAAATTCAAGATAACAGGTGCAATGATCCGGAAAACATTTTCAATCATCAGTCTTATAACCTTGACCTCTGGACCCAAAAATCAATAGGGGTCATCCTTGACTCATGGGAATCATTTCTGGCAAGTTTAATGAACCATGCACTAATGATAATTGGTACAGTACATGCTCTATGACCCGCAAACCATTTTCAAACATCAGTCGTATGTCCTCGACCTTTGACATTTTGAATCCGAAATCAATAGGGGTCATCCTTGACGCATGAGGAGAAGGTGTTTGAAGTTTTTTTGCATAATCCCTTTTGTAGCAAAGTATCATACCTGACTAACCGTCCAGAAACCAATTGTTGACGTCCGCCCAGACACCCGGATGTCAAATCACATCAAAGACAAAGTAAGAACCGAGTTTTGAAACTCTGCTAAAAATCCATAGTGCCAAAGAATGATTAAACTTCGATGACTGAATGTTGTCAGTACATGCACTGTTCTTAAAGGTCAAAGGTTAAAAGTCAGCTGGTGTCATATTAATTTCTTCTCACTAGGATTATATCTTTACGAGAAATGTGTTTGGAGGCAAATTTCAAAGTCAAAATAAAGAACCGCAGACAGACGAGCGGACATGCTCCAAATCAATTATTTAGAGGATAAGATGTACCTGAAAAAAGGTGTATTGTGTAAAGAATCCTCACATAACTATTTTACTGTTATAATGCTTAGCAAGGTGCGTCAATGAAACATTTGATTGTATTGTTCTATTTTCTACGCAGACAATCATCAAAGAAATCTATAATAGATACAAATACATTGTATAACTAAAATACTTATTGCGTAGAGGCAAGGACTTATAAATAGTTTGTAAGTCCTTGGTAGAGGCGACAATAATATTTTCTTTTCGCTCCTAGCTATAGACAAAATGAACGTTCTTCTAAGTATTCTGAATATACCACGCCTTCACATACTTTTCTGAAATATCCCATAAGACATAACATAGTTGTATATATGTATTCCTTTAATTGCATTTTATTGTCACAACTTGATTTGTCCCTCGGTCATGTAAAATTAAATAAATCTTTACGTTGTAGACTATACGTTCTGACATAAGAATATCACGTTTCAGTTAAATTGTCATAAAACTATGCAAAGATAAGGCGAGTTGTTAAGTGTGGGAGGGACAGAAAGCTTTTTTACCCAGACAAAATAATTTCTATCAAACCATGTCATTTTGCATAAATTCCCTGTTCAAGGGTGTAGGAATATTCAGTTAGCCCTGATTTACAAACAGAAAACATGGTTCATACCAAATTTCAGATATAAAATCCAAAAAATGTTCAAATTTCAATTTCCATGACCTTAAACAATAAACGGGGGTAGGGGGTGGGGGAGAGGGATATGGATATGGATCCTTCCCGTAAAGGAGTTAAATGTTGTAGACGACAGCCAGCAAGCCGATATAGTGCTGTCCCAAATGGAACGAATAAAAGGTGAGCTGTCGTAACCTAAAAGTTATCAAGGTTCTAAACTAAATCCCAAGGTTTTCCATTTCCCGCTAGGTTCATCGGACGGATTATTCTCTGATCGCAACCATACTGTCTTCACTTTTATATTACCTGAAGATACATAGTATCTTATTATAAACTCATCAGTGTTGAATACCGAAGATCTTGGGAGGGGAGGGATTACGTTACCGAAAGTAGCAGAGATCAGTCCGAAGAAAATGACACAAATTCTTTCGGAATGACAAAAGTTTGCAGAACTTTTCATTGTCCGGACTGACAAAATTACTGAACAGATCTACACCTCTGAAGTAGTACTCTCGATTCTTTGCGATTGTCATGTAATGATTCTTAACTACATACTGAATGTTAGTCAAAGGACAAATGACAAGTAAAATAAGTATTCAGTACTTACCTGAAATTAAAGTATGTATAACTTTAAAAAATCTTAACACGTATTCAACAACACCGATTTGTTGGTCATTTATTTCAAAAGCGTGTACCCCGTGTTTCGAGTTTATTTAGTTAACAGAAATCTTTTCAATTACAATGAATTTACTTTAATATTGGGTAAACAGCTGATACTAGGCTTTAATTTCCTATTCGACATGTTTATTCCGGAATTCTTTCCAAATGATTACACAAGCATACAATCGACACCGTTATACAACTCTTATTTTTTCTCCAATAATACAATGACAAGAATTACTAGGATTTTTGCATGCCACATTACGTTTCCAGGTATTGAAGAAGAATGTAGATGAATTATTCACCTATTTGAGAAATCTTGACATTTATAATGCATGAGGCCTTCATGCATGCTATGATATGGAGCCCCTTAATATTTTAAAGAAACAAAAAATTGTAAAAACTACCTTTTCGCTCTACTTCAACCTCGTATGTCAAGAACACTGAAATATTTATCAATCATAGAAATAAGAAAAAATTACCCCCCCCCCCAAAAAAAAACCAAAAACAAAAACAAAAAAACATTTAGACGTATTAAGTTAGACCTTCTTATTTTCATTTTTACAGATTGAAATAATGTTAGAAATATCAAAATCAGAACTTACGAAACTTAACCAATGATCCGAAAAAAAAGTTATCTGAAGGGCAAATCAGCAAACGTAAACGTCTTTGGTTTTCGTCCATTGGTCTGCAACGATCTAGTTGTTATGAGTACTTTGTTTAATAAAACGAATTCTCACAATCTGAACGGGTTACTTCCTTTGATGTTATTTAGCATGTTTAATATACCATAAATGAGCTGATATGATAAGAGGACTAACCTAATTAAACTTTAGTAAGACACTTTTTTAGAATAAGAACTAAGTTACATATACATGTACTTACAAACAACTGCAATAGGATACTAGTAAAGGATTTTAAAAAAATCCAATTATGAACTTCCCTTTTCACAAAATTCACAATAACAAATGAAAAGATCGTATTACCTGAGTGGTACAGACCAAGATATAGGAAAGTTGTAAACAACAAAATTTCCGTGTTCGTTTGAAACTAGTAAATCCTTATCTATATACGACAAACGGATGTTTTGACAATAGAGTAAGCCCCTCCCACTTTCCACGTGGTATGTGACCTTTGTGGTTATAAAACATGTTAAAAGCGGAGACAGCCAATAAAATAAGCTTAATTTTTGAGAGGATGGTCGTTTTTGGATACGATATATTTGTGATGCGCTAGCTATGATCGGAGATCGATACTTACCGTAATTTCTTCTCCTGATCTATCTAACTAATTGGCTTCATTAATCTGCCAGCGTCCATAACGCGTGGCCTTTAATTGAAATGTTTCCCTGTAATAAAAAGTTTCCGCGGGCCGTGGGTAATTTGATTGGCATCAGATTTCATTTTCTCATCTTGAAATGATATACAGTAATCATCTTGGTTTCCAGGACATTAGCGCATCCCCGAAGTTCCCATGGCCCTTTCCATTCCAAGAATACCGAATGAGGAAGATAATCATGGATAATATTTTGGCTTTACCAGGTATAGCCCTTCACAAAAATAGTTGTCATGGTTATCGTATCGTGTAACCAAAATATTATCATGGTGCAGATTTATAAATAAAAATCAAACGCACTGCATATGAAATATGTGGTGAATCGAGGAAAGAGGCCTGAATTAAAATAAATGAATAAATAAATAAATATAAAAAGGTGTTGTGAATGCCTGAGTTGGCATTTTGGTCAGTAAAACAGCTGAAATGTCAAAAGTAGTTACAATTAGAGGTCAAGGTCGTAAGGTTAAATATGGTATCAATGAAAAGGTCTTTCCACAAAGAATGCATATGTGAATAAGAAAGCCTTATCACTTGCCATTAAGGCTTAAGTTTAGGTTTATTTCAAAAGTAGGTCAAACTCTTATGGTCAAGGTGTGAAAAGTTTGGTATCCACGGAAAGGTCTTGTCATAAGGAATAAACAAGTGAGATATGAAAGCCCTATCACTTGCCATTCGTAATTTATGGCCATTGTTAGAGTTTTTGAAAAGTAGGTCAAACTCCAAGGTCAGGGTCACAAGGTCAAAATATTTTGTATCCACGGAAAGGTCATATCACAAGAAATACACATGTGAAATATGAAAGCTCTATCACTTACTATTCAAAAGTAATGGTCAAGGTTAAAGTTTTTGCGGGCAAAGGGACAAACAGACAAACATGTGAAATATGAAAGCCTTATCACTTACCATTCAAAAGTTAAGGCCAAGGTTAAAGTTTTTGCGGACAAACAAAGAAACAGTCAGACAGACAAACGGATAGACAAAACACATGTGAAATATGATAATGAAAGCCTTATCGCTTACCATTCATAAGTTATGACCAAGCTTAACGTTTTTGCGGACAGACAGACAGACCGAAAACTATATGCCCCCGAATATCCGATTACGGGGGCATTAAAACAGATTCAATTGTAGCTCATCTGTTTACCTTTTTTGCGGCCAAAATTCATTCGTTTAATTTCTAGTAGGAGTTACAGAGACATCAATCATCTGATTGATGATGAGAGTCATATCGGTACATATCTGTCTTCATTGTACACGGATCTGATTGTCAGCATTATTTAAAACTTATTCCGTGTAGCGGTTGCAACCAATGGAACTATGTGTAATTTTTGGAAAAGGCCAGCGAATTAATTCATTAGCAAGTTACATAAATGTATCTTAATAGACATTTTTCATGTTCGCGGACTTCGCACTTCGGGACTTCGAACTTGGAAGGGAATGTGTCACAAAAATAAAATGTTGATCTTATTCAAATGAACTCAGAATACTTTTGCGTGAAGAATTTATCTGTTTTCATATGTGAAAATACATATTTGAAGCTGACCGGTGGAATTTCGTCAACTATAACTATGCGTTCAGATTTTACATTTTTGTACTTTTCTAGCTTTATATGGCCCCTTAAGTGCGAAGTCCGGAGTGCGAAGTTCAAAGTACGTCAACTTGAAAAATGTCTAATAATAGGTGCAAGCTTAACTAGAACTGCCCTAAACAGATTCATTTGTGACACAACACGGAAAGGTCTGGTCATAAGAATCTACATGTATATGTGAAATATCAAAGCCCTACTGTTATAGTTTAAAGTAGGTAAAAGGTCAAGGTCACTAGGTCAAAAGACATGGTATCAAATGAAAGCTCTGGTCATGAGAATCTATATGTGAAATGTCAAAGCCCTATCCCTTATATGGGTATCAAATGAAAGCTCTGGTCATGAGAATCTATATGTGAAATGTCAAAGCCCTATCCCTTATAGTTAAAAGTATGTCAAATGTCAAGATCAAGGTCACTACTAGGTCAAAAGTCATGGCATCAAATGAATGCTCTGCTCATGAGGAATCTATATGTAAAATATAAAAGCCCTATCCCTTATAGTTAAAAAGTAGGTCAAATGTCAAGAAAAAGGTCACTAGGTCAAAAGTCAGAGGAATATATATGTGAAATATCAAAGCCCTACCCCTTACACTTTAAAAGTAAGTCAATGGTCAAGGTCACAAGGTCAAATAATTGTTATGATGAATGTGTGTATGAAATATTAAAGCCTTGTCACTTACACTTGAAGAGATATTCACTTTAAGAACACCTTGACCAAAATATTACAATAAGGTCAAAGTTCAAAGTCAAGGACACTATGTCAAATGTCTTGGTATCAAAATGTAGCACCTGTTATGGCGAATGTATGTATAAAATATGAAAGCCCTATCACTTATACTTGAAGAGAAATTCACTTTAAGAACTTCTTAATCAAAATGTGACTACAAGCCTTAGGTCAAAGTTCAAAGTCAATGTCACTAGGTCAAATGTCTTGGTATCAAAATGTAGTACTTGTTATGGTGAATGTATGTATGAAATATAAAAGCCCTATCACTTATATGTGAAAAAAAAGATGCTTTAAGAACTTCTCAACCAAAATATAACTTAAATGTAACTATCAGGTTGAAGGTCAAGGTCACTAGGTTAAATGTCTTGATGTCAAAATGTAGTACTTATTATGGTGAATGTATGTATGAAATATGAAAGCCCTATCACGTACACTTGAATAGTTATCTGCTTTAGAACTTCTTAACCGGACGGACAGGTTGACAGACGGTGTTTCCTACATAACCCCCCCCCCCTCTTCCAAACTTCGTTTGCGGGGGTATAATAAATTGAATAGATATTGTTTAAACCAACCAATGGAACATGGGATGAAAAGAGACACAAGTTAAGTCAAAGAAAGTGTGCAGTGTACAAACCAAGAGCGATCTTTCACTTTCAGGTTTGAAACAAAATATTAACAGAACATCATGGGTATAAATTGAAAATATGTCAGCCATGCAATCAGATCCATAGAAGGTCATCCTTTTGTTTCAACACAAAATCAAGAAATCCTGAACAGAAGTTGTGGGAGAGAAGTCGTAGTGTATCATTCAGTGAGCAACAGGAAAATAGCTCACTTTTACGAAAAGATACCCTCCTCTAAAAATCTGAAAAAAAGCCTAGTGAATACAATGTATTTTTTCTGTGTATCTGTCGATAAATTATTATTCTAATTTTGAGTCAGATGAGCGATTGTTTGTAAAGGAGAACCAATGTCTCCATACTAATTGTGAATATCCTGAATCTTTCTGTTTGCATTATGATAAAACCAACATTCTATAATATCCCAATTTATCATATTATGAAAGGTTATAAATGGGGGCTCCATATGCAGACCATGATGACGTTTTGTCATTCTTATAATCAATAAGATTGGCAGATAATTGTGAAAGGAGACCATGGACACGCTCATACAGTTTGTTACTTATGATGGTCGTAGTTTCCTTAATTGCTCGTTCTTATGAAAAAAAAATCACCCAAACGCTGAAAAATGTCACTTCGCATAACAAGGAACGGCATAATCGATAGATAAAATTGAATGAAAGTACACGTGTACTCCTTAAATATACTTTAATCGGCACGAATGTTTACGTCTGATGTTGGCATGTTTATTCCAACTGCTTTACCGACAAAGATGAAATCATTTGACAGTAAGTATGGATTCCGCATCGTTATTACGTCAAACGATGATTATAGGAAATTTGTATACCTAATCGATACTCAAACCAAAGCTTTACCTCCCACCACTTTTAGGGTTTTCATAATAATACCCGTCCTATTCAGGGGGCGGATCCAGGATTTTGCGTTGCAAACAAACGTATCTGGAGATAACGAGGGACCTTTGTAATGGAGGTTGAGAATTACTCCGAGGAATTTTCGTGTCATATATTATTTTTAGACATTTATTTTAATGTAAATTTTCATTGTTTTTTTTAATACATTCATTTCATCTTGTTGAGGACTTTCATAGCATAATATTTATACATAATATTTTATGCGCACTGCATCAATATTGCTACAAGAGTTTCTGACAGACTATATAAAGATATAGCTCATTTACTGATATTGCTTTATCAAAAGAAATATCATATTCGCCACAGGTCAAAGTAATTGTATATGACTAATTTAAAACATGTATTCCTGATCCACCTGTTGCCGCCTCAAACCTAAAAAATCCAATGAGTCAATTAATTTCGTTTAAAAAGTCGATATCAAAGTCCATATGTTAGATTGCTGTAACTATTGATAAAAAGTCGATATCAAAGTCCATATGTTAGATTGCTGTAACTATTGATAATAAAACCTGTGTTTGTGAAACACGAATGCCCCCGTTGGCATCTTTGACAGTAAAGCAGCTGAAAAGTAGTTTAACATTTTGAGGGCAAGGTCACAAGGTCAAATTTGGTATCATGGAAAAGTCTTGCCACAAGGAATGCACATGTGAAATATGAAAGCCCTATCACTTACCATTCGAAAGTTATGTCCAAAGTTTAAGTTTTTCAAAATTAGGTCAAACTCCATAGTCAAGGTCACAAGGTCAACAATTTTGGTATCCATGGAAAGGTCTTGTCACAAGGAATACATATGCGAAATATGATATATAGCCCTATCACTTACCATTCAAAAGTTGTGGCCAAGGTTAAAGTTTTTCAAATGTAGGTCAAACTACATGGTCAAGGTCACAAGGAAAAAAAAATTGATATCCATGGAAAGGTCTTGTCACAAGGAATGCACATGTGAAATATGAAAGCCCTATCACTTACCATTCAAAAGTTATGGCCAATGTTAAAGTTTTTCAAAAGTAGGTTAAAGTCCAAAGTCAAGGTCACAGGGTAAAAAAAATCGGTATCAGTGGAAAGGTTTTGTCACAAGGAATGCACATGTGAAATATGAAAGCCCTATCACTTACCATTCAAACGTTATGGCCAAGGTTTAAGTTTTTCAAAAGTAGGTCAAAGTCCAAGGTCAAGGTCACAAGGTCAAAAGTTTTGGTATCCATGGAAAGGTCTTGTAACAAGGAATACATATGTGAAATATGAAAGCCCTATCACTTACCATTCGAAAGTTATGGCCAAGGTTAAAGTTTTTTCAAAAATAGGTCAAACTTCAAGGTCAAGGTCAAGAGGTCAAACATTTTGGTATCCATGGAAAGGTCTTGTCACAAGGAATACACATGTGAAATATGAAAGCCCTATCACTTACCATTCAAAAGTTATGGCCAAGGTTAAAGTTTTTGCGCAGACAAACAGACAGACCAAAAACTCTATGCCCCGAATCTTCGATTACCGGGGCATAAAAAGCTGCTAAGGGAAAATGGACGAACAAATGAAAGACAGACGAACTGAACATCTGGTTGTACTTCACACTGGATTGTATTTCACACTGGATTGTACTTCACAATGGATTTATTGTAATTCTCAATGGATTGTACTTCACAATAGATTGTACTTCACAATGAATTGTACTCCATAAATGGGTTGTACTTCACAAAGGGTTGTACTTCACAAATGATTGTACTTCACAATGGATTGTACTTCACAATGTATTGTACTCCACAAATGGGTTGTACTTCAAATGGGTTGTACTTCACAATGGATTGTACTTCACAATGGATTATACTTCACAATGGGTTGTACTCCACAAATGGGTTGTACTTCACAAATGATTGTACTTCACAATGGATTGTACTTCACAATGGGTTGTACTTCACAATGGGTTGTACTTCACAAATGATTGTACTTCACAATGGATTGTACTTCACAATGGGTTGTACTTCACAAATGATTGTACTTCACAATGGATTGTACTTCACAATGGGTAATGGATTGTACTTCACAATGGATTGTACTTCACAATGGGTTGTACTTCACAATGGGTTGTAGTTCACAATGCATTGTAGTTCACAATGGATTGTACTTCACAATGGGGATAATGGAAATAAACCTTCAAATTTTGGTTTATCTTAACGTGGGCAAAATTTACTATATAGAAATCCATCTGTATCAGTAGACGTTACTGGATAACCAAGCTAGGTCTACATAAGTCATTCTGACCGATCCCATAACGAGAAGGACAATTCATAGCAATCATTTACAAACAAGACTGGACATTTCATCAATCCTTAATCCAAAGTAAAAATGAGAAAAATATCAAAGAGTATTACTAGACAGTGAGAAATCAGGAAACTGACGAACACGCATGTAAGCGTATATGTATAATCCAAAAGGGAAATAGGGACCTCGAAGTGGATTTGCCGTCAGTTTTTTTTCCTCTGACAAGAGGCACTACATAACTTTATAAGGACTTGAAATTTGAAACATCAATTATTCGTCACATTCATTTACAAATGCTCAAACATACACTGAAAAGAGAAAAAGGAATGTTTATTAATAGAAAACTCGGTATCAACATATGTACATGAAGAAGAAAAAGCGCCTTCTTTGGACAACCAAACACCGTTGCAGAATAAAATTTCACAATTTAATCCAATTTTATCGATGCAGGCATAGACAAGATACAATTACAATCAGAATGCATATACTGTGTTGTATTGATCAATTAGAAAACCATATGCTGCAATTTTCACAATAATTTTACAAAGCAAAAACCCGACTTCATCTACAAATATACAAGGAAAATCCTTTTTTTTTAACCGATTCCATTAAATCTTATACTGAACCTCTATCCATTCAGCCTGATTCAGGGCGGTGATTTCCTCTGTTTGTAAGAACCACGATATTTATGGACAACACAGTAGATTGTTTGGTTTCTATAAATCTCAGATTTCAAGATCACATTATAAAGGCGACCCTCCTGATATTGTTATTTATATCAAACGGATGGAGGCAAAAACGGAAGCGGATAATGAATGTGGGTTTCCTTTTATGAAGATTGATCTTCTTAAAAATGTAAATGTGGGTGAATCCTGATCTTTTGAAAATCCATATTATCCCGTCTGGTTATTTTTGTCGACCACAACAGGAAACAAATTTTATAATAAGACAGTAAATGATTATAAAGTCTACTAGAGCAGCCTCTAAGTTCAATGTTCTTTATAATCTGCCTATCCAACAAGTGAGGATACGCATCATGCAAATACTAGAAAATTCTGTTTTTGCTGTTTTTTAAGATCCGTCTTTCAATTTTTATCTATAACGTCTATGGATGGGAAAATATAATATCATTTTACATGTCTTTGTTTGCATTAATTTTCTTTTTAGATTTCTGGATAAAAACTATGTATGACTCCAAAACCTGCCATTTTCAAAACCCAATCTTAGAGCAGGTGACTATGTGTGCGATGATGTCCATCTGTCTCTCTGTCTGTTTGTCCGTTTATCTACATAATTGTTTCAGATATTGTTACAAAGATCGACATGACAAGTGGATCTTCAAGGTCATAGGTCAAGATCACAGTCAATTGTACTGGTAAAATTTTATGGACAGGAGGTAGAATTAACCTCAAAGACAAAGATCTTCACATTTGCCCCCAAGAACCACCATCATGTGACAATGAAAACAGGAGGACCCTACAGAATGTTTCAAGTCTTCAAATCCATAGCATCATGCAAAAACAGATAAATGTGCAGCATGGACCGGACATACACGTTTCGGGTACTTTACCATCGTCAGTGATTCTCAATACAAACAATGAAATATGGTAAAAAAAAAAAATACCTTAAGCTGTAGCAAGATGGGTGGGGTAAGATGCTACAGGACCAACTTATCAGAAATTTCGAGATTGTGGACAGGAGGCAGAAGTACTAGAATGTCAAAGTCTGAAGTCAAAGATGAGAAAACCTACGAAGAATATTATAATGTTGGTCTCATTTGAAGAACTAGTACTCTTATATTGTAATGAGAAACGAAGAGTAATGTCATGTAAACAGGATTACTCATTAAATACAATGTATATGAATATAAAAATATAAAATTGCATTAGATTTCTGTAAATATATTATCAACAATTGCTAGACAAATATACTTTAGCCTTCATTTCTTGGTTTTTGTTTTTTGAAAAATTGCATAACAAACAAAGTTTGCCAGACTCTTTAGTTTTTGTGCACAAATTTCAATTGCCACCCTCTATGATCTACAACATTTTTAAGTATGCTCAAAAGAACAAAATTGTGATGCACACAGCATAGTTCAAGTTGTATATAAATATGTATATACAATGTAATACTAGTCCAGTCATATTATGCATAAAATTGGGCTGAAATCAAAGTAATTGCAAACGGTATTTCTAGACTTGATTTAATGTCTACACAAATATTAAAAGCCCTTAGTCGATACTTCACGGGAAGTACAGTACATGTGTATTTTGACCTTCATTTTAGTCAAAATGCAAAAAGATCAAATGGGCCATATTCAGTTGATCATATAATCAAAAGAAAAATTCAGTTTTACAGGTTGCCTAAAATTGTTTTTAAGACATATATAGTAACTTTATAAGACATTTAATAAAATTCCAGTTTGTAGATGTAAGCAAAACAGAAAACGGACCAATCTAAAACAGTCAAAATGGCAACACCGCCTCAAGCACAAGTTTGTGGCCTTAGAGAGGGAAGAAGATAAGGAATGTAAAGCTTTATATTCTATTAATTGTACAATTATACTACATGTACATATTTGTACACTTCGCCAAAATAAGTGAAATAATATCTATGATGTCGGGGTCATTTATCTCAGAATTCGATCTAGACCATACTTTTTAAGAAATTATTTAATGAGTATGAATATCAGCAGATAATGTTATAGCCAGTCAATCCAAGGAAGAAAAATAGTATGCTATGAATCTTTCTTTATGGAGAAATTAACTTCCAAAAATGACAATTTCTCTATATTGAGCAAAAAATTGTATTTTTATGAGACCAAAAAAATCGTATTTCCACAAAGAGGATTTTAGAGGACTTTTGATATGTTGTTACAAGTGTCTTAATGTATGCATTAAGCACTTAAACATTTCTTTTGAAAGGAGCTGTTAAGATAAGGCGTAAAATCTGCCCTGAAAAGTGGAAATTTCAAAATGCAAAAATTGAGAAAAATTTTCGGTAAAAATATGAAGTTACTTGGTCCAGATATGAATCTTCTGTCAGGTTGGATAAATTATTCAAAATAAGACTGATTTTTGGGTCAAAATAAGCGTTTTTCCTATAGAAATCGATGGAAAACGGAAAAGTTTTTCTACAACATTGTTCCCCCCCCTCGGTTCATAATGCCACTTTTACCAAAGGTGTATATCAATAAAACAATTTTTCTGGCCGAGTGGGGTTCTGAACCGAGTGGGGGAACAATGTCCCACAGGCGAAAAACGAAAAAAGGGGGGATGGATGACTATTTTAGAATCGGTATTTAGAGCGGTAAAATAAATCAAAATTGTCGTTTTTTTTCTTTTGATATCATGTAACAATCTATTCAGAGTGTGTTCCAATCAAATGATTAACCGTTAGGAAGGAAATAAACGAGAAAGTTGTCTATTTCTACGCTATGCGTATTTCGCGCCTGAAAGCTACATATGTGGCTGATAAATACGAAATATAACCGTTTTTCAGTTTCCGGACTGAGAGTTTTGCCGATTATATTGATATAATAACATCAAGATTAATTTTTCTAATCCAAGTTTGACATTAAAAGGTAGAGAAGTATAATTAACATCAAATTTATGTAAATTAATGCTAATTTTGCTAATTTTCGCTCGATATTTGAGATTTTCTCTCATCCATACCCCTACCTCTTCAACCCGTAATTATAACATCTTTCACCAAATCTATTTAAATAAAATACCAACTAAGAATCTTCTAATACTTTATATTTCAATTCCGACCACTTTTTATCTGAAATAGAAGGACAGCGCACGAGAAATAATCGAGTGATTTCAGGGCTAAATCAAGCCCTTATCTTAACAGCTCCTTAGTACGATTTCAAATCTTAATATGAATGGACTATAGTACTGGGATTGATGAACTCTATTTAATGAACATGTATACACCAAAGCAAGGTGATGGTTGGTACTACATGTACGAGGGCTGATTGATATGTTGTGAGCCTCGTAATTAAAAATTTATCAGACATTTTGCATTATTTCTCTACATAATCCCCTTCAGTGTCTATACATTTTTGCCACAGGTGTTTAAGGGCCTTAATACATGTACCAATGTGAAAAAACTCCTGATTTTGACTGGTCAGAAAGCCATCCACTGCAAGTACATGTATGACGTCATCAGAAAGTCTGATTGAGCAAGATCAGGTGAATAAGGCAGATGTTCAATCAAAATTAAAGCCACAATCATGAATGGCAGCCATGGCAGTGCCAGACTTGTGAACAGGAGCATTGTCCTGATGGAACAACACACCATGAACTAGTGAGCTTTCTGCAGCGCCAAGTTGGATATTTTCCCTTAACTGTGTCAGAGGTGAAGCATTAGTATGTGTCATTGATTGTTTGTCCTTTTTGGAGATAATCTATCGGCAGAATACCCTCTGCATCCCAGAAAACTGAGGCTCACAACATATCAATCAGCCCTTGTAGTATTACCTTAACACTAAGTCACTAACCCTCATCTATGTTTGTCTGAATCTACATCTAGATCAATTGTACATGTCATTTCATATACTGCTTGGTCCGATTCATCGATGCATTGTGATATTTTATTTCGCGATCCAAGTATCAGTACATCCCAACGATACCTAAGTTAAAATTTACAAACAATATGTGTTTGAATTTTTTGAATTTTTTTGTCTGTCATACTAAAAATGAAAAATAACGTTTGAAGAAAACAAAAGAAAAGTTTGGAAGAAGCTGGTGTTGAATAAATATAACATGTTGAATAAAAAATAGTTACTTATCTTATGAATATATATATATACTGGTATACTTAATCAAGTAGCTTTTTGAGAAGGTTTTTGTATCATATCGGATGTGTGGTATTGTGATACGTATCGGATCGGCTGGGTGCAGTATCGTCCGAGCCCTATTGGTGATTAAGTTTCATGTATATAGTGAATTATCCTAGATGTTCTTCACCTAATTGAGAAATTAACTTGCCTAGTCTGACATAGGGCGGAGCCAGAATCACACAATATAGGCAGGGCCGTTTGGGGTTACCGGTAGAGGAAGTTATTCTTATTTCAAAGTCCTTGCTTAATGATTTTCTATTAAATAATAAACTTAATAAATAGATGGCTGGTGAGCGACAGTGAATTTTTCCATTTAGAGTTAAAATGCCAAATAATATACTGTTTCTTTTCCCTTTCAGTGATATTAGATGCTCATTAATACATACTTCAGTCACACCTAGCCAGATAAGGCGAAAGAGGAACAGATAACAAAATTTTCCAATCTGTTGGTTTCCGTTCGCATCCGTAACTCACCTGTGACATCTCTGTTTTATCTGTTACAGATCCGGAAATATTCGTCAAGCTCAAAACTTTGCCAACGGACAGAACGGACTGTCAGGCATCCTACTTACATGTTACCGGTAAGTGTTACTTTCTGGTAGATACTCTAGGTGAGTACTCATACGGTATGTATCCGTTCCAAACTAGTGGCAAAAAGAGCCTCGAGCAGTGGCAGCGTTGATCTTTTACAAACGGACAACCAACGGACTAAGGATTTTGGCAGTTTTTCATCTGTCAGACATCCGTCAGAGCTGCGCGGTAAGGTGTGACACTACCATAAGTATGATTCCTTATATATTGATAAGGAATATTTTGCCTACCTATAAAAGACATTATTGTTATACATTACATATTTATGAAGGAAAATCTTGAATATAATATTGTCTTAGACAATTAGATAGCCAATGGTGTGGCGTGTCTTGACATACTCTCAGTGTAACTGCAGTACTGTACAGTACATCAGGGACGTATATATTATTCAGATGTTTAGTATAGCTATACTGTATATCAATTTCAATGGAATTGGCAACTGAGGAGCTTCTTTACTTTTGTCTAAGCGCAACCTTAGACAAAAAGTAAAGAAGCTCCTCAGTTTCCATTGAAATTTTACTGTATATCTATACATCGTGTCCTTCCTTGAATGTATTTTATGAAATATATCAGACTTACCAGGAAGAACGTCTGAACACAATGCTGCATGCATTTCAACTAACCAAACTTCCCGATTTCGTAACGTCTAAGAGGAAAAATCGTAAGGCACTCCGAAGACGTCAGAGTCAAGGGAGGTCACTCTATTCTACTTTCGATTTCGAAAAGGAGAAGAGGCTGGACAGCTTGATGGATCAAAATTATCAACTTAGGGACAGAACTCAGGGTTTGTTGCATACATCACGTTTGAAAGACGGAGTGGCATTAAACTGCATGCGAAACAGAGAAATCCATTGTTTTTTCACCACTAACATCCAGTGCATTCACCACATTCCTGAACAAAATTAAAAAATAATAAATAAAGCACATGGCCATGCAGGTCTAGGTATCCCTGCCTACTCACATATACTTTCTACTCTCTTGATCTCCTTCCAGTCTGCCTTTCTTCTAAAGCAACCCAAGGATAGACATTGTTAAAATGAGACTTAAGTTAATTGTCGCAGAATTTATTGTTTCCAACAATTTTTATTCACCCCAGTGGCAGATTCAGGGGGGTGCGGAGGGGGCGTCTGCCCCCCCGGCACTGACCCAAAATTTTCCAAAAACAGGTATATTTTGGCCCATTTTCAGTAAAAATTGGCAAAATTCGCCCCTTGACCCCCGGCAAAGGGGGCGCTGGATCCGCCACTGCACCCCAATGTCACATATACTCGTGCGCTGTGAGGAACCTGTCTTTTTAAGGAGGATTTGAACACCAAGATGGCAGAAGCATTATTTGTTTTCTCACTTCTTAAGAAAAAGTAGAGTCTTACTTTCTTAAAACATTTGATACGCTGATTGATACACATTATTTGAGTATCCTGATGAAGTTTGAATAATTTCCGGCGTCATTTGAAGAAATTATGCATGGTGATTTTCGAAATTGTAGACTTTGGGAGTTTTATCAATGAGCAAACCATTTCGACGTTATCGGGGAAAATTGCGTCACAAACCTAAGAATCATTATTACAAAATGGTATTATATGAACATATGTATCTGCTGCAAGCTCATGGAGCATATCATTGCATCAAAACTTGTTAAGTTCTTGAATGCTAATGATGTGCTACATGACATGCAGCATGGATTCATGGCCGTTTTGAGGACCTTGCGAGAAACCTCCAGAAAGGGAGACAGACTGATCTGGTCCTCCTGGATTTAAGAAGGGCCTTCGACAAGGTAAACCATGAAAAACTACTTCTAAAGCTTCAACACCATGGTATTCGGGGAAATATTCTTAGATGGGTGCAGTGGTTTCTTTGTTTCCGTTCTCAGACCGTTTTTGTGGATGGGGAGGAATCGTCCGAAATACCAGTAACCTCCGGGGTACCCCAGGGGTCTGTGCTCAGCCCGATTCTGTTCCTCATCTACATCAACGATCTGCCAGACTATTTAAGGTCAAAGGTCAGACTCTTTGCTGATGATACAGCGCTATACTTAGCTTTGGACACCCCTAACAGCCAAGGTATGTTACAAAATGACCTAAATAGCCTCAAAATTTGGGAACGTCTATGGGATATGGAATTTAACCCCTCAAAATGTCAGGTCATTCAGATTACAAGGTCAAGACATCCCATAGACACAAACTACACTCTCCATAATCAAACTTTGCAAACCACTTCAGATGCTAAATACCTTGGTGTTACAATCTCTAGTAACCTCTCATGGAACAAACATATCGATGAAATAACAAATAAAGGTCAAAGGTTGTTAGGATTTCTTAGAAGAAATGTCAGAACCCGCCAAACTAAAACCAGAGAGCTAGCCTACAAAACAATAGTAAGGTCACAGCTTGAATATGCCTCTACCAGCTTGGACCCCTACACTAAGGACCAAATTAACAAACTAGAGGCAGTTCAGCGCCGTGCAGCTCGATGGTGTCTAAATGACTTTTCCCCATACAGTAGTGTGTCAGACATGCTTGTTAACTTAGGTTGGCAAACACTTCAACAAAGGCGCTCCACAGCTAGGGCAGTACTCATGTATAAAATAACTTACAATCTAGTTGCCATCTCCATGCCCCCATACTTCAGGATACCCACTAGGACCTCTGCTAGGAACCACTCACTCCACTATCATCCCATAATTACAAATCGGGACTACTACAAATTTTCTTTCTTCCCCTGCACCGTTGTTCTTTGGAATAGCCTCCCAAATTCTTTAGTGACTTCCAAGGACCTGGACTCCTTCAGAGATGCTGTCTCCCAGGTCCACCATCTAGGCCCCTAAACCACTGTCTGTTTTTACCTTTTAACTAATGTACATATAGGTTTTAATATTGCACTTCCGTTTTTAGACTAATTTGCACAGACGCGCACTCTGCTTAGAACACTCACAAGAGGGCCTAGCAGTATAAATAGATAGATAGATAGATAGATAGATAGATAGAGAGAGAGAGAGAAAGAGAGAGAGAGAGAGAGAGAGAGAGAGAGATAGATAGATAGATAGATAGAATTAGCAGACTTGACTTACTTCTTTCATAATACGTTACAAATAACATGAATAAAGAATTCAGCTAAGTCTTGAAATTGAATTAGTGTACATACACTTTAACAGCACAAGTTCCACTAATATGTGAATCTGCCTAAAGATACACATACAGTTATATAATGTTCAAGATTGTACGGCTGAAGAGGAATAATACATGCATTTATTTTTATGATGTGATACCTGTTGTAATTTAAGAGTTTGTCTTTAAAGTGATATCGTCTGAAATCAGATTTCTCACTGCAATAGACTCTGAATACATTTTGACCCAAGAAAATAGAATGACAAACAAAGAATAAAAAACCTGCATGGTTCTGGTGTATTTGATTATATTGGTCATGTTTGTGACAGAAATAGGTAAAAAATGGTAGGTGAAGACATAGTTTTTTTTTTCATCATTTTATCTGACATTCATTATGCAATGAATCTTCACTCACTTTCCAAGGAATCTAGTAAGACCATAATGTAGCACAAAAATAAAGTTCCATTTTTCCATTGTATTTATTTGAATTTCGACTGATATTTCCACATGTACATGAGGGTATATGCTGGGTAATGAGAAAAAACTTATGTACAGTAGATTACAGACTGAAAGAAAAATTAATATTTTTTAATACTGCAGATAGATCAAGAAATGGATTTGAGAAAAGAGAAAAAAGAAGAAGAATTCGAAAATTACAGGATGCAATTTCAGACAATGACATGGATAAAGTCAGAGAGTGTTTGCAGGAGAGTTTTGATGTTGACTTCCAGTACAGGGGTCAGACGGCTTTACAGCATGCTGTCAAGGAAGGGAAGTTTGAGATTTGTAAATTGTTGATTGGCAGGGGCGCAGAAGTGGACGTTACAGATGCTGAAAAGAACAGTCTATTAAACATGGCCTGCTGGAGGGGACATTATGATATTGCTGAACTACTCGTAAGGAATAATGCTAACATTAACTCACAGAATGATGGTAACCTAACGCCACTGAATGCTTGTGCCATTAAAGGGGAGTGTAGAATAGCACAGCTACTCTTACAGGCTAACTGTACCGCAGCATTACCCGATTCTAGTGGAAATACGCCCCTCCACACTGCTGTCAAACACAATCAGGAGGCCATGGTTCAGATTCTGGCTAAAAATAATGATTTACTGGACTGTATAAACGAGGAAAACAGAACACCACTTATGTTGGCTTCAAGTCTTGGTCACAGTGTTATTGTGGATATTTTATTAGAAAATGGTAGGTGGACATACATTGTATTAAGTTCAAATATTCAAGTCAAACAGTGATGACATCTACATTAAGTAGCTTATTTATTAATACATGTATTGCTTTACAGAATTTTGTCATACAATACCATTTTTAAAATACCATTACTATACCTTTGTGATTTTAGATGACAGTTTGACAATATTATCATCAGAAAATTTATGAAAAATCAGGTACTGTAGATCTGGAACTCGTGTTGGGGTAATTTTCGCGCATTTTGCAATTGTATAATTATCACGAAATTAACCCCCACTTGAAAATTACAACTAGTATAAAAGACTAAAGAAAGTACTCCCGATTTCGTCAAAATGACCCCATGGGTACTGTTACAGTGGTCATCTCGCAACAATTTCCCCCAGTGAAAATAATCACTTTTACAGCATGGGCTCTGAACTGCTTTAGTTGTTTATAGTTCTTTTAAATGCTTTAAATCACTTTCTCAATAAATTTAAAGAAAAAGGTATACAGATGACATAATTTTGTGAAAGGTTAAAATTAATATACCTATTTCATATTCTGTTTAATTTTCCATTAGGTGCTGATACTAAAAAGCAGGACAGACGTGGAAGGAGTGCTGTATTAGACGCAGCAGAGAACGGACACGATAGGATTATAAAGTCACTACTACAATATAACGCTGATGTCAATCTGTCAACGAAAAAAGGTCATACACCTCTCCTAGGTATGGTATAGTTAAAAGTAAGACTTAAATGTAGTCATCTCTGCTATGATTCCATACTGATAGCCAGAACAAATAAATCGTCTGTCACATATTTGACCCTTATTATGTTATCTTGACTTTGAAGATGACCTTGACACCCTTCTGATATTGAGTTGCATCATTCTTTACATTCCTTTTTACTTAAATGGAAGTAAAATGTATGTCAAGGTAGGAATATGTATTTAAAATGAAAGTGTGTCACTGTAAATACAGATGGATGAGCAAGTAATGATGCATTGCAGGCAACAACACTTGCAAATGTACAACAATTGATCATTCAATTAATTTCTCAATTGTGAAAAGCTTCAATCATTACTTCTCTATAGGTCATATCTCCCATAGATTGTTTTACGTAGTACCTCCCTAAGTACCTGTGAGTTACACTGTTTCTATTAGTTATATGGCTGTCAGTCTGATTAAAAACAGCCCCCTTCTCCTTCATCATCAGGGTCTGGAGTACACCCATTAGGGGTCGTGTTCAATGAACTTTTGAACAATCAAGAATTGACTTGAATATTCATGAGATTTTATTAACCAATCAGAGGGTCCGTTTCATTGATGTTGTATACACTTTCCCGTGTCAATTTTAACTTCAAATTAAAAACAAAAATGGAAGTGTCCTTTTGTATAAAAAAAAACCCACATAAAACACAAACATTATCTGTAAAATACACTCTTGTTGGCGTGCACTCTGTGGTAGGACGCTGCCATTATTCGATTTGTCCTGATCCTGATTATGAATTTGTTTTCATAATTAGATATTGCTTATCTGTAAGTAGAAATTTGATAGGCTAAACGAAAGGTGAACAGAACACGACCCTTAATGGGTGTACTTCAGACCCTGACGATGCAGGAGAAGGGGGGCTGGTTTTCATCAGACTGGCTGATAGTATAGTAATTATGAGAATATACAAAGAAAATTCTGATTTCTGGAGACAATGACATTTTATTTCATGAATATGGAATTTGTATGAAACTAAATAAACCAATTAAATAATGCTGTCTTGAAATATAACAGAGGCAATCAACAACAGCCATCTTAGGTGTGCTGAGCTTCTGATAGAGTATCCTGGATGTGACCCAGATAAAACAGACAGGAGTCAACATCAAGCCCCCATACATGCTGCAGTCAGACAAGGTAAGTTCAGATGTAACCCAGATAAAACAAGCCCATAAACATGCTGCAGTCAGACAAGGTAAGTCAACCTGTGACCCAGATAAAACAGACAGGAGTCAACATCAAGCCCCCATACATGCTGCAGTCAGACAAGGTAAGTCAACCTGTGACCCAGATAAAACAAACAGGAGTCAACATCAAGCCCCCATACATGCTGCAGTTTGACAAGGTAAGTCAACCTGTGACCCAGATAAAACAGACAGGAGTCAACATCAAGCCCCCATACATGCTGCAGTCAGACAAGGTAAGTTTAGATGTAGCCCAGATAAAACAGGCAGGAGTCAACATCAAGCCCTCATACATGCTGATGACCCAGATAAAACTGACAGGAGTCCACACCAAGCCCCAATAGTACATGCTACAGTCAGACTAGGTAAGTCAACATGTGACCCAGATAAAACAGACAAGTAGTCCACATCAAGCCTCCATTCATGCTGCAGTCAGACAAGGTAAGTCAACCTGTGACCCAGATAAAACAGACAAGAGTCAACATCAAGCCCCAATACATGCTGCAGTCAGACAAGGTAAGTCAACCTGTGACCCAGATAAAACAGACAAGAGTCAACATCAAGCCCCAATACATGCTGCAGTCAGACAAGGTAAGTCAACCTGTGACCCAGATAAAACAGACAAGAGTCAACATCAAGCCCCAATACATGCTGCAGTCAGACAGGTAAGTCAACCTGTGACCCAGATAAAACAGACAGGAGTCAACATCAAGCCCACGTACATACAAGGCCAGTCTAGTTGTGACCCTGATAAGACATGAAGAAGTCAACATCAAACCCCTATACATTCTGCAGTCAGACAAGGTAAGTTAACTAAGTTTTGAGATGACTCTCACAAACAAACAGAAGTCAGACAAGGTAAATTTTGATTTTATTATCATTATGATAAGGCAGAAGTCAACGTCTAGGCCCATTCCTTTTCGTAGTCGATCAAGTTTAGTTTTGATGTGACTGCCGTATAACCAGAAATTTTTGCAAGTATCAAATTGCAAGATTTTCATGCAAAATAGAACGTCTTTATTTCCACAAATAAAAATTTTCGCGAAGTGGATAAGAGCTCAGACTATTAATAGCAAAGGTATTGCATTTTGTATAAGTTTTTGATTATCTCTTTTCATTGTTCTTATGATTCACTGTTGGTTTTCCTGTATTCAGTCAAGGTATAATAATGAGCAAGGTATTGCGTATGTTTATTACCCTGAGTGACTTTTAAAATTCCTTCTCTTCTCCTGGAGAATAGGGCCTCTAACCTTTATAGTTGGCAACTGAAAATGCCCCTTTATAATAATTGTTGGAGGTACAAATTTACACGAAAACTTATCATCACATTTTAAAATCATGAAAATAGTGAAAAGTGGTACATTTTCTACCTTGCGATTATTTCTGCTTATATAGTATTATTTTAATGAAAAAGACGTCAGCTATTAGACATTTTTGAATGAGTGTTGTTTTTTATGTTTTCAGTATCTCAGACATTTGGTAATGACTCTGACTTGGCCATGGATGTGGTTAAGAACCTTGTTTCGCATGGCTGTAATATTAACATACAGGATAATCAAGGATGGACTCCACTGTACCAGAGTGCTTTTGCTGGCAATGCAGGTACAGTGAATCAAAAGTATTACATTTTGAAATGGTGTTTTTCCTACAACTACCAAATAATGAAAAATGTTAAAGCATATTGATCTAACATTACATGCAAGGTCAAGGCCATTCCACTCTGCAGTAGGAAAGTTACTTATAGCAACAGAATCACAACTATGTGTTGTTCATTATAAGAGGATGACATATCAATTTTACAAGGTCTAGGGTCTAGGATCAAAGTGACAACAGGCAAAATTAAAACACCTAGAGATTCCCTTAGATGTTGTGGCCAGAAATCAAAGTTCAAGGTTACCACAATGTACTATAGGAAAGTATTGTCCTTTAAAAGTTTAGAGAATAATAAAATGAAGTTATTTTTACTTTTTATGCCATGTTTGGGGATGCTATGCCTTATATTGATTTGTCACTTTCTATTTTGGCAGAATTAACTGGTCTATTGTTAGATAAAGGTGCTGATCTTAGTGTGAAGACTAAAGAAGGGGACACAGTGTTACATGGTGCTGTATACGGATATAATGTCACTGTGGTAGAATTACTAATTAAAGCAGGTAATGAAATGTTAAAGCTGCCAATAGTAATGCCCTGTTCAGACGAATATACATTGAGTCTATTTTGCTTTAGGTTTGATGAACATAAGTTTAATTCCAGTTAGATTCACATTGCTTTCACATAACAAATTCTAATGCAAATTGAATTTGATTTACATGTAATTAAGAAATGACTGTCTTACTTTTCGTGTCATGGGTCACGTGCAAATTCTGTGAATTGTGAAGTGATTCTCGGAAAATTTGCACGTGTCCAACCAGAATTATATACCCGTGAACACCAAAAGTAAGACAGTCATTACTTATATTTACATTTATTCTATGTATCAGTCATTCTTTTTTGCATACACATCGCACATTTTGCCTGTAATAGCGTCAGATGTATTTTAAAATTGGTAAATTCTCCCTACATGCAAAACATGAACGTGACGTCACAATAGCAATCCAAGTTATTGGAATATAATTCTAATTGCCTAATGGGCGTTTAATATGGGGAATACACTAGTAATGTAAATATTCTGTATTAAACCCTTTGTGTGATAGATTGATCATTCTAGATTAAAAACATTTATGAGGCTAAATATATCCTTTCACATTACGAGGTTTCTGTGGTACTGAATTTGAAGCTCAGTTCCAGGGAACAAAAACATACAGATTGCTCATGCACCAGTTTAGCCCAGAATTCTGTTTCGTTTGCTCTGCAAAAAATTTCTTGTAACAATCAGGATTTTACCTCAATTTTATTAAACGATGCATGTCAGTACAGTGTTCTTTTGTGGACATTGCATCTTCGAGTATCAAATTTTGGAAGCAAAGTTATGAAGAACTAAAGTTGTAAAGAAGCAAGGGTGTGATGTAAGAAATGGAGTTGGGAAGTGAAGAAACCAATTAGTTACTATGTGAAGCGAAGCTATGATGTGAAGAAGTGAAGCTATGATGCGAAGAAACAAAGCAACTTTTTGCTTCTTTGCATAATAACTTTTCTTTGTAACTTCACTTCTTCTCAACTTTGTGTCTTCGCTTCTTCCCAACTTTGCTTCTTCTTAACTTTGCTTCTTCTCAACTTTGCTTCCTCTCATTTTAGCTTCTTTGTAACTTCGCTTCTTGTCAACTTCACTTCTCTGTAAGTTTGTTTCATTGCAAAAAAGCAAAGTTACAAAGAAGTGAAGTATGAAGTAGCGAAATTGTGAAGAAGGGAAGAAGCAAAGATGGGAAGGAGCAAAGTTACGAAGAAATTAAACAAAGTTACACTGTGCAAAAGGGAACTTAAAATGTAAAGACGCAAAGTTACGATGCGAAGAAAGCATACTTATTAGCTCACCTGAGCGAAGCTCAAGTGAGCTATTGTCATAGCGCACCGTCCGGCGTCCGTCCGTCCGTCCGTCGTCCGTCGTAAACTTTTCACATTTTCGACTTCTTCTCCAGAACGGCTGAAGGGATTTTGATGAAACTTGGTAGGTATGAAGTACTCATGGTCCCCTACAAGTGTTGTTGGTTTTCGTCAGGATTTGTCAACAGGTGGCGCCACCACAGCCAAAAGTAGGTCACGGGGGGTACCCTCCTTTGACAAACTTCTTCTTCAGAACCGAAGCATGTATCGACAAACCGAAAGCATCAGGATGATCTAGAGAGATGTCTTAAGAAGTGTTGTTATTTTTGGTTCCACTTCGAAGTCAAATTTTTGACGCGTTTTTGACGTCTTTTCGGACTTAGTCAGAAATGCACATTTTTGCACTATTTCTTTAAATAACTCAATAAGTGTATGATTTTACACACTCATTTACTACATATTTATCATATTTAACTTACTTAATGCTTTGATATGTATTTTATGCTTAAATTTTATTTTTTTGATTTTTTATGAATTTTTTTCTTATGTAAAAAGGAAGGGGGGGGGGGTGATTTTCATACATTTTCTGCTTCTTTTCTATAACCACTCTTCAGATTGTCATGACAGTTTGTAGGTATGAGGTACTCATGCATGGTGCCCTACAAGTGAAAGAATTTTGTCAAGATATCCACTTTTGGATTTTTAAGGAATATTTTTTAAGATTGTACATAGGTATAATGTATGTTTTCCATGCCCAATGGACCCATGGGGAGTGGCTTCAAACCCCGGCGGGACCCCAACAAAAACTTTTTCCCCTTTTTAGCTCACCTGAGCGAAGCTCAAGTGAGCTATTGTCATAGCGCACCGTCCGGCGTCCGTCCGTCCGTCCGTCGTCCGTCGTAAACTTTTCACATTTTCGACTTCTTCTCCAGAACGGCTGAAGGGATTTTGATGAAACTTGGTAGGTATGAAGTACTCATGGTCCCCTACAAGTGTTGTTGTTTTTCGTCAGGATTTGTCAACAGGTGGCGCCACCACAGCCAAAAGTAGGTCACGGGGGGTACCCTCCTTTGACAAACTTCTTCTTCAGAACCGAAGCATGTATCGACAAACCGAAAGCATCAGGATGATCTAGAGAGATGTCTTAAGAAGTGTTGTTATTTTTGGTTCCACTTCGAAGTCAAATTTTTGACGCGTTTTTGACGTCTTTTCGGACTTAGTCAGAAATGCACATTTTTGCACTATTTCTTTAAATAACTCAATAAGTGTATGATTTTACACACTCATTTACTACATATTTATCATATTTAACTTACTTAATGCTTTGATATGTATTTTATGCTTAAATTTTATTTTTTTGATTTTTTATGAATTTTTTTCTTATGTAAAAAGGAAGGGGGGGGGGGTGATTTTCATACATTTTCTGCTTCTTTTCTATAACCACTCTTCAGATTGTCATGACAGTTTGTAGGTATGAGGTACTCATGCATGGTGCCCTACAAGTGAAAGAATTTTGTCAAGATATCCACTTTTGGATTTTTAAGGAATATTTTTTAAGATTGTACATAGGTATAATGTATGTTTTCCATGCCCAATGGACCCATGGGGAGTGGCTTCAAACCCCGGCGGGACCCCAACAAAAACTTTTTCCCCTTTTTAGCTCACCTGAGCGAAGCTCAAGTGAGCTATTGTCATAGCGCACCGTCCGGCGTCCGTCCGTCCGTCCGTCGTCCGTCGTAAACTTTTCACATTTTCGACTTCTTCTCCAGAACGGCTGAAGGGATTTTGATGAAACTTGGTAGGTATGAAGTACTCATGGTCCCCTACAAGTGTTGTTGTTTTTCGTCAGGATTTGTCAACAGGTGGCGCCACCACAGCCAAAAGTAGGTCACGGGGGGTACCCTCCTTTGACAAACTTCTTCTTCAGAACCGAAGCATGTATCGACAAACCGAAAGCATCAGGATGATCTAGAGAGATGTCTTAAGAAGTGTTGTTATTTTTGGTTCCACTTCGAAGTCAAATTTTTGACGCGTTTTTGACGTCTTTTCGGACTTAGTCAGAAATGCACATTTTTGCACTATTTCTTTAAATAACTCAATAAGTGTATGATTTTACACACTCATTTACTACATATTTATCATATTTAACTTACTTAATGCTTTGATATGTATTTTATGCTTAAATTTTATTTTTTTGATTTTTTATGAATTTTTAGCTCACCTGAGCCAAAGGCTCTAGTGAGCTATTGTCATAGCGATCCGTCAGGCGTCCGTCGTCCGTAGTCTGTCGTGTGTCGTCTGTCTGTCGTAAACTTTTCACATTTTCAACTTCTTCTCAAGAATGGCTTAAGGGATTTTGATGAAACTTGGTAGGTATAAAGTACTAATGATCCCCTACAAGTGTTGTTGTTTTTCGTCCGGATCCCTCAACAGGTGGCGCCACCACAGGCAAAAGTAGGTCACGGGGGGTACCCTCCCTTGACAAACTTCTTCTTCAGAACGGAAGCACATATCGACAAACTGAAAGCATCAGGATGATCTACAGAGATGTCTTAAGAAGTGTTGTTATTTTTGGTTCCACTCCGAAGTCAAATTTTTGACGCTTTTTTGACGTCTCTTCGGACTTAGCCAGAAATGCAAATTTTTGCACTATTTCTTTAAATAACTCAATAAGTGTATGATTTTACACACTCATTTACTGCATATTTATCATATATAACTTACTTAATGCTTTGATATGTATTTTATGCTTAAATTTTATTTTTTTATTTTTTTTATGAATTTTTTTCTTATGTAAAAAGGAAGGGGGGGGGGGGGGTGATTTTCATACATTTTCTGCTTCTTTTCTATAACCACTCTTCAGATTGTCATGACATTTTGTAGGTATGAGGTACTCATGCATGGTACCCTTCAAGTGAAAGAATTTTGTCAAGATATCCACTTTTGGATTTTTAAGGAATATTTTTTAAGATTGTACATAGGTATAATGTATGTTTTCCATGCCCAATGGACCAATGGGAAGTGGCTCCAAACCCCGGCAGGACCCCAACAAATTTTTTTCTCTTATTAGCTCACCTGAGCCAAAGGCTCTAGTGAGCTATTGTCATAGCGATCCGTCCGGCGTCCGGCGTCCGTCGTCTGTCGTCTGTCTGTCGTAAACTTTTCACATTTTCAACTTCTTCTCAAGAATGGCTTAAGGGATTTTGATGAAACTTGGTAGGTATAAAGTACTAATGATCCCCTACAAGTGTTGTTGTTTTTCGTCCGGATCCCTCAACAGGTGGCGCCACCACAGGCAAAAGTAGGTCACGGGGGGTACCCTCCCTTGACAAACTTCTTCTTCAGAACGGAAGCACATATCGACAAACTGAAAGCATCAGGATGATCTAGAGAGATGTCTTAAGAAGTGTTGTTATTTTTGGTTCCACTCCGAAGTCAAATTTTTGACGCTTTTTTGACGTCTCTTCGGACTTAGCCAGAAATGCAAATTTTTGCACTATTTCTTTAAATAACTCAATAAGTGTATGATTTTACACACTCATTTACTGCATATTTATCATATATAACTTACTTAATGCTTTGATATGTATTTTATGCTTAAATTTTATTTTTTTATTTTTTTTATGAATTTTTTTCTTATGTAAAAAGGAAGGGGGGGGGGGGGGTGATTTTCATACATTTTCTGCTTCTTTTCTATAACCACTCTTCAGATTGTCATGACATTTTGTAGGTATGAGGTACTCATGCATGGTACCCTTCAAGTGAAAGAATTTTGTCAAGATATCCACTTTTGGATTTTTAAGGAATATTTTTTAAGATTGTACATAGGTATAATGTATGTTTTCCATGCCCAATGGACCAATGGGAAGTGGCTCCAAACCCCGGCAGGACCCCAACAAATTTTTTTCTCTTATTAGCTCACCTGAGCCAAAGGCTCTAGTGAGCTATTGTCATAGCGATCCGTCCGGCGTCCGGCGTCCGTCGTCTGTCGTCTGTCTGTCGTAAACTTTTCACATTTTCAACTTCTTCTCAAGAATGGCTTAAGGGATTTTGATGAAACTTGGTAGGTATAAAGTACTAATGATCCCCTACAAGTGTTGTTGTTTTTCGTCCGGATCCCTCAACAGGTGGCGCCACCACAGGCAAAAGTAGGTCACGGGGGGTACCCTCCCTTGACAAACTTCTTCTTCAGAACGGAAGCACATATCGACAAACTGAAAGCATCAGGATGATCTACAGAGATGTCTTAAGAAGTGTTGTTATTTTTGGTTCCACTCCGAAGTCAAATTTTTGACGCTTTTTTGACGTCTCTTCGGACTTAGCCAGAAATGCAAATTTTTGCACTATTTCTTTAAATAACTCAATAAGTGTATGATTTTACACACTCATTTACTGCATATTTATCATATATAACTTACTTAATGCTTTGATATGTATTTTATGCTTAAATTTTATTTTTTTATTTTTTTTATGAATTTTTTTCTTATGTAAAAAGGAAGGGGGGGGGGGGGGTGATTTTCATACATTTTCTGCTTCTTTTCTATAACCACTCTTCAGATTGTCATGACATTTTGTAGGTATGAGGTACTCATGCATGGTACCCTTCAAGTGAAAGAATTTTGTCAAGATATCCACTTTTGGATTTTTAAGGAATATTTTTTAAGATTGTACATAGGTATAATGTATGTTTTCCATGCCCAATGGACCAATGGGAAGTGGCTCCAAACCCCGGCAGGACCCCAACAAATTTTTTTCTCTTATTAGCTCACCTGAGCCAAAGGCTCTAGTGAGCTATTGTCATAGCGATCCGTCCGGCGTCCGGCGTCCGTCGTCTGTCGTCTGTCTGTCGTAAACTTTTCACATTTTCAACTTCTTCTCAAGAATGGCTTAAGGGATTTTGATGAAACTTGGTAGGTATAAAGTACTAATGATCCCCTACAAGTGTTGTTGTTTTTCGTCCGGATCCCTCAACAGGTGGCGCCACCACAGGCAAAAGTAGGTCACGGGGGGTACCCTCCCTTGACAAACTTCTTCTTCAGAACGGAAGCACATATCGACAAACTGAAAGCATCAGGATGATCTAGAGAGATGTCTTAAGAAGTGTTGTTATTTTTGGTTCCACTCCGAAGTCAAATTTTTGACGCTTTTTTGACGTCTCTTCGGACTTAGCCAGAAATGCAAATTTTTGCACTATTTCTTTAAATAACTCAATAAGTGTATGATTTTACACACTCATTTACTGCATATTTATCATATATAACTTACTTAATGCTTTGATATGTATTTTATGCTTAAATTTTATTTTTTTATTTTTTTTATGAATTTTTTTCTTATGTAAAAAGGAAGGGGGGGGGGGGGGGTGATTTTCATACATTTTCTGCTTCTTTTCTATAACCACTCTTCAGATTGTCATGACATTTTGTAGGTATGAGGTACTCATGCATGGTACCCTTCAAGTGAAAGAATTTTGTCAAGATATCCACTTTTGGATTTTTAAGGAATATTTTTTAAGATTGTACATAGGTATAATGTATGTTTTCCATGCCCAATGGACCAATGGGAAGTGGCTCCAAACCCCGGCAGGACCCCAACAAATTTTTTTCTCTTATTAGCTCACCTGAGCCAAAGGCTCTAGTGAGCTATTGTCATAGCGATCCGTCCGGCGTCCGGCGTCCGTCGTCTGTCGTCTGTCTGTCGTAAACTTTTCACATTTTCAACTTCTTCTCAAGAATGGCTTAAGGGATTTTGATGAAACTTGGTAGGTATAAAGTACTAATGATCCCCTACAAGTGTTGTTGTTTTTCGTCCGGATCCCTCAACAGGTGGCGCCACCACAGGCAAAAGTAGGTCACGGGGGGTACCCTCCCTTGACAAACTTCTTCTTCAGAACGGAAGCACATATCGACAAACTGAAAGCATCAGGATGATCTACAGAGATGTCTTAAGAAGTGTTGTTATTTTTGGTTCCACTCCGAAGTCAAATTTTTGACGCTTTTTTGACGTCTCTTCGGACTTAGCCAGAAATGCAAATTTTTGCACTATTTCTTTAAATAACTCAATAAGTGTATGATTTTACACACTCATTTACTGCATATTTATCATATATAACTTACTTAATGCTTTGATATGTATTTTATGCTTAAATTTTATTTTTTTATTTTTTTTATGAATTTTTTTCTTATGTAAAAAGGAAGGGGGGGGGGGGGGTGATTTTCATACATTTTCTGCTTCTTTTCTATAACCACTCTTCAGATTGTCATGACATTTTGTAGGTATGAGGTACTCATGCATGGTACCCTTCAAGTGAAAGAATTTTGTCAAGATATCCACTTTTGGATTTTTAAGGAATATTTTTTAAGATTGTACATAGGTATAATGTATGTTTTCCATGCCCAATGGACCAATGGGAAGTGGCTCCAAACCCCGGCAGGACCCCAACAAATTTTTTTCTCTTATTAGCTCACCTGAGCCAAAGGCTCTAGTGAGCTATTGTCATAGCGATCCGTCCGGCGTCCGGCGTCCGTCGTCTGTCGTCTGTCTGTCGTAAACTTTTCACATTTTCAACTTCTTCTCAAGAATGGCTTAAGGGATTTTGATGAAACTTGGTAGGTATAAAGTACTAATGATCCCCTACAAGTGTTGTTGTTTTTCGTCCGGATCCCTCAACAGGTGGCGCCACCACAGGCAAAAGTAGGTCACGGGGGGTACCCTCCCTTGACAAACTTCTTCTTCAGAACGGAAGCACATATCGACAAACTGAAAGCATCAGGATGATCTAGAGAGATGTCTTAAGAAGTGTTGTTATTTTTGGTTCCACTCCGAAGTCAAATTTTTGACGCTTTTTTGACGTCTCTTCGGACTTAGCCAGAAATGCAAATTTTTGCACTATTTCTTTAAATAACTCAATAAGTGTATGATTTTACACACTCATTTACTGCATATTTATCATATATAACTTACTTAATGCTTTGATATGTATTTTATGCTTAAATTTTATTTTTTTATTTTTTTTATGAATTTTTTTCTTATGTAAAAAGGAAGGGGGGGGGGGGTGATTTTCATACATTTTCTGCTTCTTTTCTATAACCACTCTTCAGATTGTCATGACATTTTGTAGGTATGAGGTACTCATGCATGGTACCCTTCAAGTGAAAGAATTTTGTCAAGATATCCACTTTTGGATTTTTAAGGAATATTTTTTAAGATTGTACATAGGTATAATGTATGTTTTCCATGCCCAATGGACCAATGGGAAGTGGCTCCAAACCCCGGCAGGACCCCAACAAATTTTTTTCTCTTATTAGCTCACCTGAGCCAAAGGCTCTAGTGAGCTATTGTCATAGCGATCCGTCCGGCGTCCGGCGTCCGTCGTCTGTCGTCTGTCTGTCGTAAACTTTTCACATTTTCAACTTCTTCTCAAGAATGGCTTAAGGGATTTTGATGAAACTTGGTAGGTATAAAGTACTAATGATCCCCTACAAGTGTTGTTGTTTTTCGTCCGGATCCCTCAACAGGTGGCGCCACCACAGGCAAAAGTAGGTCACGGGGGGTACCCTCCCTTGACAAACTTCTTCTTCAGAACGGAAGCACATATCGACAAACTGAAAGCATCAGGATGATCTACAGAGATGTCTTAAGAAGTGTTGTTATTTTTGGTTCCACTCCGAAGTCAAATTTTTGACGCTTTTTTGACGTCTCTTCGGACTTAGCCAGAAATGCAAATTTTTGCACTATTTCTTTAAATAACTCAATAAGTGTATGATTTTACACACTCATTTACTGCATATTTATCATATATAACTTACTTAATGCTTTGATATGTATTTTATGCTTAAATTTTATTTTTTTATTTTTTTTATGAATTTTTTTCTTATGTAAAAAGGAAGGGGGGGGGGGGGGTGATTTTCATACATTTTCTGCTTCTTTTCTATAACCACTCTTCAGATTGTCATGACATTTTGTAGGTATGAGGTACTCATGCATGGTACCCTTCAAGTGAAAGAATTTTGTCAAGATATCCACTTTTGGATTTTTAAGGAATATTTTTTAAGATTGTACATAGGTATAATGTATGTTTTCCATGCCCAATGGACCAATGGGAAGTGGCTCCAAACCCCGGCAGGACCCCAACAAATTTTTTTCTCTTATTAGCTCACCTGAGCCAAAGGCTCTAGTGAGCTATTGTCATAGCGATCCGTCCGGCGTCCGGCGTCCGTCGTCTGTCGTCTGTCTGTCGTAAACTTTTCACATTTTCAACTTCTTCTCAAGAATGGCTTAAGGGATTTTGATGAAACTTGGTAGGTATAAAGTACTAATGATCCCCTACAAGTGTTGTTGTTTTTCGTCCGGATCCCTCAACAGGTGGCGCCACCACAGGCAAAAGTAGGTCACGGGGGGTACCCTCCCTTGACAAACTTCTTCTTCAGAACGGAAGCACATATCGACAAACTGAAAGCATCAGGATGATCTAGAGAGATGTCTTAAGAAGTGTTGTTATTTTTGGTTCCACTCCGAAGTCAAATTTTTGACGCTTTTTTGACGTCTCTTCGGACTTAGCCAGAAATGCAAATTTTTGCACTATTTCTTTAAATAACTCAATAAGTGTATGATTTTACACACTCATTTACTGCATATTTATCATATATAACTTACTTAATGCTTTGATATGTATTTTATGCTTAAATTTTATTTTTTTATTTTTTTTATGAATTTTTTTCTTATGTAAAAAGGAAGGGGGGGGGGGGGTGATTTTCATACATTTTCTGCTTCTTTTCTATAACCACTCTTCAGATTGTCATGACATTTTGTAGGTATGAGGTACTCATGCATGGTACCCTTCAAGTGAAAGAATTTTGTCAAGATATCCACTTTTGGATTTTTAAGGAATATTTTTTAAGATTGTACATAGGTATAATGTATGTTTTCCATGCCCAATGGACCAATGGGAAGTGGCTCCAAACCCCGGCAGGACCCCAACAAATTTTTTTCTCTTATTAGCTCACCTGAGCCAAAGGCTCTAGTGAGCTATTGTCATAGCGATCCGTCCGGCGTCCGGCGTCCGTCGTCTGTCGTCTGTCTGTCGTAAACTTTTCACATTTTCAACTTCTTCTCAAGAATGGCTTAAGGGATTTTGATGAAACTTGGTAGGTATAAAGTACTAATGATCCCCTACAAGTGTTGTTGTTTTTCGTCCGGATCCCTCAACAGGTGGCGCCACCACAGGCAAAAGTAGGTCACGGGGGGTACCCTCCCTTGACAAACTTCTTCTTCAGAACGGAAGCACATATCGACAAACTGAAAGCATCAGGATGATCTACAGAGATGTCTTAAGAAGTGTTGTTATTTTTGGTTCCACTCCGAAGTCAAATTTTTGACGCTTTTTTGACGTCTCTTCGGACTTAGCCAGAAATGCAAATTTTTGCACTATTTCTTTAAATAACTCAATAAGTGTATGATTTTACACACTCATTTACTGCATATTTATCATATATAACTTACTTAATGCTTTGATATGTATTTTATGCTTAAATTTTATTTTTTTATTTTTTTTATGAATTTTTTTCTTATGTAAAAAGGAAGGGGGGGGGGGGGGGGGTGATTTTCATACATTTTCTGCTTCTTTTCTATAACCACTCTTCAGATTGTCATGACATTTTGTAGGTATGAGGTACTCATGCATGGTACCCTTCAAGTGAAAGAATTTTGTCAAGATATCCACTTTTGGATTTTTAAGGAATATTTTTTAAGATTGTACATAGGTATAATGTATGTTTTCCATGCCCAATGGACCAATGGGAAGTGGCTCCAAACCCCGGCAGGACCCCAACAAATTTTTTTCTCTTATTAGCTCACCTGAGCCAAAGGCTCTAGTGAGCTATTGTCATAGCGATCCGTCCGGCGTCCGGCGTCCGTCGTCTGTCGTCTGTCTGTCGTAAACTTTTCACATTTTCAACTTCTTCTCAAGAATGGCTTAAGGGATTTTGATGAAACTTGGTAGGTATAAAGTACTAATGATCCCCTACAAGTGTTGTTGTTTTTCGTCCGGATCCCTCAACAGGTGGCGCCACCACAGGCAAAAGTAGGTCACGGGGGGTACCCTCCCTTGACAAACTTCTTCTTCAGAACGGAAGCACATATCGACAAACTGAAAGCATCAGGATGATCTAGAGAGATGTCTTAAGAAGTGTTGTTATTTTTGGTTCCACTCCGAAGTCAAATTTTTGACGCTTTTTTGACGTCTCTTCGGACTTAGCCAGAAATGCAAATTTTTGCACTATTTCTTTAAATAACTCAATAAGTGTATGATTTTACACACTCATTTACTGCATATTTATCATATATAACTTACTTAATGCTTTGATATGTATTTTATGCTTAAATTTTATTTTTTTATTTTTTTTATGAATTTTTTTCTTATGTAAAAAGGAAGGGGGGGGGGGGGTGATTTTCATACATTTTCTGCTTCTTTTCTATAACCACTCTTCAGATTGTCATGACATTTTGTAGGTATGAGGTACTCATGCATGGTACCCTTCAAGTGAAAGAATTTTGTCAAGATATCCACTTTTGGATTTTTAAGGAATATTTTTTAAGATTGTACATAGGTATAATGTATGTTTTCCATGCCCAATGGACCAATGGGAAGTGGCTCCAAACCCCGGCAGGACCCCAACAAATTTTTTTCTCTTATTAGCTCACCTGAGCCAAAGGCTCTAGTGAGCTATTGTCATAGCGATCCGTCCGGCGTCCGGCGTCCGTCGTCTGTCGTCTGTCTGTCGTAAACTTTTCACATTTTCAACTTCTTCTCAAGAATGGCTTAAGGGATTTTGATGAAACTTGGTAGGTATAAAGTACTAATGATCCCCTACAAGTGTTGTTGTTTTTCGTCCGGATCCCTCAACAGGTGGCGCCACCACAGGCAAAAGTAGGTCACGGGGGGTACCCTCCCTTGACAAACTTCTTCTTCAGAACGGAAGCACATATCGACAAACTGAAAGCATCAGGATGATCTACAGAGATGTCTTAAGAAGTGTTGTTATTTTTGGTTCCACTCCGAAGTCAAATTTTTGACGCTTTTTTGACGTCTCTTCGGACTTAGCCAGAAATGCAAATTTTTGCACTATTTCTTTAAATAACTCAATAAGTGTATGATTTTACACACTCATTTACTGCATATTTATCATATATAACTTACTTAATGCTTTGATATGTATTTTATGCTTAAATTTTATTTTTTTATTTTTTTTATGAATTTTTTTCTTATGTAAAAAGGAAGGGGGGGGGGGGGTGATTTTCATACATTTTCTGCTTCTTTTCTATAACCACTCTTCAGATTGTCATGACATTTTGTAGGTATGAGGTACTCATGCATGGTACCCTTCAAGTGAAAGAATTTTGTCAAGATATCCACTTTTGGATTTTTAAGGAATATTTTTTAAGATTGTACATAGGTATAATGTATGTTTTCCATGCCCAATGGACCAATGGGAAGTGGCTCCAAACCCCGGCAGGACCCCAACAAATTTTTTTCTCTTATTAGCTCACCTGAGCCAAAGGCTCTAGTGAGCTATTGTCATAGCGATCCGTCCGGCGTCCGGCGTCCGTCGTCTGTCGTCTGTCTGTCGTAAACTTTTCACATTTTCAACTTCTTCTCAAGAATGGCTTAAGGGATTTTGATGAAACTTGGTAGGTATAAAGTACTAATGATCCCCTACAAGTGTTGTTGTTTTTCGTCCGGATCCCTCAACAGGTGGCGCCACCACAGGCAAAAGTAGGTCACGGGGGGTACCCTCCCTTGACAAACTTCTTCTTCAGAACGGAAGCACATATCGACAAACTGAAAGCATCAGGATGATCTAGAGAGATGTCTTAAGAAGTGTTGTTATTTTTGGTTCCACTCCGAAGTCAAATTTTTGACGCTTTTTTGACGTCTCTTCGGACTTAGCCAGAAATGCAAATTTTTGCACTATTTCTTTAAATAACTCAATAAGTGTATGATTTTACACACTCATTTACTGCATATTTATCATATATAACTTACTTAATGCTTTGATATGTATTTTATGCTTAAATTTTATTTTTTTATTTTTTTTATGAATTTTTTTCTTATGTAAAAAGGAAGGGGGGGGGGGTGATTTTCATACATTTTCTGCTTCTTTTCTATAACCACTCTTCAGATTGTCATGACATTTTGTAGGTATGAGGTACTCATGCATGGTACCCTTCAAGTGAAAGAATTTTGTCAAGATATCCACTTTTGGATTTTTAAGGAATATTTTTTAAGATTGTACATAGGTATAATGTATGTTTTCCATGCCCAATGGACCAATGGGAAGTGGCTCCAAACCCCGGCAGGACCCCAACAAATTTTTTTCTCTTATTAGCTCACCTGAGCCAAAGGCTCTAGTGAGCTATTGTCATAGCGATCCGTCCGGCGTCCGGCGTCCGTCGTCTGTCGTCTGTCTGTCGTAAACTTTTCACATTTTCAACTTCTTCTCAAGAATGGCTTAAGGGATTTTGATGAAACTTGGTAGGTATAAAGTACTAATGATCCCCTACAAGTGTTGTTGTTTTTCGTCCGGATCCCTCAACAGGTGGCGCCACCACAGGCAAAAGTAGGTCACGGGGGGTACCCTCCCTTGACAAACTTCTTCTTCAGAACGGAAGCACATATCGACAAACTGAAAGCATCAGGATGATCTACAGAGATGTCTTAAGAAGTGTTGTTATTTTTGGTTCCACTCCGAAGTCAAATTTTTGACGCTTTTTTGACGTCTCTTCGGACTTAGCCAGAAATGCAAATTTTTGCACTATTTCTTTAAATAACTCAATAAGTGTATGATTTTACACACTCATTTACTGCATATTTATCATATATAACTTACTTAATGCTTTGATATGTATTTTATGCTTAAATTTTATTTTTTTATTTTTTTTATGAATTTTTTTCTTATGTAAAAAGGAAGGGGGGGGGGGGGGGTGATTTTCATACATTTTCTGCTTCTTTTCTATAACCACTCTTCAGATTGTCATGACATTTTGTAGGTATGAGGTACTCATGCATGGTACCCTTCAAGTGAAAGAATTTTGTCAAGATATCCACTTTTGGATTTTTAAGGAATATTTTTTAAGATTGTACATAGGTATAATGTATGTTTTCCATGCCCAATGGACCAATGGGAAGTGGCTCCAAACCCCGGCAGGACCCCAACAAATTTTTTTCTCTTATTAGCTCACCTGAGCCAAAGGCTCTAGTGAGCTATTGTCATAGCGATCCGTCCGGCGTCCGGCGTCCGTCGTCTGTCGTCTGTCTGTCGTAAACTTTTCACATTTTCAACTTCTTCTCAAGAATGGCTTAAGGGATTTTGATGAAACTTGGTAGGTATAAAGTACTAATGATCCCCTACAAGTGTTGTTGTTTTTCGTCCGGATCCCTCAACAGGTGGCGCCACCACAGGCAAAAGTAGGTCACGGGGGGTACCCTCCCTTGACAAACTTCTTCTTCAGAACGGAAGCACATATCGACAAACTGAAAGCATCAGGATGATCTAGAGAGATGTCTTAAGAAGTGTTGTTATTTTTGGTTCCACTCCGAAGTCAAATTTTTGACGCTTTTTTGACGTCTCTTCGGACTTAGCCAGAAATGCAAATTTTTGCACTATTTCTTTAAATAACTCAATAAGTGTATGATTTTACACACTCATTTACTGCATATTTATCATATATAACTTACTTAATGCTTTGATATGTATTTTATGCTTAAATTTTATTTTTTTATTTTTTTTATGAATTTTTTTCTTATGTAAAAAGGAAGGGGGGGGGGGGGGTGATTTTCATACATTTTCTGCTTCTTTTCTATAACCACTCTTCAGATTGTCATGACATTTTGTAGGTATGAGGTACTCATGCATGGTACCCTTCAAGTGAAAGAATTTTGTCAAGATATCCACTTTTGGATTTTTAAGGAATATTTTTTAAGATTGTACATAGGTATAATGTATGTTTTCCATGCCCAATGGACCAATGGGAAGTGGCTCCAAACCCCGGCAGGACCCCAACAAATTTTTTTCTCTTATTAGCTCACCTGAGCCAAAGGCTCTAGTGAGCTATTGTCATAGCGATCCGTCCGGCGTCCGGCGTCCGTCGTCTGTCGTCTGTCTGTCGTAAACTTTTCACATTTTCAACTTCTTCTCAAGAATGGCTTAAGGGATTTTGATGAAACTTGGTAGGTATAAAGTACTAATGATCCCCTACAAGTGTTGTTGTTTTTCGTCCGGATCCCTCAACAGGTGGCGCCACCACAGGCAAAAGTAGGTCACGGGGGGTACCCTCCCTTGACAAACTTCTTCTTCAGAACGGAAGCACATATCGACAAACTGAAAGCATCAGGATGATCTACAGAGATGTCTTAAGAAGTGTTGTTATTTTTGGTTCCACTCCGAAGTCAAATTTTTGACGCTTTTTTGACGTCTCTTCGGACTTAGCCAGAAATGCAAATTTTTGCACTATTTCTTTAAATAACTCAATAAGTGTATGATTTTACACACTCATTTACTGCATATTTATCATATATAACTTACTTAATGCTTTGATATGTATTTTATGCTTAAATTTTATTTTTTTATTTTTTTTATGAATTTTTTTCTTATGTAAAAAGGAAGGGGGGGGGGGGGTGATTTTCATACATTTTCTGCTTCTTTTCTATAACCACTCTTCAGATTGTCATGACATTTTGTAGGTATGAGGTACTCATGCATGGTACCCTTCAAGTGAAAGAATTTTGTCAAGATATCCACTTTTGGATTTTTAAGGAATATTTTTTAAGATTGTACATAGGTATAATGTATGTTTTCCATGCCCAATGGACCAATGGGAAGTGGCTCCAAACCCCGGCAGGACCCCAACAAATTTTTTTCTCTTATTAGCTCACCTGAGCCAAAGGCTCTAGTGAGCTATTGTCATAGCGATCCGTCCGGCGTCCGGCGTCCGTCGTCTGTCGTCTGTCTGTCGTAAACTTTTCACATTTTCAACTTCTTCTCAAGAATGGCTTAAGGGATTTTGATGAAACTTGGTAGGTATAAAGTACTAATGATCCCCTACAAGTGTTGTTGTTTTTCGTCCGGATCCCTCAACAGGTGGCGCCACCACAGGCAAAAGTAGGTCACGGGGGGTACCCTCCCTTGACAAACTTCTTCTTCAGAACGGAAGCACATATCGACAAACTGAAAGCATCAGGATGATCTAGAGAGATGTCTTAAGAAGTGTTGTTATTTTTGGTTCCACTCCGAAGTCAAATTTTTGACGCTTTTTTGACGTCTCTTCGGACTTAGCCAGAAATGCAAATTTTTGCACTATTTCTTTAAATAACTCAATAAGTGTATGATTTTACACACTCATTTACTGCATATTTATCATATATAACTTACTTAATGCTTTGATATGTATTTTATGCTTAAATTTTATTTTTTTATTTTTTTTATGAATTTTTTTCTTATGTAAAAAGGAAGGGGGGGGGTGATTTTCATACATTTTCTGCTTCTTTTCTATAACCACTCTTCAGATTGTCATGACATTTTGTAGGTATGAGGTACTCATGCATGGTACCCTTCAAGTGAAAGAATTTTGTCAAGATATCCACTTTTGGATTTTTAAGGAATATTTTTTAAGATTGTACATAGGTATAATGTATGTTTTCCATGCCCAATGGACCAATGGGAAGTGGCTCCAAACCCCGGCAGGACCCCAACAAATTTTTTTCTCTTATTAGCTCACCTGAGCCAAAGGCTCTAGTGAGCTATTGTTATAGCGATCCGTCCGGCGTCCGGCGTCCGTCGTCTGTCGTCTGTCTGTCGTAAACTTTTCACATTTTCAACTTCTTCTCAAGAATGGCTTAAGGGATTTTGATGAAACTTGGTAGGTATAAAGTACTAATGATCCCCTACAAGTGTTGTTGTTTTTCGTCCGGATCCCTCAACAGGTGGCGCCACCACAGGCAAAAGTAGGTCACGGGGGGTACCCTCCCTTGACAAACTTCTTCTTCAGAACGGAAGCACATATCGACAAACTGAAAGCATCAGGATGATCTAGAGAGATGTCTTAAGAAGTGTTGTTATTTTTGGTTCCACTCCGAAGTCAAATTTTTGACGCTTTTTTGACGTCTCTTCGGACTTAGCCAGAAATGCAAATTTTTGCACTATTTCTTTAAATAACTCAATAAGTGTATGATTTTACACACTCATTTACTGCATATTTATCATATATAACTTACTTAATGCTTTGATATGTATTTTATGCTTAAATTTTATTTTTTTATTTTTTTTATGAATTTTTTTCTTATGTAAAAAGGAAGGGGGGGGGGGGGGGTGATTTTCATACATTTTCTGCTTCTTTTCTATAACCACTCTTCAGATTGTCATGACATTTTGTAGGTATGAGGTACTCATGCATGGTACCCTTCAAGTGAAAGAATTTTGTCAAGATATCCACTTTTGGATTTTTAAGGAATATTTTTTAAGATTGTACATAGGTATAATGTATGTTTTCCATGCCCAATGGACCAATGGGAAGTGGCTCCAAACCCCGGCAGGACCCCAACAAATTTTTTTCTCTTATTAGCTCACCTGAGCCAAAGGCTCTAGTGAGCTATTGTCATAGCGATCCGTCCGGCGTCCGGCGTCCGTCGTCTGTCGTCTGTCTGTCGTAAACTTTTCACATTTTCAACTTCTTCTCAAGAATGGCTTAAGGGATTTTGATGAAACTTGGTAGGTATAAAGTACTAATGATCCCCTACAAGTGTTGTTGTTTTTCGTCCGGATCCCTCAACAGGTGGCGCCACCACAGGCAAAAGTAGGTCACGGGGGGTACCCTCCCTTGACAAACTTCTTCTTCAGAACGGAAGCACATATCGACAAACTGAAAGCATCAGGATGATCTACAGAGATGTCTTAAGAAGTGTTGTTATTTTTGGTTCCACTCCGAAGTCAAATTTTTGACGCTTTTTTGACGTCTCTTCGGACTTAGCCAGAAATGCAAATTTTTGCACTATTTCTTTAAATAACTCAATAAGTGTATGATTTTACACACTCATTTACTGCATATTTATCATATATAACTTACTTAATGCTTTGATATGTATTTTATGCTTAAATTTTATTTTTTTATTTTTTTTATGAATTTTTTTCTTATGTAAAAAGGAAGGGGGGGGGGGGGGGTGATTTTCATACATTTTCTGCTTCTTTTCTATAACCACTCTTCAGATTGTCATGACATTTTGTAGGTATGAGGTACTCATGCATGGTACCCTTCAAGTGAAAGAATTTTGTCAAGATATCCACTTTTGGATTTTTAAGGAATATTTTTTAAGATTGTACATAGGTATAATGTATGTTTTCCATGCCCAATGGACCAATGGGAAGTGGCTCCAAACCCCGGCAGGACCCCAACAAATTTTTTTCTCTTATTAGCTCACCTGAGCCAAAGGCTCTAGTGAGCTATTGTCATAGCGATCCGTCCGGCGTCCGGCGTCCGTCGTCTGTCGTCTGTCTGTCGTAAACTTTTCACATTTTCAACTTCTTCTCAAGAATGGCTTAAGGGATTTTGATGAAACTTGGTAGGTATAAAGTACTAATGATCCCCTACAAGTGTTGTTGTTTTTCGTCCGGATCCCTCAACAGGTGGCGCCACCACAGGCAAAAGTAGGTCACGGGGGGTACCCTCCCTTGACAAACTTCTTCTTCAGAACGGAAGCACATATCGACAAACTGAAAGCATCAGGATGATCTAGAGAGATGTCTTAAGAAGTGTTGTTATTTTTGGTTCCACTCCGAAGTCAAATTTTTGACGCTTTTTTGACGTCTCTTCGGACTTAGCCAGAAATGCAAATTTTTGCACTATTTCTTTAAATAACTCAATAAGTGTATGATTTTACACACTCATTTACTGCATATTTATCATATATAACTTACTTAATGCTTTGATATGTATTTTATGCTTAAATTTTATTTTTTTATTTTTTTTATGAATTTTTTTCTTATGTAAAAAGGAAGGGGGGGGGGGTGATTTTCATACATTTTCTGCTTCTTTTCTATAACCACTCTTCAGATTGTCATGACATTTTGTAGGTATGAGGTACTCATGCATGGTACCCTTCAAGTGAAAGAATTTTGTCAAGATATCCACTTTTGGATTTTTAAGGAATATTTTTTAAGATTGTACATAGGTATAATGTATGTTTTCCATGCCCAATGGACCAATGGGAAGTGGCTCCAAACCCCGGCAGGACCCCAACAAATTTTTTTCTCTTATTAGCTCACCTGAGCCAAAGGCTCTAGTGAGCTATTGTTATAGCGATCCGTCCGGCGTCCGGCGTCCGTCGTCTGTCGTCTGTCTGTCGTAAACTTTTCACATTTTCAACTTCTTCTCAAGAATGGCTTAAGGGATTTTGATGAAACTTGGTAGGTATAAAGTACTAATGATCCCCTACAAGTGTTGTTGTTTTTCGTCCGGATCCCTCAACAGGTGGCGCCACCACAGGCAAAAGTAGGTCACGGGGGGTACCCTCCCTTGACAAACTTCTTCTTCAGAACGGAAGCACATATCGACAAACTGAAAGCATCAGGATGATCTAGAGAGATGTCTTAAGAAGTGTTGTTATTTTTGGTTCCACTCCGAAGTCAAATTTTTGACGCTTTTTTGACGTCTCTTCGGACTTAGCCAGAAATGCAAATTTTTGCACTATTTCTTTAAATAACTCAATAAGTGTATGATTTTACACACTCATTTACTGCATATTTATCATATATAACTTACTTAATGCTTTGATATGTATTTTATGCTTAAATTTTATTTTTTTATTTTTTTTATGAATTTTTTTCTTATGTAAAAAGGAAGGGGGGGGGGGGGGGTGATTTTCATACATTTTCTGCTTCTTTTCTATAACCACTCTTCAGATTGTCATGACATTTTGTAGGTATGAGGTACTCATGCATGGTACCCTTCAAGTGAAAGAATTTTGTCAAGATATCCACTTTTGGATTTTTAAGGAATATTTTTTAAGATTGTACATAGGTATAATGTATGTTTTCCATGCCCAATGGACCAATGGGAAGTGGCTCCAAACCCCGGCAGGACCCCAACAAATTTTTTTCTCTTATTAGCTCACCTGAGCCAAAGGCTCTAGTGAGCTATTGTCATAGCGATCCGTCCGGCGTCCGGCGTCCGTCGTCTGTCGTCTGTCTGTCGTAAACTTTTCACATTTTCAACTTCTTCTCAAGAATGGCTTAAGGGATTTTGATGAAACTTGGTAGGTATAAAGTACTAATGATCCCCTACAAGTGTTGTTGTTTTTCGTCCGGATCCCTCAACAGGTGGCGCCACCACAGGCAAAAGTAGGTCACGGGGGGTACCCTCCCTTGACAAACTTCTTCTTCAGAACGGAAGCACATATCGACAAACTGAAAGCATCAGGATGATCTACAGAGATGTCTTAAGAAGTGTTGTTATTTTTGGTTCCACTCCGAAGTCAAATTTTTGACGCTTTTTTGACGTCTCTTCGGACTTAGCCAGAAATGCAAATTTTTGCACTATTTCTTTAAATAACTCAATAAGTGTATGATTTTACACACTCATTTACTGCATATTTATCATATATAACTTACTTAATGCTTTGATATGTATTTTATGCTTAAATTTTATTTTTTTATTTTTTTTATGAATTTTTTTCTTATGTAAAAAGGAAGGGGGGGGGGGGGGGTGATTTTCATACATTTTCTGCTTCTTTTCTATAACCACTCTTCAGATTGTCATGACATTTTGTAGGTATGAGGTACTCATGCATGGTACCCTTCAAGTGAAAGAATTTTGTCAAGATATCCACTTTTGGATTTTTAAGGAATATTTTTTAAGATTGTACATAGGTATAATGTATGTTTTCCATGCCCAATGGACCAATGGGAAGTGGCTCCAAACCCCGGCAGGACCCCAACAAATTTTTTTCTCTTATTAGCTCACCTGAGCCAAAGGCTCTAGTGAGCTATTGTCATAGCGATCCGTCCGGCGTCCGGCGTCCGTCGTCTGTCGTCTGTCTGTCGTAAACTTTTCACATTTTCAACTTCTTCTCAAGAATGGCTTAAGGGATTTTGATGAAACTTGGTAGGTATAAAGTACTAATGATCCCCTACAAGTGTTGTTGTTTTTCGTCCGGATCCCTCAACAGGTGGCGCCACCACAGGCAAAAGTAGGTCACGGGGGGTACCCTCCCTTGACAAACTTCTTCTTCAGAACGGAAGCACATATCGACAAACTGAAAGCATCAGGATGATCTAGAGAGATGTCTTAAGAAGTGTTGTTATTTTTGGTTCCACTCCGAAGTCAAATTTTTGACGCTTTTTTGACGTCTCTTCGGACTTAGCCAGAAATGCAAATTTTTGCACTATTTCTTTAAATAACTCAATAAGTGTATGATTTTACACACTCATTTACTGCATATTTATCATATATAACTTACTTAATGCTTTGATATGTATTTTATGCTTAAATTTTATTTTTTTATTTTTTTTATGAATTTTTTTCTTATGTAAAAAGGAAGGGGGGGGGGGGTGATTTTCATACATTTTCTGCTTCTTTTCTATAACCACTCTTCAGATTGTCATGACATTTTGTAGGTATGAGGTACTCATGCATGGTACCCTTCAAGTGAAAGAATTTTGTCAAGATATCCACTTTTGGATTTTTAAGGAATATTTTTTAAGATTGTACATAGGTATAATGTATGTTTTCCATGCCCAATGGACCAATGGGAAGTGGCTCCAAACCCCGGCAGGACCCCAACAAATTTTTTTCTCTTATTAGCTCACCTGAGCCAAAGGCTCTAGTGAGCTATTGTTATAGCGATCCGTCCGGCGTCCGGCGTCCGTCGTCTGTCGTCTGTCTGTCGTAAACTTTTCACATTTTCAACTTCTTCTCAAGAATGGCTTAAGGGATTTTGATGAAACTTGGTAGGTATAAAGTACTAATGATCCCCTACAAGTGTTGTTGTTTTTCGTCCGGATCCCTCAACAGGTGGCGCCACCACAGGCAAAAGTAGGTCACGGGGGGTACCCTCCCTTGACAAACTTCTTCTTCAGAACGGAAGCACATATCGACAAACTGAAAGCATCAGGATGATCTACAGAGATGTCTTAAGAAGTGTTGTTATTTTTGGTTCCACTCCGAAGTCAAATTTTTGACGCTTTTTAGCTCACCTGAGCCATAGGCTCAAAGTGAGCTATTGTCATAGCGTGGCGTCCGTCGTCGTCCGTCGTCGTCCGTCGTAAACTTTTCAACATTTTCGACTTCTTCTCCAGAACCACTGAAAAGATTTTCATGAAACTTGGTAGGAATAAAGTACTCATGGTCCCCTACAAGTGTTGTTGTTTTTCGTCCGGATCCATCAACAGGTTGCGCCACCAGAGGCAAAAGTAGGTCACAGGGGGTACCCTCCTTTGACAAACTTCTTCTTCAGAACGGAGGCACGTATCGACAAACCGAAAGCATCAGGATGAACTAGAGAGATGTCTTAAGAAGTGTTGTTATTTTTGGTTCCACTCGGAAGTCAAATTTTTGACGCGTTTTTGACGTCTTTTCGGACTTCGTCAGAAATGCACATTTTTGCACTATTAAATAACTTAATAAGTGTATGGTTTTACACATTCATTTACTAAAAATTCATCACATTTAAGTTACTTAATGCTTTGATATGTATTTCATACTGAAATTTTGATTTTTTGATTTTTTATGAATTATTTTCTTATGTGAAAAGGAAAGGGGGGGGGGGGTGATTTTCATACATATTCAACTTCTTCTCCAGAACTGCTGAACAGAATTTTATGAGTATTTTTTCAATCATGAATAGATATGTTTACTGTGAACATGGACCCAAGGCTTGTAAGTTCAAGTTCTGGTACCCTGGTAACTTTAGTTTCGTATAAGTTGGTACATGTTCATGTATGCAAGAGTTGTCTTTCTTTAATATAGATTTATGTTTTTGAGGTTTAAATTTTTGGATTATCGATTCATTTGAATGTTATATATTTTGAATTATTAAATAGGTATGGAAAAGGAAACTAAATTATTTTAAAAAGATGAATAAGTATTTTCAAATTTATCTTGTGAAGACTTAGATATACAACTATGAAATTACAATATTGAGAGCAGCTCAAAATATTAATGTAAGAACAGATCAATGTTATCAATAACACAGTGAAAGGAAGGGGAGGGGGTCTGTTATTTTGCTTTAGCTTCTGTATAACTATCTCTCTCGGGTTACTTAGATTACTCAAGAAGAAGGGGGGATGATTTTCATACATATTCAACTTCTTCTCCAGAACCACTGAACAGATTTTCGTTAAACTTGGTAGGAAAGAAGAAATCATGGTCCCCTACAAGTATTGTTGTTTTTAGCTCACCTGAGCGAAGCTCAAGTGAGCTATTGTCATAGCGCGTCGTCCGTCCATCGTCCGTCCGTCCGACGTAAACTTTTAACATTTTCGATATCTTTTCGGCAACCGCTGCACAGAATTTCACGAAAATTTCACAGGAAGCAAGTACTCAATGCCCTCTATCAAATTTGTGTTTTTCAAGCCGATCGGAAATCCAAGATGGCCGCCACAGGCTCTGATTGGCTGACACATTTTTGACTTCTCTTCTGAAACTGCGTCACAGAATTTCATGAAACTTCACAGGAAGCAAGTACTCAATGCCCTCTACCAAGTTTGTGTTTTTTGAGCCGATCGGAAATCCAAGATGGCCGCCACAGGCTCTGATTGGCTGACACATTTTTGACTTCTCCTCCGAAACTGCTGCACAGAATTTCATGAAACTTCACAGGAAGCAAGTACTCAATGCCTTCTACCAAGTTTGTGTTTTTGGAGCCGATTGGAAATCCAAGATGGCCGCCACAGGCTCTAATTGGCTGACACATTCTCGACTTCTCCTCTGAAACCGCTGCGCAGAATTTCATGAAACTTCACGGGAAGCAACTACTCAATGCCCTCTACCAAATTGTGTTTTTCAAGCCAATCGGAAATCCAAGATGGCTGCCACAGGCTCTGATTGGCTGACACATTTTCAACTTCTCTTCTATAACCACTGCACAGAATATCATGAAACTTCACAGGAAGCAAGTACTCAATGCCCTCTACTAAGTTTGTGTTTTTCGAGCCAATCGGAAATCCAAGATGGCTGCCACAGACTCTGATTGACTGACACATTTTCGACTTCTCCTCTCAAACGGCTGCATAGAATTTCACAAACCTTCACAGGAAGCAAGTACTGATTGCTCTCTACCAAGTTTGTGTTTTTCGAGCTGATCAGAAATCCAAGATGGCCGCCACAGGCTCTGATTGGCTGACAAATTTTCGACTTCTCCTCTGAAACCGCTGCGCAGAATTTCATGAAACTTCACAGGATGCAAGTACTCATACCCTCTATCAAGTTTGCGTTTTTGGAGCCTATCGGAAATTCAAGATGGCCGCCACAGGCTCTGATTGGCTGACACATTTTCAACTTCTCCTCTAAAACTGCTTCACAGAATTTCTTGAAACTTCACAGGACGCAAGTACTAATTGCCCTCTACTTAGTTTGTGTTTTTCGAGCCGATTGGAAATCCAAGATGTCCTCTATAGGCTCTATTTGAATGACACATTTTTGACTTATCCTCTTAAACTACTGCACAGAATGTCACTGAACTTTACAGGAAGTAACTTGTACACCTTGTCCTTCTCAAAGCTTCACTAAAAGCGATATCCTTCAAGTCTTGACTTTGATTGAAAACATACATACAGTCTCCTCAGGTGAGCGATGTGGCCCCCTTGGGCCTCTTGTTTTGCTTCGTAGCTATGCTTCTTTGCATCATAACTTCCCTTCTTCGCATCATAAATTTGCTTCTTCGTGACTTCACTTCTTAGTATCTTTGCGTCCATAATTTGGTATGTCAGATATTTGATACTAAATTGTACTAAAATAATAGGCGGAAGTATGTATTGGATATACGCCTCAAACAATTCATTCTGAGGCCTGCAGGGCCGAAAAACTGTCAAATATCTTTAAGAATGAATTGTTTGAGGCTTATATGGTACTTCAGACATTGATAACTATTAAAAGTGGCATACCTTTGACTTTTTTTCTTTTTTTCAATTTAAATTGTCTTAGATTACTGTTAATAAATGTAATCACTTAAGAGGGAGTAGTTTATCAAAAATAATAACGGAGATGAAATTTTCGTTACTCAAAATACATTTAAAGTTGTGGAAAATTATGACACATATTCCATAACTCAAGATGCAATTTTAGTCTTGAATGCAATTTAAAACAAAAAAATTGCGGAGAATACTTTAAGTGATGACAAGTTAGTTCAACCTACTTTGGATATAAAGAATAAACATGTATGTCTCAAAAATTGTCGTTTTCCGAACAGGCAATAAATAGTCTTCTGAATGAAGCAGTGCCTTAAAATACTGAAAAGAAATCAGTGGGGATGTTCAACATTCTATGCGCATGGTTAAATGAAAGAAAAATTCAGGAAGATATTTTTGAAGAAGTCCAGCGAATACCTAAATCATCAGTAAAAAGATTTGCTACAGAAATTAAAACAAAAACAAAAAAAAAACCCAAAAAAAACAAAAAACACCCAACAATTTGGCAGAACTATCATGCCAACACCTCTCAGAGTCTATACATTATAATTTCTGACACAACAGCAGATTCTTAGATAAATGTATATTAAACTGTAAAAATATATTAGATTATGGATTTTGTAAACAAAAGAAATTAGAAAAATTGGAATAGGCAGTTCTACGATTTCTTTTATCCAATACAAGGAATTCTTGTAGCATGATTTCTAAATAAGGTTTGTAACGGGTAACCTGTAGATGTCAAAAAACATTTACCAAATTGAATGACTGTCCAATATTATGTCTACGTGGCGTATATTTTCCTAACAAAGTGGACCTAGATTTAATATTGGACAATCAAAGGTAAATTTAGGACTCTTAGAACAAAGGCATGATGTCACATCAATGTTTTGAAAACACTGTAGTCATAAATCAATATACTAGTATGCAATTTTATTTGAATATAAGATTTTTCTTGCATTAAAGTTTTACACACAGTTACTTTACAAGTATTTTAAATCTTGCCATAGTAATTCTTAAAGCTGATACATGTTGTACTTTGGTACATAGGTTGCGCAGTGAATGAAATCAACAACAAAGGAATGCATGCTTTGTATTCAGCAGTCATGTCGAGGGGTGATGTGCAAGTAAGAAAGTATTATTTATTACTAATAACAGGTCCATTTAATGATGGCAGGTAAATTCCCCCTGAAATTTTACTTTTTCTTTTGAAATTTATGTATCAGGATGTCCTAAAGGACGATCTTACATGAATTCCTTCTGCCGTTTTCTTCTTCTTAGTCCTTATTAAGATATTTTAAAGGAATCATTTCTTTGGTTTATCGAGTTATCAACACCAGAAATTAAGGGAAAACTGAATTGTGCGCATTATGCAAGAAGCATAAGTTTTCCCTCAATATTTGGTGTTGATACCTCTATTAACCAAAAAAATATTACAACGATTACTTATCATTTAATTTCTTTGCTTTTCTCGTGTTGCTAATGATGTTGCTTATGATGTTGCTAAGCGCGTACTTCCGGTCTCTAATGATACAGGTCCAACACAATTTCTCAGCCAATCAGAATCTTCGTCTTTTAGAAATAACAATGGAAATTGAATGATACATGTATCACACTTTATTTTCCCCTCAATGAGAAATGTAATGCATGCCTTTGAAATATATTAGACATTGTCTCAGAACTTGATTGAAAAAGTTTAATAAACATAATGATGTATTAATGAATCACTGTGCCTGATTCTTACAATCAGACCTGTTCTTAAAACTTAAAACATTATACAAATGATCTTTCTGCCCCATTATATGTAACTACATATACATGTATATACGGGCCCTTCTTTAGGTAATAAAGCATATCTTATCTTATCTTATCTTATCTATACAGTGTTAAACAATATCTAATGATGATAATTATTGTCCTAGTTTAAGATATGATTGAGACATACATGTAAATACTCATACAATGTATAGGCACCTGAAGCTAAATGGATTGTAAATTAACCCAACTGGTGGTTATAAAAAGTTTTGTAAATATCTTAAATTGAATATGATAGCCATGCATTTGACTATGCTATTCCTATATCTTAATTTTGCAGATTGTGAAGTCTCTTATCAATGCAGGAAGTGATCTGAACCTACAGGAGTCAGCCAGTAGCTTGACACCTCTACATGAAGCCATTGTTCAGTATTTCACACAAGCTGCAGTGTTACTCATAAAATCAGGTAAATTATAGAAGGTAGGCTGAAGAAGATATTTCGTGCATAAAGATACCTCACTGTAGCTATATACATAAAACATTTATGAAAGGTCAATATTGCTTAGGTAGATCAATGTCAGTAAGGCTCTCAAAAAATAATACTTGTAGTGTACAATTGACCCTTTCAATTGCGGGAAAAGAATGCAAAATTCTGTGACGTCACATTGCTTTTACCTCGGACAAACAAGCTTCGAACCTCGGTCAAACATCAAAATTGCATTGTGACGTCATGGAATTTCTTTAAATTTTCCCGTGTTCGGAAGGGTCAGTTTTTGAACAACTCTCTGTAAAAACTCCACCAAAGTTTTATATTCACCTGAAAATCAATTTTGACTGACTCTCGCAAAGAATTTCGTGTACATTGTCATTGCTGAAATACTTTCCATTCAAAAGAACATTTCTTTTTTTATTTTCATAATATACATGTATTACATGTATGTGAAGACTTGTGTGTTGATGTACATTTCAAAATTTATTTCCTAGGGTGTGACATTAACAGAGTAAATGGAAAGAAGCAGACCCCCCTATACACGGCCTGTGAAAAGGGTAATGATGCACTGGTAGAGAACCTGCTTGCCACCCCAGGGTGCAAAGTGGGTGGGGCTGCTCAAACCACAATTCCTCTACACGCAGCTGTCATGAACAACTTCTCCTATATTGTACAGAAACTTATCAATGCTGGTGCTAACATTAATGAGGTAAAATATTAATTGTATCTCTTAATTTTTATGTCTATGAACATAACTCATGGCTTTACATTGAATTTTTTTATCATTGTAAGTACATACACATTTTGTTTGTCGTCTTAATTTTGGATGACTCAAAGTTCCACAAATGTTGAAGTCGCAAGGTCAGATGCCAAGGAAAATTTGAGACAAATATTTTTCAACTTCATAACAACACTATAACAAAGATTTAATTCTATTGATTTCTTATTTATCCTGCATAAATACAGATTGATACTGAAAATATGATTGTAGACTGTAGGTCTATAAGATGCACAGGTAAAAAATGCAAAAGTCTTTTATGAAAAGAATTTAGATATATTTACTAAGATATACAATGCAAACACTCATTTTATACGGTTCACTTTTGTCAGGTGTTCATTATATTTATCATCAAACTCAGTTGATTTTTCGTAGTTAAATATTTTATACGTTGCATTTTAATTACGAGGGCTGATTGATATGTTGTGAGCCTCATATTGAAGGAGATACGCAGGGATGTTCTTTTTAAGTCCTGCTATTCTCTGACTATATAATTATACATTATATGCATAAAAAAGGTTTAACATAAAGATATCCATAATGATATGGTAACAACACTAGGGAAAAATGCCCATTCATATGCTACAGTGAAAAGGTAGATGGCGGAATTTAAGCACGGCAAACAGAGCCTTGAGGATGACCCCTGAGTGTCCTGGAAGGCCTGTCACTGTTGCAACTCCATAAATGATCAATAAATTCCATGATATATTTGTTATGACTGACAGACGAGTAACAGGAAGACATATAGCCAGTATACAGTTGGCATTTCACGGGAAAGAGTACATTCCATTCTGACTAAAGATCTTGAAAGGAGAAAGCTTTCGGCCCGTTGGGTACCAAGATTGATCAGAAGCACACCATGGGCACTTTATCGAGTGCTAATCTTTACCTTTTTGAGGGAGATCCTGTCAATTTTCTTCAAAGATTTGTCACTATTGATGAAACATGGGTCCATCATTTTACCCCAGAGGCCAAACAACAATCTAAACAGTAAAAACACCTTGGCTCACCCGGGCCAAAGAAGGCAAAGACTGTTCCTTCAGCTGGGAAGGTTATGGCCTCGATTTTCTGGGATGCAGAAGGTATTCTTCTGATAGATTATCTCCAAAATGAGCAAACAATCAATGGCACATACAGTACGTACCAGGAGATTCACAACGAGATCGCGTTGATGGAGTAAGCTTACTCCATAATTCCCCAGAGTAATTTCTCTTTCTTCCTCCTTGCCCCCTTTGTTTACTCCATAGAAAACACCATACCTGCCGAGAATTTCCTCCAAAGGAGGAGCGCGGGCCTTTATGGGTGGAGCTTAGTGGATCGAAGGCGGAGCTAATCTGAATGCGTAATTCCCTCATCATCGGCCAAAGTCGCGATCTTTTAATGACACGCTTTTTGTTGAATGAGGGAACAAAAGATATTAGAGATAAACTTTGACACTGTATTGATATTCGGGGATGGGGGGGGGTGCTCGAAAACAAATAATTTTGCTCTGAATTTTAATGAATAAAGTGAATTTGCTTATGGTTTGACAGAAGAAATAATCTTGCTCTTACAAGTAATCCGAATTAAAGTAAAGAATTAATATAAAATTTCGCTTCAAATTCCGGAAAATTTTCCGGCTTCGCTCGCCGCAGTTTTCAATTCATATTACAAAAATTGGGTCCTTTATCAGGAGACAATTCCATAGGAATCGCATGTTCATTCATATGCATCATTGATTTATAATGATGCGCCACTAAAAAGAGAAATTCCACTTTGAAAGAATAATTACGCGTTGGGACTGTCTTGCTCGTGGTATAGTGTGAATTTAAGGTACTACAAATCTGTAGGATCTATAGAATCACACAATTGGCACTTTTTTTCAGGTAAACGGTCAAATACCTTATAAGGAAAAGACCAAATTGGATTGGGGGGTTAAGGACCCCTGAATAATATAAAGTCCTAAGACTTAATATTTGTATCATCGTCTCTTTGCGTTTTTTTTTTAATTTATCTTTTGCTTGTCAGCTTTTCTGTGAACAATTTTCTTTGAAGCTGGCCCCCCCCCCCCTCCTTTCTGAAATCCTGGATCCACCACTGGTACATGTATATTATAAATGACCTGCGACGCTTGAAACATAATGCATGTGCAAACACGATGACGTACGTGCCTGAGTTAGTAAATAGACATTTTCTTGACTGTTTTGTCTATATTTTTAGCTCACCTGAGCCAAAGGCTCTAGTGAGCTATTGTCATAGCGATCCGTCCGGCGTCCGTCGTCCGTCGTCTGTCGTGTGTCGTGTGTCGTCTGTCGTCTGTCGTGTGTCGTGTGTCGTCTGTCTGTCGTAAACTTTTCACATTTTCGACTTCTTCTCAAGAATGGCTAAAGGGATTTTGATGAAACTTGGTAGGTATAAAGTACTAATGGTCCCCTACAAGTGTTGTTGTTTTTCGTCCGGATCCCTCAACAGGTGGCGCCACCACAGGCAAAAGTAGGTCACAGGGGGTACCCTCCTTTGACAAACTTCTTCTTCAGAACGGAAGCACGTATCGACAAACCGAAAGCATCAGGATGATCTAGAGAGATGTCTTAAGAAGTGTTGTTATTTTTGGTTCCACTCCGAACTCAAATTTTTGACGCTTTTTTGACGTCTCTTCGGACTTAGTCAGGAATGCTAATTTTTGCACTATTTCTTTAAATAACTCAATAAGTGTATGATTTTACACACTCATTTACTGCATATTTATCATATCTAACTTAATCATTGCTTTGATATGAATTTTATGCTTAAATTTTATTTTTTTGATTTTTTATGAATTTTTTTCTTATGTAAAAAGGAAGGGGGGGGGGGGTGATTTTCATACATTTTCTGCTTCTTTTCTATAACCACTCTTCAGATTGTCATGACATTTTGTAGATATGAGGTACTCATGCATGGTACCCTTCAAGTGAAAGAATTTTGTCAAGATATCCACTTTTGGATTTTTAAGGAATATTTTTTAAGATTGTACATAGGTATAGTGTATGTTTTCCATGCCCAATGGACCCATGGGGAGTGGCTTCAAACCCCGGCGGGACCCCAACAAAATTTTTTTCCCTTTTTAGCTCACCTGAGCCAAAGGCTCTAGTGAGCTATTGTCATAGCGATCCGTCCGGCGTCCGTCGTCCGTCGTCTGTCGTGTGTCGTGTGTCGTCTGTCGTCTGTCGTGTGTCGTGTGTCGTCTGTCTGTCGTAAACTTTTCACATTTTCGACTTCTTCTCAAGAATGGCTAAAGGGATTTTGATGAAACTTGGTAGGTATAAAGTACTAATGGTCCCCTACAAGTGTTGTTGTTTTTCGTCCGGATCCCTCAACAGGTGGCGCCACCACAGGCAAAAGTAGGTCACAGGGGGTACCCTCCTTTGACAAACTTCTTCTTCAGAACGGAAGCACGTATCGACAAACCGAAAGCATCAGGATGATCTAGAGAGATGTCTTAAGAAGTGTTGTTATTTTTGGTTCCACTCCGAACTCAAATTTTTGACGCTTTTTTGACGTCTCTTCGGACTTAGTCAGGAATGCTAATTTTTGCACTATTTCTTTAAATAACTCAATAAGTGTATGATTTTACACACTCATTTACTGCATATTTATCATATCTAACTTACTTTTTTTCTTAGATTGTCATAAAACTTGGTAGGTATGAGGTACTCATGGTTCCCTACATTTTAGTGAAAGAATTTTGTCAAGATATCCTCATTTGGATTTTTACGGAAAAACATTCATAGATACAATGTAGGTTTTCCATACCCAAGAGTAGTGGTTCAAACCCCGGCAGGACCCCACTTTTGCAGTTTTTTTTCTCCTTTTTTTTATATTTATCGTTAGAATAGAAAGTGTGAAAGAATTCTGTCAAAATATCAACTTTTAGATTTTTCATGATTTTTTAAACAGACAAGCTAGTTTGGCTTTGTGTACTTATTTTCGTACGTCGAAATAACTCAGGCACACATGCAATCAAATATATACTCTGAATTTATTTTTGAGATGTTGACTTTTTCCATACATGCATATTATATAACAATTTCCCTATATAATGATTATTTTCTCCGCTTTATTTTTGTATCTATGGTAAACAAAGTCGCCATATATCTTGTGTTACAGATTTGATTGGTTAATTCCTCCACGCCCATTTAATAGTCACGGTGGGTAATCTCGCAACGCAGAACACTAGGTTTATCTAAAATTTCGTGTATTACAAATTATTTTTCACAAAAAGGGGAATGTGATGCAGTGTAAGGATGCCTTAGATACGAGTTTTATCGAAAGTAAGAGAGGTAATATCCTTTTATAAAGCCGAAAAACTATCGGCATGATTGGTGTAGATGAAAGTGAAAGTAGAACGCCGATCGTGTTGGTGCATTATAAAAAGCTATAATATCCACCTTATTTTGGATACAACTCATAGTTAGGGCGTTGTTACACTGCATCACATTTCCCTTTTTGTAATAAATTATCTATTTTGCACAAAAATATTGAAAAATAAATTGTTCTGCGTTGCGAGATTACCCACCGTGTTAGTACTGTACACGTGATACATTTCAGGAGATTAATAGATGATCTATCGTGCAAACAAAATTGTAATGCCGGTATTTAATAGATTTGATTTAATGTGCATATACTGGGAACACTTTCATGCTTGTTATTATTCATGTACTTGGAACAATTCCATACTTGTCATCATTTATAAACTTAGCTCGAATTTCCTTTGTCTTAGGCTCTCTTAGATGAATTGTATACGGACTGATTTCTTGAAGAAACATCTAATGAGTAATCCCTTCCCGAGGATTTTGAGAATGTAGTGGGGTTCTGTAGCTAAGGGGGGGACGATGCCCCAGAGACAAAAAACTGAAAAAGGGAGGGTAGGGGGGCTTTTTACAACTCTGTGTTTAAGGCCATAATATAAGCAAAATTTGATTTTTTCCCTTTTAAAGTCATTCATTTATTTATTTTAAACATGTTCACATGAAATGCACAAGATTTTGGAATGAAATAAACAGGAGTGTGCAGTTTATTTCTACACAATGTGTATTTCACGGTAAAATGCCTACATTGTAGTCAATGAATACGAAATACAACGATATTTCAGACTCAAGATTTTAAAATTTATGGCAAAAATTGATACCAGTCTTTTGAATTTAATTTCTAGTATCTTGTTCAGACTATCATTATGTTTTAAAGTTTATAGATATCCATATTAGCCAGATTGTTCTTAATTTTCAACGTTTTTTGATCGATATTAGCTTCTTTTCAACATGGCTACCCCCTACTCTTTAGACTGTAATTTAAGTATCTAGAAATAAGCTTACCAAAATAAAAGTTGTATGAGGAATCTCCAAATACATTACATTTTAGTAATTATCAAGTTTTTCTTGCATACAGATCATTATGTAGAAGAAATACTTGACGAGATTCAGGACTAAATACAGCCCTTATCTTATCAGCTCCTTTGCTGTTATATTAATCACACTTGATGCCATTAATATAATGCTTTCATACAGATTCTGTGCCAAAATATTTTTTTGGATTTTTTTTTTACATGACTTTAAGGATGGACCACACTAACAATCACCATTACAATGTGCATGTATTCAGTCATTCAGCAAAAGTGACATGGTTCTCAGGGGAGCGATATAGGCCCACTTGGGCCTCTTGTTTTTCATATTTTATTTAAAAAGTGAGGGAGCAGGAGTGAACGCTGGTTCCTGCTCGAGATTTTCAGCTATCACTGATAACGGATTATAATAATTGCTGAAAAATTAACAAAGGTCTATACTTTCGATGCCTTCTAAAATATGCTTCCGTGATAAAAAATACCGTTCAAACACGATAGAATAAAAAATAACTATCAATGAATTAAACATTTAATTTACTTGGTACAGCATTAAATTAGATTTTATACGTAAGTGTGCAATCGTTTACATGTATATGTAAAATAGATTATATCAATGTGAAGTATCCAGAGTGCGGATTTAGAAGCTATTCCGTATGAATGGGAAAATGATTTGCATAACTTATAATACTTTTGATATTCATCTTACTGCAAAAAAAAGTCGTGCGTTACAGTACTTGAATCTATAAACGCATGCAAAAATTCGTTTCACTGTCTAACAGGAAACAATATTTCTCCTTCCATCAGATACATCAAATAGCATAATGTATTTTACACATCCAATATTCAGGTGTTTATACAATACAGGAGTAGGATAAACAATTATGTATTTCTTTTTTCCCTTATTTTCTTTATTACAGTTTTGCTTCCTACATTATTTGCTGGTTTATTAATTCATATTCATTTTTCGTACATCACAGGAAATTCAGACTACAGACATGTGTAGAATGCCTTTTTAATATCTAGGGTTTTTCTATCTCTACGTACGTAATCCTGAATATTGCATTGCTATAAATGTAGTATATCTATGCGAATATGTGAGATAATGATTCTTTTAATTGTTACAACATTTGTAGAATCGTTCTAATAGGAAAACATTTACATACAGATCTAGCATATTTTCAAAACAGTTGTTTGACTAGCCTATCGCGATTTTACTCTCTACAAAGAGATTTTACGCGACCCGAGATGCTCCGTCAAGCGAATATAAGCCCCGCCTACAAGCACTTGGTGTTTACCCCGGCTAATAATTAAATATGCATAAGCGCCGCCTCCGTTCATTAGCCCCGCCCACAAACACTCCGAGTTTTTCGGGGTAAATTTTGTTAGCGTTGAGCCCGCTTTGCCCCTCATCAGCCCTCTTAAAAGCCCTCCACCGATGGAGGAATTGGCCTTTACTCGTTAAATTTTTACTCCATCGATGGCGATCTCGTTGTAAAACTCGTGATAGGTACTGTACTATGGGAAAATACTAAACTAAAGTGCTGCAAGTGTGTTGTTTTATCAGGACAATGTTCCTGTTCAGAAAGTCTGTCACTGCCATGCCTGCCATTCATGATTGTGGCTTTAATTTGATGGAGCATTAACCTTATTCACCTGATCTTACTCCATCAGACTTTCATCTATTCCCAAAACTGAAAGCAGCTATTTCTGGCACCCACTTTCAGTCCGATGATAATGTCATGCTTGCAGTGGATGGCTTTCTGAACAGTCAAGATAAGGAGTTCTTTAAAAGTGGTATTGAGGCCCTTAAACACTGATGGTAAAAGTGTATAGATACTGTAGGGGATTATGTAGAAAAATAATGCAAATCCTTCAGTTCAAGGCTCACAGCAAATCAATCAGCCCTCGTATATACATATTAACATAATCATCATAATCTTTTTCATTTAAGCTCAATTTTGATGGTCTCACTCCAATCATGGTTGCATCACAAGAGAACAGTGTGCGAGCAGCTAAGGTGTTACTAAGGAATGGATGTGACCTACAGGCCCATGCCAAGGTAAAAAAACTCATGAAGTGCTGTCTGTTTCACGAAGATGCCCATCCTCATTTTGATCTGGAGCCAATGTTTCTAGCCATGGCTCATAAAAATCTGGAACTTTTACAGTTGTATGTGTACTGTTCCAAGCATCCCTCATACAAAACGATTAAAACTCTCTCCGAAATTCTCCGAACAGCAAGAGAGCTTCATACACACTTGTCCAAAGATCAGAGACAAAATATTCTCAAGTTTTTCAAAGACACGATAGAAATTCCTAGATCTCTACAAGAAATATGTCGAGGAAATATTCGGGACTTGATTGGCTGCAATATTTATCAAAAAATGGAGGAGCTTCCTGTTGCAAACAAACTTAAGGAGTATCTGTTGATGAAGGAAATTCTGGGTGAAATGGATGCAGAGGAAGAGGAAGAAGAAAGGCATGTTGGGAGATTTACTTTTGTTGGACGTCTTCATTTACCAGGTGAAGACTAATGTAGATAGACTGTTTCTGGATGCATTATTATACTCAATATTGTAAATACTTGATGTTTAAATCATTCAATTATTTTGATTTTTGAATTTCTGTTCCATCATTTTCCACAAAACATGTCTCTTTAGAGAAGTATACTTATATAAAAAAGTGTTATTAAAACATTCAGCATTGTGGCAATGTCTGGTGACATTAGATTTACAGTATGCCAATTTTCTCTTGATTTCATAAAATACTTAATCATATTATGAATTATGTTATAAAATGTAAATTACCTCAAAATGTTTGGTTTCGAACAAATTTTTCAGAGCAGTTTAACATTGCTATAGCTGAAAGTGAAAATTTAAGGTGTTTACAATATTGAGTAATAATTAGTCTAATTATTGGATGATTAAGAAATGAGGTATGTATGATATTCTCTTTAGTGTGCCAATTCTATTTTGTTTTGAAGTTTAATCTAGTCCCTTTCACCTAATTTTCAATATGTTGTCAAAAATAATGCATGTACATGTTAGTGTCACAGTACAGCTCTGTTAATGTTTTTTGTCCAAAAAAGGAATGTTCTTTGAATTATTTCAAATATATATTAACTACTAGTACACACGTTATATTTTTGTAACTGATCTGAAATCTTATACAAAATGTACATGTATTTAGATATATTTGTTTAATAGATTCGCTGCAGCATTTTCAATATGCCAATGTCTTCCTTTAATCTTTTGTAAAATTAAATTTAAGATCTTTAAATTGATCTAGGATAAATTTAATTTGCAACATATGCCATTGTCATCCTGTGATCGTTTGTAAGATTGACTTTTTTATGCCCCCGGAATCAAAGATTCGGGGGCATATAGTTTTTGGCCTGTCCGTCTGTTTGTCTGTTTGTCTGTTTATCTGTTTGTCTGTCTGTTTGTCCGAAAAACTTTAACATTGGACATAACTTTTGAATGGGAAGTGATAGGGCTTTCATATTTCACATGTGTATTCCTTGTGACAAGACCTTTCCATTGATACCAAAATTTTTGACCTCATGACCTTGACTTTGACCTTTGACCTACTTTTCAAAAACTTTAACATTGGGCATAACTTTTGAATGGGAAGTGATAGGGCTTTCATATTTCACATGTGTATTCCTTGTGACAAGACCTTTCCATGGATACCAAAATTTTTGACCTCATGACCTTGACCTTGGAGATGATTGACCAACTTTTCAAAAACTTTAACATTGGGCATAACTTTTGAATGGGAAGTGATAGGGCTTTGATATTTCACATGTGTATTCCTTGTGACAAGACCTTTCCATTGATACCAAAATTTTTGACCTCGTGACCTTGACTTTGACCTTTGACCTACTTTTCAAAAACTTTAACATTGGGTATAACTTTTGAATGGGAAGTGATAGGGCTTTCATATTTCACATGTGTATTCCTTGTGACAAGGCCTTTCCATTGATACCAACATTTTTGACCTCATGACCTTGACCTTGACCTTTGACCTGCTTTTCAAAAACTTTAACATTGGGCATAACTTTTGAATGGGAAGTGATAGGGCTTTCATATTTCACATGTGTATTCCTTGTGACAAGACCTTTCCATTGATACCAAAATTTTTGACCTCGTGACCTTGACCTTGACCTTTGACCTACTTTTCAAAAACTTTAACATTGGGCATAACTTTTGAATGGGAAGTGATAGGGCTTTGATATTTCACATGTGTATTCCTTGTGACAAGACCTTTCCATTGATACCAAAATGTTTGACCTCATGACCTTGACCTTGACCTTCGACCTACTTTTCAAAAACTTTAACATTGGGCATAACTTTTGAATGGTAAGTGATAGGGCTTTGATATTTCACATGTGTATTCCTTGTGACAAGACCTTCCCATTGATACCAAAATTTTTGACCTCGTGACCTTGACCTTTGACCTTTTAACCCAGTGACCTCACATACATGTACTCAACAGAAAATAGTGTTCATACTAACAAAGATGCCACCGGGGGCATTCGTGTTTCACAAACACAGGCTTTATTTTGTAAAGAATCAAATTATGGACAGTAAATCATTGTCTCTTCCAAAGTTAAAAAAAGAACTGTTTCTACATGTATCTTTATGATGACTTTACTTTAGTATATTTAACTCATTTGTCAAAACTCTTATGAAAGTTATTTTTTTACCTTTCAATGAACAAAGGAAATTTTATATAATTTGATTTTAATGAAAACAAAAATCCTTAATATCCACAATTTTTTTAAGTCTGTTAGCCTTTAATATCAAGTGGAAGTATAAGATAAAAATGTCTGTTACATGTTTGTCTGCATTGTAAGGGATTTATAATGTAATTTGATATCATATGTTTTACATTTCCTGTAATTCATTGGTTGATTCACCTTTGATATCTGAATTTTATCATAACATAAATGATGAAATATTGTTTTGCATGATTAAAGAATTAGGGAAAAGAAAAGTTATATTTATTTTTTTCATTTCTTTTAATTACACTATAGATTACATTATCACATTATTACATTATACATATAGCATTATATATAGCATTATGAATAGTTCAATATTTATTTTTTTTTAATAGAAAGAAGGAATGATAGTAAACAAAAATGAATGTTTGTGGTTTGTATTAATGTCCTGGTTACATGTGTGGAGTATTTATTATTGATTTATGAAATGAATGAATTTGGTACAGAGCAAATTTTACAAATGGGTAGGGCCACGAGACCCCTAAATCGGCCCTCGATTCTCTAGAAATAAATTTCATGGGGAATACTTGATATCTCTCATGAAAATACACAAATGTTCACCGCTTTTAATGAATAGTAAAATATCACCAAACATTGTGCCATTTAAATGTAATGACATCATGAAGTGACGTCATATTGATGTTATTGACAAAATATGGCGAAAATTGCTTGGAACTTTGTCTTTTGTGGAAGAATTCAATGTGGCTGCATGCATTAACTGAGATAAAACGTTTATGACAAAAGGAAATAATGATAATCTTTCACATATAATATTTTCATCCTAGTTTATGTATGCGGCCATTGCTAATTTTATAGAAATATGTAGTTTTTCTATCAATTTTGCGGAATATTACCAATTTTGGTGTTTTCAAAGGGCTAAAAGCTAGTGATAAACGCAATGTTGACAAAAGATAGATTCATGATTCAGTAGAGAAAGTTTCAAAACGTCAAATCATAGTTAAAAATTCTATGAAGTACAATGTTCAAAACCAGGGCCAATATCGGGCTTCGTGGCCTTACCCCTTTAGGTGAGAATCAGGTCTTTTCAAGTTTTTCTGTGAAAATTTGTTAAACCTGTTGTAAACTCTAATAAGGTGTACTAATTTGTATTAATTTACCTATATATGTCACAAAGTAGTGATTTATATACCTTCAATGTGTTCAATTCTTAGTATAGAGAGTTTTTTTTTTCAGGGAATGTTTCAGAGTATTAAATAAAACATTAAAGTCATGTTGTTTGACAATAAAGATTTTGTTTTTTGTTCAACTCTTATGTATGAAAATTCTTGTCCTTCCAACTCTGCCTACAATAATCAATGGAATTTGTCAGTAATGTAGAACATCATATGACAATTTGATGAAGAGAGATATAATTCTATTAGGAACTGTAAATCATTTGAAGATTTACATGCCTTTGAACCTTGAAATTGCCATCAAATTGTATTGAAACATTTTGTCATGACATCTCCTACACTGAATTGTATTGAAACATTTTTTCATGGCATCTCCTCCTACACTGAATTGTATTGAAACATTTTTTCATGGCATCTCCCCCTACACTGAATTGTATTGAAACATTTTTTCATGGCATCTCCTCCTACACTGAATTGTATTGAAACATTTTTCATGACATCTCCTCCTACACTGAATTGTATTGAAACATTTTGTCATGGCATCTCCTCCTACACTGAATTGTATTGAAACATTTTGTCATGGCATCTCCTCCTACACTGAATTGTATTGAAACATTTTTTCATGGCATCTCCTCCTACACTGAATTGTATTGAAACATTTTGTCATGACACCTCCTCCTACACTGAGTTGTACTGAAACATTTTGTCATGACATCTCCTCCTACACTGAGTTGTATTGAAACATTTTGTCATGACATCTCCTCCTACACTGAGTTGTACCAAAACATTTTTGTCATGACATCTCCTTCTACACTGAGTTGTATTGAAACATTTTGTCATGACATCTCCTACACTGAGTTGTATTGAAACATTTTGTCATGACATCTCCTCCTACACTGTGTTGTACTGAAACATTTGTCATGGCATCTCCTCCTACACTAAATTGTAAGTAAGTAAGTAAGTAATATTTATTTAAAGTTGGCACTGTGTGCATAAATTACAAAGAACATAAACTCTGTAGAGCTTTTACAATTGACATAAACATAATACTAATACATAAAAAAGGAACAAGAAAACATGCAAAAAAAGTAAAAACAAATAAAACAAAATTAAAACAAAGCACTGGAAATAAAATGTACATGGCAAACAAGGACTGAAAGCTATAAACAAGGCATACATAACAGATAAGGAGCTAAAAGCTTATACAAAATAAAATTATGCAAACAAAGCAAAGTAAGAGATCAATTAAACAGCAAGGTAATCAGCACTGGAAGCTAAAAATAAAGGAGAAAGGCACATAAAGTATCACAATGTACATAAGAAATTGGATGAATTAGACTAGGAAAAATTCACTAAAAAGCAACTATAGGACTAATACATCACATACTTATAAACCATACAAAAGTCACACGAACAATGTACACACCAGACAGACAAAAAGGCTGGGGATTTACATAAAAGGGGAGAGAGGGGGTTGCATCCAGGAGGACAGAAATAATGTATTGAAACATTTTGTCATGGCATCTCCTCCTACACTGAGTTGTACCAAACTTGGCAGAATATTGAAAATATGCATGATGGAAAATCATTTTATGCAGAAAGGTCATACATGGGAAAGGCACTCGTAACAGAAAAGTCAATTTTGAAAATTTATTGTGATCATCATTAAACTATGTAAGTCAGCTGCCAATGATGATGATTATGATGATGATGATAACGTATATATATACGTCCCTGATGATGACGAACAACGATAAATTACTTTTCATTATTATGAATCGGAAATGTGTAACGTCCGAACAAACTATCAACACGACTCGTCTACGTAATAATTAGAACTCTTCTTAGAGGAGGTAAATAAAACTGCAGAAAATTATTTGCCAACACGAAATGGGAAATTCTGATACAAAACTGAATTTTAGGAAAGCTGTCATACAACTTACCACAAAAACACAGGTGAATGATGTTTAATTTTCTGCTGCATTGATTCTTTACTAAGAATTTCAGAAGCATCACCAGTAACCGACCATATTGTTGACAATAATATTGTAGATCAACGGATCAATGAATCCATTGACGTAATCGATATTTATCGTGAACCCACGCTCAAAACAAGGAATGGTGTCTTCTGCATACAAATCTCGACTTAATTTTGTTACTTTGTGTAACAAATTAATTACAGTGACAACAGAGGAGTCGATCATGTTGACAGAAAGCTTATTTTCTTTACTAAGGGATGTTCGAGTGACGAAATAGTTACGTCACACTGCGCATGAGCATGAAAATTAGTTGGCAAAAAGTGGTTCTCTTATATATATGTATTATAAGCAATGTTGATTGTTTTAATTGCTTGTGATATTTTTTTTTGATTTAATTTTTCTCTGTTTATTATAATCACCGGTATGTATAAATAGCATTTAGTCTCTCTGTGGGTTGATTACGGTAGATTTTTAAAGTCGTGAATGAGAACATCTTATATCATTCATCAATTTATCAAGTCCAACCGACACAGTATATCTGGTATACACAAGACAATGATCTGACACCTGCCATTTACCTTGATTTTTGTCTGCTGTCCAGGTAGATTTTTCAACCAGGCGCAGCGGCGGAACCAATGATCCGCAAAGGAGAGAAAGCCACTGCATTTGATCTATCCATTTCATATTCACCGCATGGGATCGAAACGTATGGTGTTGTGATTCCTTACATAGTTTTTTGGTATTTTTTCATTTTCCAAACTAAACTTATCAAAACTGATGAGCCGGGGCATTATGCCTAATAATTCAATCCATATGGTCCAGGTATATGAAAACTTCATAGTTTTCGCAAACACTTCAATAGTTTGTCGACGACAGAAATCCATGCCCTTTGATGAACTCTTGAAGTATAGACTTATCAGGTATACATGTATAAACGATATGAAATTACTTATTAGGCATTACCATTCTGCAACATCTCATCAATTTTGTGCAGTGCACTTAAATGATGAGAAAACAATAAAAACATCCGTAACATCATACATTTCGATCCCATGCGGTGATATTTCAGTTTTTGATATTTTGACACGGATGAAACATCTAAACCATTTTTTTTTTGGTAAATACATACATTACATACATGTATGTCTTTTAGTTGAAAGAAGCAAAAAGGAAATACAACCCATTTATATATCGATCATAATCATATAAATTGGAACAGTGGATCATTATTCATTATTTCTCATTAGTATCTCATGATTTATTTATTTATTTATTTCAAGGGGATAATTGTTTAAATAATTCAGAAAATTAGATAGGTGGAAGTCCGAACATCTATTCTTGAAATTCTTTTCAAATATTAGATGTTTTAACAGTCGAGGTGCAAAAGATGGAAATAGAATGCTAGGATTTTATACGGTCCGAGATCTTTCTCTTTAGTTCATATTAACATTTATCATTCATTTTTGTTGAGTATTTTTATCTTATCTTTCATTTTAAATTGATGAATGTCTCTTTTTATCCCTACGATTTTCAATCTTAAGGGATGGGGCTGCCATATCTTACATGGAAGTTAAAAAATAAATGCTTCTTTAGGCATTCTAAAATTCTAATCTTTAGCCCCCCTCCCCTTTCTAAAGCAAAAAGTTAGATAAAAAGAAGGGAGGAGATCTCCAACAAGACCCCTTTGCAGCATCAACAGTAAAACACCAAAACACCTGATGCAAAAACACAAAAGACGAGTACAGCATGAGACGGAAAAGAGACATACGACATGTAAAGATCAAACACAAAAGACTACACATAAACCGACGAGACCAATGGGTAATCGGTGCCGACTTTGGACGGCCATCTGTCACGCAAGTAGCAAATGGTGTGGTTATCCTGGATTACGTGCGCACAACCCTCTCACTTCTCCAATTACCCAGAGGTCTCGAAGAACGTACAATTGTGGTGTAAAACAACCTCCTCACTGTAAGATGACATCACACAAACAAGACCGCGAAACGCAGAGGCCCCAGAGACACAGATGAATATGTAAATGGATATAAAAAAAGGGGGCATGCGTAATACAGTCCGTGCTCTGTCGGCTGTAGCGAGCTCATGTATGTAATCACCCGAGGAGTCCGACTGACATTCAGAGAGGACAGGTGGTCGGGGCCCTGTCTTCTCTAAAGAGGTTTGGACAGGGCCCGTCATGGAGACCCGTCGTCACAGTCAGTCAGAGTGCAAGTCTCAAGGATGCGCTTGTACAAGACTGTAGATTGGTCAAGTACCAAGCCTAGTGTCCGTCTGGTGACATTAGGATCATATCCACGATATAAAAGGCGTTTGATGATTCTGACGCATTTTCGATGGTTATGCTGCCTACCTTTGATCCTTTTTATTTTGTTTATCATATCACCATAAAAGAAGGCATGTCAATTAAAAAAGAATTTATGCGTGTTTTCATTGTCATTACTATGACCGGCTTTATCTATAAATCGGAGACAGTCGTGAGAAAAAACAAAAACAAAAAACAAAAACAAAAACAAAAAAACAAAACAAAAAAAAAAATAAGAAAATTAGTACTCTTTATTTCATTAAATGTTGTCTGTGAGTTAAATTAATTTTTTTTCCGTTTTACGTTTTCAAACAGTTCGACATTAATTTTGGTCAAACTATTTCCCTCTTTCCATCCCGTTCAAATGCTCCGCCTTAATTAAATCACAACTACATGAAATATGCATGTTTGAGGGATACGTGTGTACTTGTCAAAACAACTGGTAATTAGTCGGGTATGTTACACCTGATACAGGAGCATAGAAATGGGACACTATGAATTACACCAGCTTCTTTGAAAAGCAAAATTTGAAGAAAAAAATATCGGCAGTTGATTGATTCTTCCCCCCCCCCCCAATCGAACGGCAGTCTGATATACTAATAAACTCAGCGGGATTCTTTATTGTTGTGATTAGAATGGTAAGTGTCACAGCCGGACTTATCAATGAAATAATAATAGGAAAGTAGCGCATATAAAAGCATCAATTGTCGATTTATCCCCGGGTATCACGTATATTTCCCTTCACTGCCAACCGTTTTTGCCAACCAGCCTCGTTTTCGCGAGACCCGTGACGTCACGGCGAACATCCCTATTGTTGTTGCATGTTGTTGTTTAATATTGTTGTTTTATACCTTATGTAGAGAAAAAGCACTTCTGGGCTTATGTTTAAATGTTGTCTTCACGACTTGTCTTAGCATAATAACAGAGCTTTCTGTCCATATAGAGCGTTTCCCGCAATTCCGCCACGTCACACAATTATGCCTACGTAGAAACCTTGACGACCACGCGGCGTAAAATGATGTCATATTTATGTCACTATTTTTATTGGAAAGCTAAAAGTCAAAAGATCATTTTGATGTATAACAAGAACCCACCTTTTAAAATCCACGATCCCAATGGCACCACTTTCAGAATCAGAACATACCACATTGTGAACTCCGTCCCAGTTAAAGACCACCTCCTTATATATCAACATTACGCTTTGTAATCATATATCTCATCTATTTTCTTAATCCTAGTGCATGATTTCATATATTAAAAAACATCTCCCTTAATCAGCTGTAAATTAATGCAAAAGCTGTTGTTCATCAGATCAGTTTCTCGAATGAATGGGAGCAGTCCTACAATTTAGGAGCACCATCTATTACCTGTTGGGTACAAGGAAAGCAGTATCATCACATTTTGTGTTCAATATTGTTTAAGATCACAAAAAACATAGCATTATTACATTCAAAAGAAGCAGAAAGTCGGTTTGATTTTTATGCCCCCGTAATCGAAGATTCGGGGGCATACTGGTCGGGTACATATTATCGCCGGGCACATATTATCGCCACTTCATTTATATCTCCGCATATTGTTGATGTAGAAATTTAATTTTTTCACCATAATTACATCTTTTAAACATGAAATGGTATACAAAATTTCAACTAATTTCATAACCTGCAAATACTGAATTTTATGATAGAAAGTCGGTAAATCTGAATGTATATTCCCCGCCCCTCTGGGGAAAGGGTAGGTCACTTCATCTTCCTATATCTCTTTGGTTTTTGATTTTTTTGTATGAATTTTTTCACAGTGGAAAAGAAGAAAGATCATAAATACAAATAATATCAATTTTGTTGAAAAAGTGTAAGATTTTCAGTAAGAACAGATAGAGGTGGCGATAATATGTACCCTTCCTTCTTTCAAACTTAGCTAAACCCTGACGTTCACAAATCATCGAGAAATAAGAACAGATCATCAGATTTTCATGAAAATCACATGAAATGTGTATCAAGGGTTCTTCTTCAATCTGTGAAAATTTCATCGAATTTTATGAAGAAATAAAGATTTTAGGGCAAAAAATGTTGAAAAAAGTGGCGATAATATATGCCCAACCAGTATAGTTTTTTGATCTGTCCGTCTGTCTGCTTGTCAGTTTGTCTGTTTATCTGTTTGTCTGTTTGTCCGCAAAAACTTTAACCTTGGGCATAACTTTTGAATGGTAAGTGATAGGGCTTTCATATTTCACATGTGTATTCCTTGTGACAAGACCTTTCCATGGATGACAAAATTTTTGACCTTGTGGTAAAAAAGTTGTTGAGTACTGTGGCTTTTTGTTTGTTATCTGTGATGACCTTTCCATTATCTTTGATGCATTGAATGTCTTCCTTGATCTTTGTTTTTGGTTGGACTTACTTCCAGTATACATTTTGGTCGGTTTTGGATTTTGTAGCTATTGATTTTTGGCCGGATTGCAAAGCAATTCCGGTCTATAGATTGACGATGTCCGTCTGTCCGTCTGTCCGTCTGCCGTCAACATTTTGGTTAAAGTTTCTGGTTGAGGCAAAATCTAAGGAACTATATGCAGTAGAAACTTTATATTATACATGAAGGTTGCCCATGACAAGACCTTTCAATTTATGCCGTAACATTTGACCTAGTGACCTTGACCTTGGACTTTGACCTAGTTAAAGATTTTGGTTAAAGTTCCTGGTTTAAGCAAAATCTATGGAACTGTATGCAGTAGAAACTTTATATTATACATATAGGTTGCCCATGACAAGACCTTTCAATTTATGCCATAACATTGGACCTAGTGACCTTGACCTTGGACTTTGACCTAGTTAAAGATTTTGGTTAAAGTTTCTGGTTTAAGCAAAATCTAAGGAACTGTATGCAGTAGAAACTTTATATTATACATATAGGTTGCCCATGACAAGACCTTTCAATTTATGCCATAACATTGGACCTAGTGACCTTGACCTTGGACTTTGACCTAGTTAAAGATTTTGGTTAAAGTTTCTGGTTTAAGCAAAATCTAAGGAACTGTATGCAGTAGAAACTTTATATTATACATGAAGGTTGCCCATGACAAGACCTTTCAATTTATGCTGTAACATTTGACCTAGTGACCTTGACCTTGGACTTTGACCTAGTTAAAGATTTTGGTTAAAGTTCCTGGTTTAAGCAAAATCTATGGATCTGTATGCAGTAGAAATTTTATATTATACATATAGGTTGCCCATGACAAGACCTTTCAATTTATGCCATAACATTGGACCTAGTGACCTTGACCTTGGACTTTGACCTAGTTAAAGATTTTGGTTAAAGTTTCTGGTTTAAGCAAAATCTAAGGAACTGTATGCAGTAGAAACCTTATATTATACATTTAGGTTGCCCATGATGAGACTTTTCAATTTATGCCATAACATTTGACCTAGTGACCTTGACCTTGGACTTTGACCTAGTTAAAGATTTTGGTTAAAGTTTCTGGTTTAAGCAAAATCTAAGGAACTGTATGCAGTAGAAACCTTATATTATACATTTAGGTTGCCCATGATGAGACCTTTCAATTTATGTTGTAACATTGGACCTAGTGACCTTGACCTTGGACTTTGACCTAGTTAAAGATTTTGGTTAATATTCCTTGTTTAAGCAAAATCTAAGGAACTGTATGCAGTAGAAACTTTATATTATACATGTAGGTTGCCCATGATGAGACCTTTCAATTTATGCCGTAACATTTGACCCAGTGACCTTGACCTTGAACTTAGACCTAATTAAAGATTTTGGTTAAAGTTCTTGGTTTAAGCAAAGTCTAAGGAACTGTATGCAGTAGAAACTTTATATTATACATGTAGGTTGCCTCTGACAAGACCTCTCAATGTATGCTGTAATATTTGACTTAGTGACCTTGACCCAGTTGGTGACAAAAACTTACTTTGCAATCCGGCCATACCGTCTTTAGCGGTGTTTTATTCATATTTATATTTTGCTTCGCTGATTTTACTATTAGCCTGGTCTCTAGCTTCTTTGTATGTAATCCTGCCTGCTCCTAGGAGTTCGGGAATATTAATACCTCCAAAAACCTTCTGCACTATCTAAATTAACCTTTTACCGACATTTTGAAACCATCCAATGCTGGATTGCTTTAGATTCAGGGCGATTTTCTCTTAAATTATCAGAGAAGAGAAAAGCCATCTTGTCGAACCGGAAGCGTGACGTCATCCTGACAAGACCTTTCCATGGATACCAAAATTTGACCTTGTGACCTTGACCTTGACCTTGGAGTTTGACCTATTTTTTGAAAAACTTTAACCTTGGCCATAACTTTTGATTGGTAAGTGATAGGGCTTTCATATTTCATATGTGTATTCCATGTGACAAGACCTTTCCATGGATACCAAAAGTTTTGACCTTGTGACATTGACCTTGCAGTTTGACCTACTTTTGAAAAACTTTAACCTTGGCCATAACTTTTGAATGGTAAGTGATAGGGCTTTCATATGCCACATGTGTATTCCTTGTGACAAGACCTTTCCGTGGATACCAAATTTGACCGTGTGACCTTGACCTCAATATGGGGGCATTCATGTATCACAAACACATGTTTTTAGCTCACCTCGACGAAGTTGAGTGAGCTTATGCTATAACCCCACGAGTCCGCGTCCGGTTAAGAAGTTTGGGGTAGCTCAGTATCTGACAAAGTACTAATGCTACAGTAACCAAACTTGCACAAGTGATTCATCTTTTGATGCTGAGGTGAACCCATGCATCGGATGCAGCATCTGACCTACATTTTCCGCTTGAGTGACTTGGTTAAGAAGTTTGGGGTAGCTCAGTATCTGACAAAGTACTAATGCTACAGTAACCAAACTGGCACAAGTGATTCATCTTTGGATGCTGAGGTGAACCCATGCATTGGATGCAGCATCTGACCTACATTTTCCGCTTGAGTGATTTGGATAAGAAGTTTGGGGTAGCTCAGTATCTGACAAAGTACTAATGCTACAGTAACCAAACTTGCACAAGTGATTCATCTTTGGATGCTGAGATGGACCCACGCATCGGATGCAGCATCTGACCTACTTTTTCCACTTGAGTGATTTTGCTTTTAAAAGCCAATATTGAGCAAAGTATAAGTGCTACATGTACCAAACTTGCATATTGGATGTATCTTTGATCAAACTTTCATAAAATGACCTTGACCTACTTTTTCCGCTTGAGTGATTTTGCCTTTAAAAGCCAAATATTGAGCAAAGTATAAGTGCTAGATGTTCCAAACTTGCATATTAGATGTATCTTTGATCAAACTTTCATAAAATGACCTCGACCTATTTTTTCCGCTTGAGTGATTTTGCCTTTAAAAGCCAATATTGAGCAAAGTATAAGTGATACATGTACCAAACTTGCATATTGGATGTATCTTTGATCAATCTTTCATAAAATGACCTTGACCTACTTTTTCCGCTTGAGTGATTTTGCTCTATAAAGCCAATATTGAGCAAAGTATAACTGCTACATGTACCAAACTTGCATATTGGATGTATCTTTGATCAAACTTTCATAAAATGACCTTGACCTACTTTTTCTGCTTGAGTGGTTTTGCCTTTAAAAGCCAATATACATGTACTAAGAAATATGTTTGAATTGAATTTTGCTGTCACGAGGTGAGCTTCGTAATCTGTGATTACCTATGTTTTTATAATGTAATGATTTACGCTCTGTTTGAATTTTACATTGATTTTGAATTACTAAAATGTGTAATAAATTACATTAAATATTCAATTCATTCAATGCGAATCACACTTAATTGAACATGGAATTAAATCGTTGAAATAAAGAAAGTTGAAATTGTCTCATATGCAAACGAACGAAAACGTTCTCTAACTGGTAGGCGGAATTGTGGGTAGAACAACCCGTTGCATGCCCCTTAAATGTGGACAATGGATGCTCCCTTTATGATGTCACACACACACAGGTCAAGTACATACATTGTAACAATCGTATATTTAGAAAGAATCGCACAAACTGCCAAATTATGTTAATTTTTAGAATGTACGCTACTTTTACGAAAAATGGTCTAGAAAATTAATAAAAACATATGGTGGAATTGCGGGAAATGCTCTAGCAGGTTGGGACTGAACACATAAGAATCTGGGACGTATCACCTAAAAGACCTTTCATCCAGAGACATTTCACTCCCATTTCTTTATAGAGAATAAGTTACTGTCCGCACGGCTCAATTCAGAAATTGAGAAATTGAAGTTTTCTCCACTTTTTTGGCACATTTTGCGATTAAAATTTATATTTCATACAAACATTCACCACAAAGAGTACTACAGATTAGTATCATGACTTACGACCTTAGGACCTTGACTTTGGGCTTATGCTGCAATTTATATTGAGAAGATTTGAAAGCAGATTTCTTGCATAATGTAAATGGTAGGCTTTGCATATTTCATACAAACATTCACTACAAAGAGTACTACAGTTTGGTATCATGACTTTTTACTTTGTGACCTTGACTTTTGGCTTCTGTTGCAATTTAAGTTAAGAAGATTTGAAAGCAGATTTTTTTTATACTGGTACTAATATGAACAGTATGGACAAACAGACAAGGAAGAACCTGATTATGTATGAAAATGATGAAAATGAGAAGAAACAATATATACATGTAGCAATACAGCTAATTAAATATCGCTATGCATTTAGTTTTAGCGTATCGTTTCAGCCCTATTACTATTAGCAAATGATTTCTGCTATAATATGACTAAATTGCCTACATTTATGAGCTCTTCAGGGTCTTGGAAAAACAAAGGTATAAACTTGACTGTTTTTTTTACGAGTCTATCATGTGTTAAACTGCAATTCTTTGAATCTGCTTCATACCGATATTTCTGTTCTACTATGTATATGAAAATATTTATTGCGAACTTGGTTGTCTACTGACATTTTTTGTACATGGATTTATTACTTACTTGTGTATTATTTCAGCCCATTGAAGCAAGTGATGAGGCATTTTGGGAACAGTTTTGGTCGGAGAGTGTAACCTGTGTTCAGGACGTTTTTACATTGATTCCGGCAGCAGAAATACGGGCATTACGAGAAGAATCACCGTCAAATTTAGCCACGTTATGTTACAAAGCAGTGGAAAAATTAGTAAATGCTGCAGAGAGTGGATGTCCTTCACAGAGAGAACAACAAACAGGTGGATTAATTTGTTTTTGGCCACCTGATGTCATACATTAATTTGAATTTCAGAAAAGCTCACTTTAATGCACATCTGTATACACCTGTACTTCATTTATTGAGAGCATGTGATTTCTTATTCCAGTTTTAAACTGTGTGAGACTTTTAACGAGAATCCTACCGTATATCTTTGAGGACCCAGACTGGCGTGGTTTCTTCTGGTCTTCACTACCAGGTCAAAATGAAGATGTGGAGGTAATACACATTTTATCTGTACGTGTATGTTACCATTTTTGTTCAAAGGTTTTCTTTTGTTCTCTCAGAAAATATAAAAAAAACAAGTACATTCTTTGTACATGTATAGACAAGTTTTGAATATAAAATATATTTATAGGTTTAAGCTATTATGGTAACAATATTACAACTTGCATATCGTATGTTAAACTCTTTGTTTAGAGCTTTAAATTTTATTACATGTATTTAAAAAGAACAATTTTTTGCCAACTGAGGCAGTCTTCCTTTTCTCTCACATTAAGTTATTTGTATCACATCTTAATTTTTTTTCGATTACAGAAAGAAAGTCGTCCCTTGGCTCAGTCCTTACTGAATGCATTATCTGTAAGTCAAAAATAAACGTCATTAGAATGTATAGTAATGAACTATTTACAAGTTTCAAAACATGCAAAAATCTTCATATGAATCATATCCAAAAAAGCAAAAAAAAAAAAAAAAGCAAAAAAAAAATGCAAATCATGTCTTGATATTTACTGCTGATAGGAATACATGAATGTATGAAAAAATGTCAAATTTTCATAGTATACATTCATAGTATATGTATACAGTACTTTGTGTCAGTTGTCTGACCTTTATAACTACTGGTATTTGTATAATGAACATGCATAGAAATGTCATCCAAGAATCTTACACACAATTTATTCTATAAACAGGACCTACTGTTTTGTCCAGATTTTACTGTACAATCCAATAGAAAGTCTGGACCGGTAAGTAAACAATTTTGCTTATCTTATCAAATATTATTAGCCCTTAATTAAGCTTTAATGACCATTGTATAGTGAATGAATTGTCCTACACAATTGTAGTGCACATACCTCATTTAAAAAAATAAAACCATTATCATTGGCAATATTAATAAATTTTCATTATGAAAGAAATGGCTTTATCATGGTAAATACTTGTGCATTAAGTTCAGGAAAAAGAATAAATAAGAAAATTGATGCCTTTTAGATTTGTTTTACATTTATGTTATTCTCTAATGATGTTGTTAATTTGTTAGCTCTACTGGTCTCAGACCAGTCGAGCTTATGCGATCACCCTTCGTCCGGCGTCTGTCCGTCTGTCCGTCTGTCTGTCTGTCCGTCTGTCCGTAAACAATTCTTGTCCGGACAACTCCTCTGAAACTGTTAGAGATAGAAACTTAATTCTTTTTGTATTTTACTTGGTCCATGGTCTAGTTGTGCACCTGACATTTAGTTTCAGTCCCTGACCCCCAGGGTCTTAGAAAATGGGCGTGGTCATTAAATTCTATGTAATTTTGTCCGGACAGCTCTTCTATCACTATAAATGATAGAGACATAATTCTTTTTGCAATATGATGGGTCTGTAGTCTAGTTGTGCACCTGATATTTTGTTTGAGCCAATGACCCTCAGGGTCTAAGAAAAGGGTGTGGCCATTTTCTTTTATATTATTCCATATAATCTTATGCTTACAGCGCTGACACTATAAATAATGGAGACTAAATTCTTTATGCAATATGATGGGTCTGTAATCTCTTGTTCACCTGATATTTTGTTTGAGTCTCTGACCCCAAGGGTCTTAGAAAATGGGTGTGGTTGTTTTCTCTCTATTAAACTACATGTGATCTCATGATAGCTAATTTCCCAGAATTTATGGATAATAATTAATTGATTTATTCCAAAATATTATCGGTTTGCAGTTTAGATGTCATTACAGTATTTTACTTGCGTCCCTGTTCCCTAGGATTATGGAAAATGGGTATAGGGATGTTCGAGTGACGAAAAAGTGACGTCACACTGCGCATGCGCATGAAAATTGGTTGGCAAAAAGTGGTTCTCTTATATATATGTATAGCAATGTTCACTTCTATTTACGTTATATTCTTTATCAGTACAGTTTATCGACAGATATAATTATGATAAGATTACTTCAAAGTTGTTATAATATTAATCGATCGTTTTAATTGCATGTTATATATTTTTTTACTTTAATTTTTCTCTGTTAATCACTGTGTAAATAGCATTTAGTCTCTCTGTGGTTTGATTTAATTTTTAAAGTCGTGAATGTGAACATCTTATATAATTCATCATTTTGTCAAGTCCAACCTATACAGTGTATCTCGTATACACAAGACATTGATCCGACACCTGCCATGCATTTACCTTGATTTTTGTCGGCTGTCCAGGTAGATTTTTCACCCAGGCGCCGCGGCGGAACCAATGATCCGCAAAGGAGAGAAAGCCACTGCATGTGATCTATCCATTTCATATTTCAGTTTTTGATATTTTAAATTGATTAAGCGACACGGATTAAACAACAAAACCATTTTTTTTTTTCGTAAATACTAACATTAATTTGTCTTTTAGTTGGAAATACAACCCATTTATACATCGATAATAATCATATAAAAGTTGGAACAGTGGATCAATATTCAATATTTCTCATATATATCTCAAGATTTATTTATTTATCTAAACAGGATAATTGTTTAAATAATTCCGAAAATTAGATGGAAGTCTGAAATCTATTCTTGAAATTCTTTTCAAATATTAGATGTTTTAACAGTCGAGGTGCAAAAGATGGAAATAGAATGCTAGGATTTTATATGGTTCGAGATCCCTCTCTTTAATTCATATTAACATTTATATCATTTATTTTTAAGGTGTATTTTAATCTTATCTTTCATTTTAAATTCTTGAATGTCTCTTTTTATCCCAACGATTTTAGGAGTGCGACTGCCCAAACTTACATGGAAGATGAGAAATAAATCATTGCTTCTATTCTAATCTTGAGCCACCCCCCCCCCCCCCCCCCCCCCCCCTCCCTCCTTCCTCCAGCAAGTAAAAAGTTAGATAAGGCATGTCAATTAAAAAAGAAATTCCATATCCAAAGTAAGAAAAATAAAAGAGAAAAAGAAAATTTTTCATTGTTATTACTATGACCGGCTTTATCTATAAAATGGAGACAGTCGTGAGAGAAAACAAATGCTAAGAAAATTAGTACTCTTTATTTCATTAAACGTTGTCTGTGAGTTAAATTTTTTTTCCGTTTTGCGTTTTCAAACAGTTCGACATTAATTTTGGTCAAACTATTCCCCTCTTTCCATCCCGTTCAAATGCTCCGCCTTAATTAAATCACAACTAATATAGCCGGGAACGTTGCATTTTTGAGGGATAGGTGTGTACTTGTCAAAACAACAGGTAATGAGTCGGGTATGTTACACCTAATACAGGAGCATAAAAATGGGACACTAGGAATTACACCTGCTTCTTTGAAAAGCAAAATTTGAAAAAGAAAAAATATCGGCAGTTTATTGATTCTTGCCCCCCCCCCCCCCCCCCCCCCCAATCGAACGGCAGTCGTGATATACTAATAAACACAGCGGGATTTCTTTATTGCTGTGATTAGAATGGTCAGTGTCACAGCAGGACTTATCAATAAAATAATAATAGGAAAGCAGCGCTTATCAGAGCATCAATTGTCGATTTATCCCCCGCGGTATCACATATATTTCCCTTCACTGCCAACCGTTTTTGCCAACCAGCCTCGTTTTCGCGAGACCCGTGACGTCACGGCGAACATCCCTATATGGCTATTTTCTCTTACCCTTTCTACATGCATTTAGAGTACATAAGTGACAGAAACTATAAATAAACAAAGATATTGCCATTTTACAATATTATCATAGATGAGGCTGTAATTTAGTTTTTCTCATATTTTATTTGGGATCTGACCCAGGATTTTATCTTCAGTTCTATAGAAACGCTAGGGGATAGTTTCGGAATTTCCTCTGATCAATCAATCAACATGAAAATCTTTTCTATAGTGTTTATATAGTGCAAGAAAGATATCAAATTATCAAAATGCATGTATTTCTCACTATTTTTTTATTTTTTTAACATGTTTAAGGTGTAAGATTTTTGGGGAGAGTAGTGAGAATTTTTGTTGCTAGAGTAGAATTTCCTAAGTGATCACAGACTTGAGCTGTGCTTTCTGTTAAATGGGAACACCAGAATCACAAAGATTGATCAATTTATCAAATAAAATAGCAATAATGCATCCTTCACATTGCCAAATGAAAGGAATATTGTGCTTGTGTAAGTTTTTTTTTGTTTTTTTTTTGGGGGGGGGGGGGGGGGAAGAGGGGGGAGGTAACTCTTACATCTTTCTTCTTATAAATTCCTCCACTGCTTGGAGTACCACCCCCAATGGGATGTAAAACTGTGTGGTTTGATGAAATTTTCATCATGTTTACATTAAAGCAAGTGACACATGTTTTAATAGTAGAAAATATAACAAGAGATGCCTTATAGGCATATCTACTATGTGTTAATCAAATTAAAAAAAAAATTAAAAAAAAATACCAAAACATTCATTTGTAAAAGCCAACTCATACAAAAATATTTCAACCCAGGAACACTTCTACCAAAATCTTCCTTTATTGCCATTTTACAATATTATCATAGATGACTCTGAAATTTAGTTATTCTCATATTTTATTTGGGATCTGACACAGGATTTTATCTTCAATTCTATAGAAACGCTAGGGGATAGTTTCGGAATTTCCTCTGATCAATCAATCAACTTGAAAATCTTTTCTATTATGTTTATACAGTGCAAGAAAGATAACAAACAATCAAAATTCATGTATTTCTCACTTATTTTTTAATTGTTTAAGGTGTAAGATTTTTGGAGAGAGTAGTGAGACTTTTTGTTGCAAGAGTAGAATGTCCTAAGTGATCACGGACTTGAGCTGTGCTTTCTGATAAATGGAAACACCAGAATCACAAAGATTGATCATTTTATCAAATAAAATAGCAATAATGCATCCTTCACTTTGCCAAATGAAAGGTGCTTGTGTAAATTTTATTTTACAAAATTCCAAATTTAGTATTTATAGAAGTTAAATTTGTAACAGGAGAGGGAGAGATGTGACTGGACCGGGAATCGAACCCGAGATCTTCTGCTATCAGGGCAGACGCTCTTACCAACTGAGCTATCTGGGCACGATGCCAGTTCCTGCCGCACTCCTCTCAACCAATTTTTCAGGTTTCCATGCACTGGAAACCTCACACAAAACTCCACTTCACCTTGAGTCATTTAGTTTGGCGCCAATTCTGTAACAGGAGAGGAAAAGATGTGACTGGACCGTGAATCGAACCCGAGACCTTCTGCTATCTTGGCAGACGCTATTACCAACTGAGCTATCTGGGTACGATACCTGTTCCTGCCATAAATTACTGGTTATAAACAAATATTTCAGGCCTTTTTGTCAATTGGACCTCGAGTCATTTTGTCCTTTTACAATTTGACCAATCAAAAACATCATTTTAACCTCATGCAGATTTTAAAATATTTATGGAACACCCTTATTCTGAACTGGGATATATGGTAAAAATGTTTTCTATAGAGGATCAAATATTTCATTATAACCGGTATGTAAAAATAGTTTGTATTATATTTTAATAATTAGCTTCTGTCTACATTAATACCACATTAAGTGGTATTAGGCGAGGTGAAGCCGAGCATTCATTCTCTTGAGTGTATATGTACAAATCAACCAGGAGAGCTTCAGTCTCATCAGAGACTTCTGGTTTGTAACCAGGATAATCCAGAAGACATGGGATCTATAGACAGTTGTGAGTACATCTGGGAGTCAGGGGTTGGATTTGCACACTCCCCCCCACATAGTGTACATCATGACCAGCACAGGATGGAGATAATTAAGCTGTTCCTGACGTGTTTCTCTGAGACCATGTACCTACCACCTGTTGGTATGTTTAGATATACTCTCGGTTTTACTACATATACATCTTGTTTAATTTCACATTGTACAGTAGTACTGGAAGATTTTGAGATTTTAGGGATTCCTTTAGTTGCAGGACAGCCACTTGTCCGTTTCTACCCTCCTAAATCCATTTACAGTGTATGTTGTATTGTCCCCTTTTCCTTAGGGTGATACCCATTATATTGCAAGGAAAACATATCGTTACACCCAAGATATTTAGGGTCAAGAACAGTTCACATTTAGGGTCAATGACAAAATCAAACATAACAGGAGTTGGCATTAAAGTGAGATAGATGTTATACTTTACAAAGCTTGAATTCTCAAAGAAAATCAGATTTGTCAATCAAGAATTCTTTTAAAAGTAAATCTACAATAATTGCATAAAGAGATTATATTTGATTATTAATTATAATTATATGTAAGTCACAATGAATTTTCCTTTTCATAGCTGATGCTCATGCGTCACCAAATCAGTGGATACATTATTTCACATCAACAGAGAACAGGTATGCTTATTTAGTTGTTTACAATAAATTCTCCTCCTGTTATTGATAATCCACATACTATCTGTACACTTGATGAATAGTATTATACTCTCAAAATATTAAAAACAATTGTAGACTGATTTGATTTCATAAGAGTCTTGAAACTTAAAAGAGTTATGATTGAAAGGTTAAAAAAGGCCCTAATTGAGTTGAAATCAAATAAAAAATAAGAGACAAATTGACAAAACATTAATATCAAGAGACATAAAAGTCTCCAATCTTAATCTCCAAATTTCTCAGATGGAGAGTTGTGTACTTTCAAATTTGAGGTCCTTTTTGCATTACATGTATAATGTACATGTAAATTCTAACTTTTGTCCCAATGTAAAACAGTTGACATACGTTATTATACTTAAACACATCAATTTACAAGTACAGTATGTTCCCTAATCTCATATTCTTCATCCCCTTCATTTGTTTCATGGCTAAGACAAATGGTAGCTAATCCTTTAAAATAGTTAATAGTATTTTTCATATTTTGAACCTATGCATTGATTGATTATTTAAATGGTCATACATTTCAGACATGCATTGCCGCTGTTCACCTCTATGTTGAACATAGTGTGTGCGTACGACCCTGTAGGTTATGGAGTGCCGTATAATCACCTTATGTTCACAGACTCTCGAGAGGCCATCGTTGAGGGGGCGTTACAGGTGCTCTGTGTAACGTTAGAGAATGAATCATCAGGACAGAATGTATCTGTGGACGGAACAACAGGGGGTACTGCCATGGACGCTCAGGGTGATGTACGTGTATTTACTTTTTAATAAGTGTTAGATAAAATTTCTTAACTATTCCACTGAAACTACTTTAATTTACCCATCCACAAATGCCAACAAATAAAGTAATTTCATTCATAAATTCTGAAATACAGTAAAAATAATTTTGGTAACATCACAATGTAAACAGTCAAATGATGTCATTTGTCAGAGGTTTAATTGGACTCTGTGGAAGGGTGAATTTGAAAGGATAACATCTAAATTTAATCTATTTAAACAGTGCATTTTGCAATTTATCAATACCATTATAAATCATTCATATGTTGCTCATGTGTTTTACTTTTATAGACTGGTGGCTCAGACAATCTTTTTGTGAATTACTTATCAAGAATACACAGAGAAGAGGTTAGTCTAAATTGCTGTCTTTAGATCATACTTTGATGTAAGCACAGTTTGTCACAACAATGTTTGATGCGCAATGAGTATACATGTTCATGTATGTCTGCCTTATAGATAAGTCATTTGTTGTTCATACAATGTAGGATTGCCATGGTACGACATTTACATCTCTCATCTCATCAGATACACTAGACCTTGCTCATATGTTTAGGACTTCCATGATGAAAATAAACAAATTACAAAAAAAACTTTTAAGTCAGGGATTTATATAGGTATCACAAACTTGTGAAATCTTTCTGGAAATTTTACAATAACTACTCTGCACTTCTACTTGTCATTTGTTTGGAATTGCATGTGCAAATCTATCTGTCAATGTTTTACCTCTAACACATTTTGATTTTTTTCCCAGGATTTCCACTTCATCTTGAAGGGTATTACCCGGTTGTTGAACAATCCTCTTACACAGACCTATCTGCCGGGTTCCACAAAGAAGATACAGTTTCACCAGGAATTACTGGTTCTATTCTGGAAAATGTGTGATATCAACAAGGTATTGCTATCTTAGTACAGGTTTACAAAATATCATTAGTATACTTGCTGAAAATCTTTGAATCTGTGGTATAAAACCTTATTTTTCAACAGAAATGAATTTTAAAATGTAATCTTTGGTCTAAAGTTAAGGGATTATTAGATGCCCACTGCATGTAAACAAACTTTGCCGTTTGATTATGAAGTTATTATCAGCTGCAATATCTAACATTTGGCAATCCACCAGTTGTATCCATAAATAAAGAGGATTTTTATCTCCAATTTTATTCATTGATTATAAAAGTCTGAAAATAAAAAAAAATCATTTCTATTATGTTGTGAGAATTGAATACTCTAGAGCTGTCTGGGGGCATCAGTATTTCACAAACACATCTTATTGCTGATGTTTTTCTGGCAAAATGTTTTACTTACAATGTACAATTTTTTTCCCTCCTACAGAAATTCATGTTCTACGTACTGAAGAGTAGTGATGTATTGGACGTGTTAGTACCCATTCTGTATTTCCTGAATGATGCCAGAGCTGATCAGTGTAAGCCTGCATGCTTTCTTCTATCATTATTGCCTGTAAAACTGTATTATAATAGATAAAGTGGAGAGAACCTTTAATGGTGTTGGTTGAAGAAAAACCTATCACATTTTACATGTACATATACTATGTATATAGAGTCCATGTAACTCTGATTGTATGTTGCTTTTGTATTCACAATCACCAGAATGATCAAAGCCAGTTATTGCTATTGTTGTTATCCTAGCAGCTGTTTAGAAAACTTTCAATTACAATTTTATTTTGAATCGGGTACATGTAATGGTTAACAAGTTCCGATTGCCCAGTGTATTGTCTTGTGAATTTATCAAGGGTATTTTACTATCTCTAGTGATTTCAGTTTTGTAAAGTGCTTGTGGCATGAAACATAATTACGGTATGTAAGCATGCTTGGATTACAGACAACAGTAGTCGTTGTGTTTTCAGCTTTAGATCAGAACAGCTTGGGTAAGATTAAGGTCACTGTAGACAAGATCATTTTAAGCAGATATCCATGTTTACTTGCGATATGTAAACAGATTTAGTGTGGCTTAAAACTAATTGATTTATTCAGGCGCTTCATTCACATGCCATTTAACATCAATATACCTACATGTACTAATAAAGTTTAATATTGACATTAAGTATTATATTTTTTTAGCCATTTGAGTGCACATTTTTACTCCACACGTTTCTACACAAGTATCCAATGAGCGTAACCCTTCTAATACAAATTATTTTCCATCGTAAATGTATTTGATACAAAGTGATTATGACATACTTGAAAAGAGGGATCACCAAATGTATGATATAGCACCTACAATAAGCATACTTACATTTAATGACCTCGTAATCAGATATAGCACCTATAAGCATACTTACATTTAATGACCTCATAGTCAAATTGCTTGTCAAAGTGTTGTTTAATGGGCTATTGATTATGATGATGATCATTATAATGTAAAAGTGCAGCAGCAGGTGTGATGTCGAAATTTTGTTGATCCATCAATTCTTGTGGACATTTCATATTATCATTTCCAAGAATTTTTCATTGATGATGTCAAAGTACACTTTTAAATGGGAAATAACTTTGCAAAAGCAACAAAATTGATTACACATTCAAGTTTTTAGAGCAATAATTTTAACACCTATTTTCTGCATTAAGAAACTTACCTACTTGCAGATATTTAACAAGATATGAATCTGCTTTTTTGTCTTGCCATTTCACTTTTCATTAAACCTTTTTGAAAACTAGGATGATTTTGAAAACAGAGCTGAGGTTTTAAAATAAAATTGTTTATCATTTGGGTCTTAGAAGCATGACTTGCATGATTTATCATTGACTATAAGTAAATAGGTAGATCTTCAACCAACATCACTACAGAAAGTAGATGGGTATTGCTATCAGATTATACATGTAGCCATTCAAACATTATTGGTGAAGGAAGGTATGAAACATACAATAAGTGTTATGAATTAGATGTTTTATAATTAATCATATCACATGTAACAGGCAGTATAAAGAAAAATGTATAGAATTTCACATGGCAATATTTTCTCCCTATTTCAGCTCGAGTTGGCCTGATGCACATAGGTGTTTTTATTCTGCTGTTGCTAAGTGGTGAGAGAAACTTTGGTGTTCGGTTGAACAAGCCTTACTCAGTTCGCGTTCCCATGGATATACCTGTATTCACTGGCACACATGCAGATTTTCTCATAATAGTAAGAATGCATGAATTCTATGTGTTAGATACATGTATGTCCCTAAGATAATTTAAAAGCATCTTATACTTGAAAATTATCTGTGATTTAAAAATAAGATCAATGTCAAATATGAGGTATCGTCGTAGCAAACTAACCTGACTAGGAGGAGCTTATTTTCACCTGGTAATTAGAACCGAATAAGTTTGACCAGGTGATATAAGCTACACAATGATACAGATAATGAGTATTTGCACTAATTAATATGCAGGATGTGCTACACATTCTTTTTAACCTAAAATTTAATTGACTTATCTCAGTCGCTTGATTAAATTTGCTCCACGTATTGACTCATGTTGAAATAAGGTCAACAGGCCATAAACACATCTTGTTTTACTACAGGTCTTCCACAAAATAATCACAACTGGACACCAAAGATTACAGCCACTATTTGATTGTCTGTTAACTATAATTGTAAATGGTAAGTTGTCTTTAAGTTATAATTATGAATGAAAAGTGCTAAGTGTCATATACATTGTGTATGTATAATAACAATATACTTGTACATATACATGTACATGTATATTATTCTGAAATTGATTCAAACTACAGTCAAACCTGTCTTAAAGTGACCCTCTTTTTAGCGACTTCCTGCGTTATGTGACCTTTTTTATTCCTCTCGAGCAATTTTCCTATCAAATTAACCTGTATATAACGACAACCTGTCTAACGCGACAACGACCGTTATTTTTCTGTCCTGTACCGAATTCCGAACCTGTATATGAAGACTTTTAGTGTTGCATAGGACCCAAACTACATAATATTTTACATTAAATCTCCCATCAGTGTCTGTCATAATTAAATCTTCTGTGATAATTAAAATCTAATGTGATATTTTATTTGTGCAATACGATTAATCAATGAATACACGAATTGGTCTATGCAGTGATTTATTTAAAAGTATTGCTCTTAGACTACAAAAATTTTGTTGGTCAAAGTCAGATCAGCTTGAACCTGTATTCAGTGACCACCTGTCTTAAGTGACCTATTTTTTTGTCGGCCCTTGCAAAGTTACATAAGACAGGTTTGACTGTATTACAATTGATCTAGTTTTTCTGTATTCATGCATATACAATCCAATCCAGATTGGGACTTAAGAATAATTTCTGTTAGAAGAACTTGAAACTGCTAGAGATCTTCTTTCTAATTAGCCCAACAAGATCAATTCAAGAGTAGAGCCACTCTGCAAATGTATGTCTGGTCAAGAGGGTTATATATTTCTATATGCTAGAAGTTTGAACTTCGAATAAAATCCAAAACACTGATTATAGACACATTGATATAAGAAATATAGTTTACTTTTTTCTGAGATGATGAAGATTTTTGCCTTTGTTCTATCATATAAATCAAATAAAGAGAAAGCCCTGCTAATTGTTCTATTTTTTGGTTATAGTCTCCCCATATTTGAAGACTTTGTCCATGGTAGCCAGCACAAAACTACTGCATTTGTTAGAAGTAAGTATTGTTATATTTAAGCAATGTGTTTGTTTCCATGTGAAGATTATGCCATACTTGTATTTAACTTCTTGTAGACAATGAATAGCATCATACACACATGTAAATGGTACTTGTTCTCAATATAACATGATCAATGCTAAAGACGTGTATGACTGACCTACTACTAATGTAGTAAAATTTATGAGATTATTTGTTTTATTTTCTTTACACTGAGATCACTACCAATAATCTGTTTTTGCAACAACATAGGCCATTTGTAAATCTTATTACATAGAATTACATGGAATTGGTGATCTTGTAGTATCTAGAGCTAAGTAAGTGTTCTTGATTTTGTAAGGCATTATGATAAATACTTTGAAAGAAACTATCCATATGAAATTCTTATCAAAGAAATATCTCTTATTCTGATGTTTGTTACAGGCATTTAGCACCCCCTGGTTCCTGTATGCCAGCCCTACAAATCATCATCTAGTCTTTTTCCTCCTGGAAGTATTCAACAACATTATACAGTATCAGTTTGATGGTCAGTTAAAACCTCGGTCTATTACCCTAATAGACCTAAAATTATCTTATAATGGTTGATGTATCTGTGATTAGATTTAGCTTGGACTTCATGTATCCTCCATCATGGAACTTGTTTAATTGGTTGATCCTGTTTAATGTCTAGAATGTTTTTTATCACCATCTGAAGAAGCTGTTGATGTTTACTAGTTCTAAAAGGAGTTTAAGAACAAATTTAAGGACAGAAGATAACAAGCTGATCAATATTCTATCTGTAAGAATCTAGGCATTGGACGAAAAATGTGGAAAATTGCTCATTTCTTTCCAATACTTATATTTATTGATTTTTTCATGAATGTAGATTTATCATGGAATTTTGAAAAAATGTTGGGTTTTTTTTGTGTACAGGTAACTGTAATCTTGTTTACACAATTATACGCAAGAGGAATGTGTTTCATCAGTTGGCAAACTTACCTACTGAGCACACCACTATAGCAAAAGCCATGAGTAAACGAGGGAAGAAGTTTGTACAGCTGACCGCGCCCTCCGATAGCAAGGAGCCGCAGACAATGGAGGGGGCTATCCCCGCGGCAGAGGCAGAACCAGGGACACTCAAGGCTTCCCTTGCAGCCACACCACGTGAGTGGAGATTACATACCCCATATAGATATATAGTCTTTATATACAATGTATTTATGTAGGTATGTTGGGATTAGCTTTACAATGGTGTATGAAAGTACTTATTGAATACATGTATTAGACTATAAATCTACTTTAAGAACAGAGTAATGACATTAATAACTAAAAACTAGTACATGTAGCTTCGATATTAGCATTTGTATTATTTATTGTACATGTATAGTAAAAAGGTCTACAATCCATCTAATTTACAAAAGATGTCATTGTACCTCAAGTCCAGTATCTTTGTTTATATGAAGGAAATGGGTGATTGTAAAGTAGTCATAGGTATAGGGTACATAGTGTCTTGGGCTTGGAAACTGTTGCTTGGAAAGATTTATCCAATTTTAATTGTTTTATGAATAAGTGAAATGAATATCTAAATCTCTAGCCATGTAATATAATTTGCCCTAGTAGAACTTAGTAGATATTGTTGTAGTCTCAAAGATAAACCAACATGAACTGGGATCCGTACTTTTCGTATGTCTTTATGTCCGTCTATCTTTCATCATGACACTATGAAATGTTGTAAACTATTCTTGATATGCAGCTGAATAGATTGTTTAAGATCCGTAGCTTTTAAATACTTTAAACTTGGTTATTTTCACTGGGGAAAAGTTTCATGAAATGACCAGTGCAACAGTACGCATGGGGTAATTTTTGCAAAATCGGGAGTATTCCGTTAAATCTTATATACTGGTTGGCTAAAAATGCTAAAATTACCCCCTCGTGAAAATTTCCACGTTTACAGTATCTTAATTCAGCTTTGACTTTGTTTAAATGTCCCTGGTTGAGATAAACCCTTTCATCAAATGCTATTGGTTACAGAATTATATTGCTTTAGCAAGTATCCAAACTGCAGATGCTTGATTATAACTTAAGATACATAACCTTTTAATCCTATTAGTAATGGTAACACCAGATCCTTCAAAGATTTGTTCAGGTACATTATGCTTAAATCTCCGCATCAGTCCATCATATACTAAAGCATGGTTTGCTATGAAGATACTAATGTCAGAGTTGCTACCTAGCAGTGTCATTTAAGATAAAGCTTAATACTAAAACACAAAAGGAACTTATCGAAAATCTTCTTGTTCATTTTTCAAATTTTAGGGCATTTAGTACTTCAGAGTATTACATTTATGCAAGCTGCTGGCAATTCATTTATCTTGTACATATGTAGAAAAAGAAATCCATATATTTATCAGCTCTCCTTTCCTTCCCTGTCCTCAAATATGACAGCAAATCTGCCCTTCTTGCAAATGATTTTTTCATCACATCAAAGCCGTATATCAAGGCATTCTTTCTATTCTGTACTTCGCAAGCTTTAGTTTTCTGTGCTAGATTTAGCTAGGGGTAGTAATATAGAGCTGAAGACTGCATCAAACTTTGATTTCAGACAAGATACATATAAAGTACATTAGGCACTCCCCAGATAGTGAGTAGCTGATCACTTTGTGACCTTGGGTTTCCTACTCGTTAGCACTGAGGGGCTTTTTTTTTTTTTGTCTTAATTTTATCACTCTTAAATATACTAATGCTGTGTAGAATTTCATCTGATCATTATGCAGATCTTAGTTTGCATATAAACACCTATGATACAAGGACAAAAGGCTAAAAAAATAACTTCTCTAAACGAATATGTGTATGATCAAGTTGGCGTACACAATTTCATATTGAATAAAAAAAATTCAGCAATAATACAAATTTTAATAAAATCTCATATTCACATATGTAGGAAATAAGCTGTCTTTTCTTTATTTGCATTTCCAAACCTGTGTTTTTGTCTTTGATTTGATTTAGTTTGTTTAGTTAATATGAAAAGTGAGAAAATGGACAGCACTGATTGCTCTAAGTTTATAAGTTGATGGTGGCTTATATCATTGGGGCTTAATTTTAATGTACACCTTTCTTTTTAATTTTCTGTCCAAAATACTCCTGCTTTCAATAAGAACTAAACTTGGAATGACTGAATCAATATTAAGGAGATGGAAAATGCATGTTGGATATGAAAATAGTTATATGAATTTTGATTAATACATTCTATAGCTTGCCAAGATTGGACTAATCTTATACTTAAGAATTTTAAGGCAGAGTAAAAATAGAGGCCATTAATTGTGCAGATTACAAAAACACTTGCTGATATTTCCCTGATCTATCATGTTTAATAAAGATTAAACCCCTTTAAATCTATCTGTGGTTTGTGTCCCTTTTTGATTAAAGTGGGATATTTGTCTCTGAATAAATGAGTATGTTCTATTCTAACTGCTTCTTTAAGTGAATTTATGCTTTCCTGCACTATTTTTACTTACATCAGAACTTATTCTAACTAACTGATTCTACCTTTCTCCCATGCCATAATACTACTAGCACATATTTTGATCTAAGATATGTAGTATCTGTACTATTTACCCATTACATGTATACTATAAAGTGATATACAGTCAAACCTGTCTTATGTGACTTTGCAAGGGCCGACAGAAAATAGGTCACATAGGACAGGTGGTCACTGAATACAGGTTCAAGCTGATCTGACTTAGACAAACAAAATTTGCGTAATCTAAGAGCAATACTTTTAAATGAATCATTGCATATATCAATTCGTGTATTTATTGATTAATCGTATTACACATATAAAATCACATTACATTAAATTTATCACAGAAGATTTAATTATGAAAAACACTGATGACAAGATTTTATGTAAAATATTATGTAGTTGGGGTCCTTTGCAACACTAAAAGTCGTAATATACAGGTTCGGAATTCGGTACGAGACAGAAAAATCTCAGTCGTTGTCGCGTTAGACAGGTTGTCGCTATATACAGGTTAATTTGATAGGAAAATTGCTCGGGAGGAATAAAAAAGGTCACTTAAAGCAGGAAGTCACTAAAAAGAGGGTCACTTTAAGACAGGTTTGACTGTACATGAACAAGAATTATAACACTATTTGTAGAGTTAAATTGCAATTAAGAATTTCAAAAACAGCTATCTCATACATTAAAATGTTTAATTTTTGTGAAGCATCTCTTTGTTGATACCCTAATGCTACTTTCTTATTAGATACCTTACTTTTATTTGATTTCTTTTTGTTTACAGGTCTAGATAAGATGACAGAGAAGTCGGCCCCTGATGAAGGTCACACAGACCCTACCCTACAGGAACTAGCCAAATCTAGTGGTACGGTTAACATCCAACCACCAAGTGAAATCCAGGACCCCACAGCCGAGGAAAATCCTGCTATAGAGAGACCCAAGGTCCAAAAGGCTAAAAGTGTGGTAAGAATAGAGTCATTTATAATACATGTATAGGAAATTAGGAACAAATTAAAGAAATTGTCATCGTTTTCATACACTGATGAACAAATTAAAAGCGGTTTCTGTCCTTTTTTTTGTATCATCCAAATTCTTTCATGGCTCAATCTTTAAAAGTTAATGACTGAATATTGCAGTCGACCCCTCCCTCCAGTCCTACGTCCCCCACCAGCTCGGAGTCTGGTCGCTTCCCACTGACCAGGACCAATTCTACACAGAGCACTGCAGGATCCTGGGTGGCCACACCTGAATGGGTAAGACCAATGATGTACATCAGTTTCTGCCTAATCTTGTCATGTTATCAAATCTGACGTCTGAACCTAAGATCATATAATTAATATTTTTATACAAATGATTAATTATTAAAAAAATTGCAATGTCAATATTGCTAAATTCATCTCAAGTTTCCTCCCATTTTAATTACCTCAGGTTCAGTCATGGAAACAGAAACTACCCCTACAGACAATAATGAGGATGTTACAGGTGCTGGTACCTCAGGTGGAAAAAATATGTATAGACAAGTAAGTCCTTCACAGACACATCTTTGTAAGATGCAAAATGTATTAATCAAGGATGGGCCCTTCCACAAATTCAAACAAATGACGTAATTTTGTTCATGAGTTCTAGAATGTAGTAAAAGTCTTCTTGTAATGTCACAATGTAAACAATCATGGTTTTGCCAAGTTTTGTTGAAGGATGAATTCATTTAATGTTCTATATCGCTCTATTTGATTTACGTGTAGTGATTTACTTACAGGGGGCTGACAGACGAGAGTGAGATACTGAAATTCCTACAGCATGGTACACTGGTGGGACTTCTTCCTGTACCACATCCTATACTGATCAGAAAGTACCAAGCTAACAGTGGCACCACCATGTGGTTCCGTACCTACTTATGGGGGGTTATATATCTCAGGTGAGAAATTGATACCTTGTTTCAAAGGTTATGTATCTTCTATAAGAATCTGCATAATTTGTATATCTTAAGTACTTTTAATTTTTCAAAATAGAAATAAATGCAAAACAGAACAACCCTCTTTTCTCTCACTTTCACGAGTAGAATTTTCTCTTTCTTTCTTACATTTATATAACTTGATTCCTTATAATAGTCATGAAAATGAACAGTAGATTTTCTGTATCATTTCTCTATTTTATCATGATTTGTTCTTTTTTATGCCCCCGGAATCAAAGATTCGGGGGCATATAGTTTTTGGCCTGTCCGTCTGTTTGTCTGTTTATCTGTTTGTCTGTTTGTCCGAAAAACTTTAACATTGGACATAACTTTTGAATGGGAAGTGATAGGGCTTTCATATTTATTATGTCTCCCCCCCAACGGGGAGGAGATATATTGGTTTTGCCTTCGTCGTCCGTCTGTCTGTCTGTCTGTCTGTCTGTCTGTCTGTCTGTCTGTCTGTCCGTCTGTCACACATCGTGTCCGAGCTATATCTCCTGAACCGTTTGCCCAATCACTTTCATATTTTAGTATGTTGTTGCTTATGACCCGAAGGTTTCACATCACCTTGACCCAAGGTCATGTGACCAAGGTCAAGGTCACTTAATGCATTTTTAATGAAATTATGCATACATTCCTGTCCGGGCTAGATCTCTTGAACCGTTTGTCGGATCACTTTCATATTTTAGTATGTTGTTGCTTATGACCCGAAGATTTCACATCACCTTGACCAAAGGTCATGTGACCAAGGTCAAGGTCACTAAGTGCATTTTTAATGAAATTATGCATACATTCCTGTCCGGGCTAAATCTCTTGAACCGTTTGCCGGATCACTTTCATATTTTAGTATGTTGTTGCTTATGACCCGAAGGTTTCACATCACCTTGACCCAAGGTCATGTGACCAAGGTCAAGGTCACTTAGTGCATTTTTAAAGAAATTATGAATACATTCCTGTCCGGGCTATATCTCTTGAATCGTTTGCCAGATCACTTTCATATTTAAGTATGTTGTTGCTTATGACCCAAAGATTTCACATCACCTTGACCCAAGGTCATTTGACCAAGGTCAAGGTCACTTAGTGCATTTTTTATGAAATTATGCATACATTATTGTCTGGGCTAGATATCTTGAACTGTTTGCCGGATCACTTTCATATTTTAGTATGTTGTTGCTTATGACCTGAAGGTTTCGCATCACCTTGACCAATGGTCATGTGACCAAGGTCAAGGTCATGTAGTACAATTTTAATGAAATTGTACATGCATTCCTGTTTGGGCTATATCTCTTGAACCATTTGCACGATCGCTTTATATTTTAGTATTTTGTTGCTTATGACTCGAAGGTATCACATCACATTGACTCAAGATCATGTGACAAAGGTCAAGGTCAATTAGTATACATGTATTTTAAATGACATTGTATTTGTTATGTGTATTATGTCCAGGCTTAATCTTTTGAACTTTGATCAGATCATTTCATATTTTAGTATGATGGTGCTGATGACCCAAAGGTTTCACACCACCTTGATCCAAGGTCATATGACTAAGGTCAAGGTCAAGTTTTACATTTTTTTAATGAAATTGTAAATGCTATTGAGTCTGGGATATATCTGTGGAATCGTATACTGGATCACTCTGATACTTTAGAATGCTGTTGCTCAGGATTGGAAGGTTTCTTATCATCTTGACCCAAGGTCATGTGCCCAAGGTCAAGATCATTTAGTTCTTTTTAATGAAATTGTACGTACTAATCTTGTCTGGGCTTTATCTCCTGAACCCTTCTTACAATTGTTTTATATTTTAATACGTTGTTTCTCAGGACTAAATGTTTCTTATCACATTGTCCCAAGGTCACATGATTAAGGTCACTTCTTACTTTGGTAATGAAATTGTATATGCTAATCATGTCCAGGCTGAAATTGTTATGCTTATCATGTTTAGGCAATCACTAATTCAGTTTTTTGTTGCTCATGATCCATACAATGTATTTTCAGATCACCTATATCCAAGGTCATGTGAACAAAGTCAATTTCACTAAATATGCTTATAATGAACTTGTATATGCTAATCATGTTTGGGCTTTACCTCAAACAATACAATGAATCACTTTCATGTTTTAGTATTATGTTGCCCATGACTCAAAGGTTTCACATCATCTTGGCCCAAGGTCAAAGTAACTTAGAGGGAGGGGGAGACATCTGTTTTTTTCTGAAAAACATTTGATTTAATTCACATGTGTATTCCTTGTGACAAGACCTTTCCATTGATACCAAAATTTTTGACCTCGTGACCTTGACCTTGACCTTTGACCTACTTTTCAAAAACTTTAACATTGGGCATAACTTTTGAATGGGAAGTGATAGGGCTTTCATATTTCATATGTGTATTCCTTGTGACAAGACCTTTCCATTGATACCAAAATTTTTGACCTCGTGACCTTGACCTTGACCTTTGACCTACTTTTCAAAAACTTTAACATTGGGCATAACTTTTGAATGGGAAGTGATAGGGCTTTCATATTTCACATGTGTATTCCTTGTCACAAGACCTTTCCATTGATACCAAAAATTTTGACCTTGTGACCTTGACCTTGACCTTTGACCTACTTTTCAAAAACTTTAACATTGGGCATAATTTTTGAATGGGAAGTGATAGGGCTTTCATATTTCACATGTGTATTCCTTGTCACAAGACCTTTCCATTGATACCAAACTTTTTGACTTTGTGACCTTGACCTTGACCTTTGACCTACTTTTCAAAAACTTTAACATTGGGCATAACTTTTGAATGGGAAGTGATAGGGCTTTCATATTTCACATGTGTATTCCTTGTCACAAGACCTTTCCATTGATACCAAACTTTTTGACCTCGTGACATTGACGTTGACCTTTGACCTACTTTTCAAAAACTTTAACATTGGGCATAACTTTTGAATGGGAAGTGATAGGGCTTTCATATTTCACATGTGTATACCTTGTCACAAGACCTTTCCATTGATACCAAAATTTTTGACCTCATGACCTTGACCTTGACCTTTGACCTACTTTTCAAAAACTTTAACATTTGGCATAACTTTTGAATGGTAAGTGATAGGGCTTTCATATTTCATATGTGTATTCCTTGTGACAAGACCTTTCCATTGATACCAAAATTTTTGACCTCATGACCTTGACCTTTGACCTTTTAACCCAGTGACCTCACATACATGTACTTAACAGAAAATAGTGTTCATACTAACAAAGATGCCACCGGGGGCATTCGTGTTTCACAAACACAGGCTTTATCATAGAAAAATCTTAAGTAATAATTGAATCATAGAAAAAGAATCTTTTGATACATTACAGAAATGTTGATCCACCAGTTTGGTATGACACAAATGTAAAGCTGTTTGAGATTCAGAGAGTATGATAAATGGACCACCAATCTGAACACGGACTTACGACTCGGAAATCCAGTTCTCAACTTTACAGAGACAACGTACCTGTTAGATCTGTATCAGGGAGGCACAGATCTAATCAAATCCTTTGTATACCTTAACATGCATACTGAGGACATGGATGTTATCAGCCTTTTTACTTCCTTTCTTGGTCGTTACTTCAGTAAACTGAGCTCCAATTTACTCCAGGAATTTTTCGTTGTAACGGATCTCAAATGGCATATGTACCCTCTGTCTGTTTTAAGCTGTAGTTCTTTCTTGCACAATTGTTGATCTTTGTGATTTAATGATTTGAATTATGTACCAAATATTATGAATATTTCATTATGATAATTTATTCTGGCCCTGCATTCAAAAGTGGGAGCCTAATAGAATAAATATTAAAATTTGTTGATTATTATATAAACTTATAAGCTTGGTGTTAAATAGGGGGATATTGCTTATTTATTCATTAGAAAGAATGTAGATGTTGCCGATGCCTGTGCTGTTTTTAACTATCAAATTAAGTACAAAAGAGGAGGAAGTGAACTCACATTTTCAGAATGGTTTTACTCTGAGCATCATTGAGTACATATATACAGTTAGTGATCAATCATTTGCCATTCCATTTTCATGTGTGACCATTTGTTAGTTAAACATAATATTATCATACAAATGTGTACAAAATGTATTTTCATCACAGCATGTACTGGTAGTTCTTATTTCCTAAAATGTGTTCATCAATTACCTTTATTATATGTATGTCATGAAGTATATCGATAGCATAATGTATTATTTTAAACATAAATGAACTGGTACAGAATACCGTCACAAGTACCTACACAAAGATAACAGCTGTCATGTTACATGTATATTCATTATTTCTCAATGTGTGATAGGTGTGTGATACCTGACAGGCTATATGAAGTCTGTAAACGGTTATTGTTTGTTACTATGTCAGATGTGTGCATCTTCTCGAGACAAGTGTACGCAATACCTTACTCCCCCTTGTCGGATGTCATACATAAATATGTCTCCGGTGAGTGTCGTAGTGGAGAGTATATAGGACAAGATCAGAGTCCATATTATATTATACTTTCAGATACAAGCAATTTGTGGGAGTAAAATCATTCAAACACATTAGCAAGCAATTTTTTTTTCGCCTGACAAGTCTCCGCTACGACACTCACCAGAGACGCATTTGTGCGTATGACATCCAACAAGGGGAGTAAAGTATTACGTACACTTGTCTTGAGAAAATGGTTTTGTGATATTAATGAAATATGTTGTTGTGACTTTCAAATCGGATCATTCCATGTGAATTTATTGTTTGACATTTCAATTATAATATGTATGTATGATCAAATAGAATACTTGTATTCTAAGTAAGTTTAAGTATATTAATTACAACATGTAGCTAGATTGGGTGGCCTTATAGTATATTCATTACTCTTTAATATAGAAAGTAGACTTTTACTCAAATATCTCAATCTTATTTCCATGGGTAAAACCAAATAGGATTAAAAAGTTTCTAGTCTCTGTTTCACTGTCTTATAATTACTTTCAAGTTTTCATTTCATATTTTTAAATTACTATTTTCACCTTAGTTGCTACCATTTTGCTTTGAAGAACTTTCTATGGTTTTTGTGCTGTGATTTTAAATGACAATTTTGTAGTGTTAAATTGTGATAAATTATGAGCCAAGCTTGGCAATCTTATTGGCATGAATGACCAATTTTTGTTAGGGTTTTAGGAATACTCTTCTGTGGAATCAACTCATGCATTTACAGTATATCAATGTCAATTATCTTCTTTTTCTCATAAAAACTCTGACATTTTTCATATCATACTTATTGATGACGGATTATAAAATGTGCAATGCTGTCATATTTCTGTTGTTTTGATAAATATGACATGTGGCAATTGTTTATCATTTGTTGAAATAGTTATTTAATATATAATTATTGTGATGTAGAACTGTTGTAGTAAAGAGAACAAAAAAACAAAATGTCGTCTTTTTGATTATAAATCTCTGAATTTTTCGCTCCAAATTTTAGATGATGTTTGTCTGATCTTGTTGAAAGATAAATGATTTAACTAGTTAACTAGCTATGATAGGGTTCTGGAAATATTTGATATCAAATAATTTACAATCCCTGGCAGATGTCATGATGTATTAATCTCCTTGTTGTCATTACATGCTATATGTAAGCTTTCTCTGACAAGGATTATAATCTGATAGATTTCTGTCTTAGGGAATCAGTGATTTCTTTGTAGGTTTGTCTTTCGTACAGAGTTGTTTCTGTGATTTATTAGTTACAAAGTTGATATGTTTTTTGCAACTTATTTTGCAACAACATTTTCTCAAACACCCATTGTAGCTTTCATGGTTTGATTATTGTTCCAGAGAGAAAACATCTGTCCAATTGCATGATCTTAAATTTCATCTCTTGATTTCTAATAGAGGAGAAATTGGTGCTAAAAACTTGCTGGCTTCTTAAAATTCTATGTTTTTGGCATTTGAAATAATGCATGATATAAAGTATACCATAGAATAAATGCTCTTTTAAGTCCATTTGTGTAAGAGATGTATTGCATGCATTCTTAGATAGAGATGCAGTGATGCAGGAGGTTTGATTGAAGTGACCAAGTAATTGATACACTTTCTTCATTCATTGTGTTCTTCTAAAATTTATTCTGTCATTAAAAGTTTGTGTTGCAGTGAAATGAAATGAGGCTGATTGATCTTTCATTCTGACAAATCTGCAGCAATAATATAAACTTAATTTTGGCTTAAGTTCAGGAAAGTTTGACCTGGTTTCAGACAAAAAGCAGATGAAAGGCATGTTTTTCATTGAATTTTTTCTTTTGACTGTGTGAAAAGAATATATTTTATATAAAAACAGGACTTTACAAGTTGGGTACCAAACTTTTCATGGAACATGTGTAGTACTATTTTATACTGTGCTATGGTGAACTGATGAGGGGAGAACACAGACCCTGAGATGACGGTAAGTATTTCTGATTGATATCCTAAATTAATGTTAATTTGATCACTATCTTGTAAGGCTTAAGCAATGGGTAAATTAGTTCTCCTGATTTTGTGTCCAATATTTATATACTGTATACATAACATTTTGCCCAAATTCTTGCTATGTTTAAGTGCTGTATTAATGTCGTATCTGTATCATCATGGTAAACCGTTTTGTAGAGATTAGTTGATGGTACCTTTTACTCTAAAAGGATTCGTCATTTTTAGCTCTACTTGTCTAAGACCAGTCGAGCTTATGCGATCGCAATGTGTCTGGTGTCCGTCTGTTTGTCTATCTGTCCATTTTAAACTTTTCTTATGAGCGCAAATCCTCTGAATTTGTGAATAGTACAAAATAAATTCTGCGTTATAATGGGCCTGTGGTCAAGTTGTGCACCTGATATTTTGTTTGAACCGCTGACCCCCAGGGTCTTGGAAATGGATGTGGTCATTTTCTCCAATATAACTATGTAATCTTTTGAGCACCAATTCTCAGAAAGTATAATTGATAGAAAGGTACTTTTTTTGCATTATTCTCAGTCTGCACTGGTCTAGTTGTGCACCTGATATTTTGTTTGAACCCCTGACCCCGAGGGTCTTGGAAAATGGGTGTGGTCATTTTCTCCTATATAACTGTAATCTTGTGAACGCCAATCTTTTTTAAGTATTGTTGATAGAGAGTTAATTCTTTTTGCATTATATTAATAATTCTCAGGTCTTGTATTTTGTTTAGCCCCCTGATCCCCAGGGTCTTGGAAAATGGGTGTGTCACTAGATTAATTTAAGCAAACAACCAGGGGAGCTTCAGTCTCATCAGAGACTTCTGGTTCGTGCTGATTTATGAGTATTCCTAATGACTACATGAGCTACACTAGAAACAAGGTATGATATTCAGAGGTCCTTGATCATGTCTCATCAGAACTCAAACCTTATACTTTCATGGCTTTTGGCCTAAGGAGAACTATATTGATTTTCAAGGTCAAAGGTCAAACATGTGGCTCAGTAAAATTCCATCTATGCAATCTAGAAGCCGCATTCTTCAACAGATCTTTGTCATAATTGGTACACTTATAGTTTATCATGTATTGAAAAGATTGATTGATTTTCAAGGTCAAAGAGGACTTAATCGAAAGCCTTGTATGTACTGCATATATCAAGAGAAAATATTTTAAAAAATCCTCAAACGTATCAATTATGTATATGGTGAAAGGAGGAGCTCTATTGAAACTAAGGTCTAGATAGACCACTTGCCAAAGTTCAAAATGGATGACGAAAAATGTCCGAGGTTAGAGCGCTTTTTTCATTGTTATATCACAATGGAATTACTTTTTTGAAATATTGACGTCATAATGAAAAATGACGCAAAAAAGATGTCGACTCGGACGTTTTGAGCTCAATAAAAAGATCGGAAATTTGTCTATCGAGACTTAACCAAAATCTTTGTATACATTCTATAGGGTTTGCTTTCATGCCCCTGTAATCGAATAGTTTTTGTCCTGTTTCTCTGTTTGTCTGTTCGCAAAAACTTTAACCTGGCAATAACTTCTGAATGGTAAGTGATAGAGCTTCCATACTTGTGCATTCCACCCATGGATACCAAAATTTGTAACTCTGACCTTGGAGTTTGATTTACTTAAAAAATTAACATTGGTCTTAAATATTGATGGATATAAAGTGATAGGGCTTGAATATTTCTTTTGTGCATTCCTAGTGACAAGACCTTTCCATGGATACCAACATTTTTGAACTTGTGTCAGTGACCTTAACCTTGGCTTCGATTTTGACCCTCTCTTCTCTTTGTTGACTGTTTTACTAACAAACACATGTTTTTCATTCAACATATTTTTATCAAACTTGGTTGACCTAATGATTATTTATATATTAAAGAAGGAACCCTTTCTAGACCCAGTCAAAAACCAAACAATGCAAAAGATTTGTCATACCTTATCAACTTAGCACGACCTTTACTTGGAGTTCTAAGAAAATAACATGAAGGTGACAGCGATATTTCTATCTTGCCAATCGCCTTTACGGGAAGCGTGTACGGCATGGGAAGGGTGGAGCGACTTTGACGTTGAAAACACGAAGTCATCGTTCATCTCAAGTTTATCTTTTTACATTCGATCACATTTCTTGGCAAGTTTTTTACTAAGACCTTTGGACCTTAGCATGTAGTTCTTTCAGAGATCGCATTCACACGAAGGCTGCTTCTAACAATTCAAAACTAACGTGTCAGTTTTGCATCCAATGACGGTCGTCTACGATCGAAAATATCGTCTGTGACCGCATCGTGTTCTCATCCAATACATTCAGACCCCCATGCTGGATTTAACCAGAATTTTAAGGATTTAACCAAAATTTTAAGGATTTAAAAAATTTTTAAGGATTTAACCAAATTTTTAAGGTTTTAGTAAAGTCGACGTGCCAGATAGTGTTGATTTGACAGGGACTTTTAAAAGCTTTGTAATCTGGTCTTGAACAAAAACTTACTTCGTTGGTCGTTAACATAATAGAATATATATCTATATTTTTTGACCAGGCGAAGTAATACTCCTCTATAATAGGTCACCAGGCGACCTGCTTCTTGAAAATGGCGAGGAGCAGCCTAAGATTTTAACAATGAAAGTGTGAGTGTTAAATTTTGCCTACAAATTCCATACAATTAAAAAGAATTAGAATTCCCCACAAAGTATGCACTGATTTATCTCTTCATCATTCTCTGCCAACATGTTTTAAATCTGCGAATCATTAGTGGTCTTAGACTTAAATATGGGCTCTAATAACCACTGTAACCTTGTAATCTCATTTACATTCAATCTCCTTTCAAATTTTGTAGGTCTTCGTTCCCTGGTTTGTAAGAGCCCAATCTGTCATATAAAGGGAACTGCCTCTCACTAATGCTGTTTGCACTGCCTATAATCGCATGTAAAATAAGGTAAGAGAATTCCTTATGTCGGGGCACAGGAAATTCTAAGTTACCATCTCCTTTAATTCCAAGAAGCTTTAATGTAATATGCTTTCATTTTTAGTTCCCCAATGATTAGATGTTTAAATCGCTTTCATACAAACGAGAAGGGTTTGGAATTAAGAATTTAAAGAGTTGCCCAATGTAAACACGTTGTCGCAAACTATGCCTTAGAACGACTGTATTTGTGGCACGAAATTGACATTTATTGACTTTTTGAGTTAAGATTTGGAAACTTGTCGATTTCCCTTCATATAGAATCTTCAACTATTTCATTTACACCGAAACTTGTTGGTTTTACATTACTTGAAATGGTAAGTTTTTTCATTCTTGTTTGAAAGGTACATGAATTTGAAATTTATCTCTGTATAAACCAATAAAGAAATAGTCAAAATTGAAATGTACAGACTGTTTGAGAATATTTTTGTCTATAAAAGATGATAGATATGGCGAATTATTGAACACATTGCATAAGCTATCATCAATATTGATATTGTATAAGTTATTGAATTCAACATAAATTGTGTAATCCATTGGAATTATAGAATAGAAACGAATTAGATGAATTATAAATAAATAAATAAAATCAATAGATATGATTTTTTAAAGTGTCTTCCGTCGTTGCATGTGATTATACAAGTGTGAAAAACAAACAAATAGAAATATAGTTAGGTTTCTGTTTTAATTTTTGAAGGAAAGTCGACCTCCTTTTACACATTAAATAAAAAAAAAACTAGTTTGACAAATCATAATAAAATTTCTAAAAGAAACATTGCTTGATGTAAAAGAAAGATGCTCATGTTAAAATAGTCTGAGAAAATTACGGAAGGATGAGAAGACACTGGTGTTTTTGACATCTTTCCTTTTTGTATTCTACAGGAAAAATCATTGATGAAAACGACAATTTCTTGCCTTTACTCATTCTCGAAAAGTTTGAAAACAAAAACAAATGATTTCAAGTTAATTTCAATGGTGAAGAGTGGGAAGAGGATTTCAAAAATTGATTTCAAGTTAATATGACTTAAGTTAATTTCCATGGTGAAACAATCTAAGAGTGGGAAGAGGATTTCCAAATCGTAAACTCTTGTGGATATTATACAACCATGCTATCGATATGTATCTCTATGATAGTTATACCATACTGCTTATTCAAAATATTTACAGTTTTCAGTGATTTCTTTTTAACCGAAATTGCGTCTACATCAAAACTTTGATTAAGCATTGAGAAATAATTAACAAAATATGTCCCTTCTAAAGACAGACTCAAGTATATTAAGATCAAAAGATATATTTGATTTGAAAATTCCATTATTTCATGTATTTTCAAAAAAAAAAAAAAAACCCGATTCTAAATACGTTTTTTTCGCCCAATAATGACGAAATTTTCAAATCATTTCACTCATAGTCGATGTACATGGAGTCTATGAACCACTCTCATCTCTATCTCAATATTGAAAACTGAAAAACAATTAAGACCTCTCAAAATAATTTAAGTAATGAAATAGACATCGATTATATTTATCAGAGTTCCGCGATTTTTTTGCATAAAAATCATACTTTTTGTCCCAAAATACAACAACTTTTATACCACCGATTTTATTACAATAGTATTTTTTTTCTTGAAAATTTTAAAAGGCTTTTTAACCCCAACCATGGAGATTCCGCAAAATTCAGCGTTCTTAAATTCTGGTATTGATTGTAGCAAATATAATGAATTGAAAAAAGAGATTGAATCCAACATTTTTTATTCAAATCTTTGAAATTGGTATTGGAAGATATAGAATTATCAAATGAACCAAAAGAAAACCAGTTTTAACACATATTTTCGATAGAATGCATATCCTAAATCTTTTTCTGAAATCTTTGTTTGAAAAAAAAAAACAACTGGTTTTGACCCAGAACAAAACAAAACAAAACACAACCAAAAAAAAAAAAATACAAAAAATACAAAAAATACAAAAAAAAAAAAAAAATTAAAAATTACACGATAGTGAATAGATAACAGATTTTGCCATTATTTAGATTGTAGATTTTGATTTCTTTGGTAATAAAGATTTTATCTGTCTACAGGAATCAGTGAATTGATGAAACAAAAGAAAAATGATCTGTTGGGGGAAAAATTAATTTGAAGTTGTTGCAATAAAAATCTGAAGCAAATTAATTTGATTTAATTTTAAAACCTTTTCCCTTTTTGCCTTTTACTACCCAACTGGAAAATACATTCAAAATTTACTTTATTCAAAAGAACATCAAAAATAGAAACTAATCACCTTATATATAAGTTTTCACATAAGTTTCGTTATTTTTTCGTCAGAAACTTTTTTCCGAGACCCCCCCCCCCCCCCCCCCTCCCTTTGCAAGCGAAAAGACTTTGTGCTCTGTTTCCTCAAAAATTCAATTTTGAAATCATTTCTTGTGATAATAATATTTGGAGGATACACAGCCAATTGTGCCTCACATGAAATTCATATGAAATGAGCATCATGTAAATTTCTCATGAAAGTTCATATGAAATTCATATAAATTTCACATAAGATTTATGTGACAAATATTTTACATGAATTTCACATAAATTTTCACATGAATTTTACATGAATTTTTCTTTTTGACCTTCATGCGAGATTGAACTCACATAAACTTCATGTTAGAAACTTCGTATGAATTTCATGTAAAAAAATTCATGTGAATTTCATGTTCGTGCTCATTTCACATAAATTTCATGTGAACTTTTATGGAAAGTTCATGGAAATTTCACATGAATTTCATATGACATTTTCTCTAGTTTTTACACGCCATGATTTTTTTGGCATCGTCGGAAACAAACGATCGGTCACGCAAGCTCAGGTGAGCATGCAAGACCAACTTTAGGTTTTCGCAAGCTCGGGTGATTTTACTGACGAACCGCGACTCTTCATAAGGTCAGGTGAACATGATTCACAAGCTCAGGTGAGCTTGCGCGACTTTGGACTCCAGTAAGCTCAGATGAGCATGCATGTCCAAACATGGCTTTCCGCAAGGTGAGCATGCGTAACCGACCCTAGGAAAGTTGGCATGTTATAATGCATTTTAACTTAATATAATCGGAAAATGTCAAATGAAGTGAAATAACGTTGTAGAATGGAATGTTTTTATCTTTACCGTTGGAACTCTGCCTACGAAGAATCCAATTACATGTAATTCTATGAAAAAATACCTCTTCAAGAGCACGAAAATTTACAAATGTAAAGATAAGTTTTGTCTCAGAGAACCATACAGGGAGTATAAGGTCAAAATTTCATGTAACTTCAGAAAAATCAAATAAAATCATACTTCATTTTTATCAAATTACATAAGTTTTTATGTATCAAATAGACATGTATTTTGAGAAGTAAGATGGCAAACATTAAAAGAAAAGCAACAGCCACGACCTCAGCCAACTCCACTTACATAATCATCGACATAGACATAGATGGAAAAAAGCTGATAGTCTACATTAATTCAGTCTCTATATCAGATGTTTATCTTTCTTAAATTTTGCGATATTATATGATAGAGAAATAATTCTTTTTGCAATATAATCAGTCTCTGATCCAGTTGTGCACCTGATATTTTGTTTGAGCCTCTGACCCCCAGGATCTTTGAAAATTAGTGTGGTCATTTTCTCCTAAATAAGCCCATGTAATCTAGTGAACACCAATTCTCATCTGGTGTTCGGTGTCCGTTCTTCATCAGCGCACCGTCTGGCGTCCGGTGTCCGTACATCATTAGCGCACCGTCTGGCGTCCGGTGTCCGTACATCATTAGCGCACCTTCTGGCGTCCGGTGTCCGTACATCATTAGCACACCGTCTGGCGTCCGGTGTCCGTACATCATTAGCGCACCTTCTGGCGTCCGGTGTCCGTACATCATTAGCGTACCGTCTGGTGTCCGATGTCTGTACATCATTAGCGCACCGTCTGGCGTCCGGTGTCCGTACATCATTAGCGCTGCGTCTGGCGTCTAGTGTCCGTACATCATTAGCGCACCGTCTGGTGTCCGATGTCTGTACATCATCAGCGCACCGTCTGGCGTCCGGTGTCCGTACATCATCAGCGCACCGTCTGGCGTCCGGTGTCCGTACATCATCAGCGCACCGTCTGGCGTCCGGTGTCTGTACATCATCAGCGCACCGTCTGGCGTCCGGTGTCCGTACATCATTAGCGTACCGTCTGGCGTCCGGTGTCCGTACATCATTAGCGCACCGTCTGGTGTCCGATGTCTGTACATCATCAGCGCACCGTCTGGCGTCCGGTGTCCGTACATCATCAGCGCACCGTCTGGCGTCCGGTGTCCATACATCATTAGCGCACCGTCTGGTGTACGATGTCTGTACATCATCAGCGCACCGTTTGGCGTCCGGTGTCCGTACATCATCAGCGCACCGTCTGGCGTCCTGTGTCCGTACATCATCAGCGCATGTCTGGCGTCCGGTGTCCGTACATCATTGTGTAAAGGGATAGCTATAATGTTGCTTTAACGGAAAAAAAACGTATATCACTAAATGCATCATTTTAAGGAGATTAAAAAAAATATATTTTTTATGACTTTAATGTGCAAAGTATGTGAAAATATAAAAGGCAGATAATCATTGTAGATTTTTTTTCAACTTGAATTTTCATTTATACATGGTAAAATTATTGATATCTTGTAAATCAAGTCGAATGCTATGATCTTCGACATTTCAATCAAACATGTAAGCTTACAGTTGTGGCATTAGCACACTACTGATAAATATCTCAAAAATTGATTTTTGTTTCTTTGAGCCGATATAAATCATTTTGCTGTGGATGGGAAGGGGTATAAATCTGTAAATCAACGAATTTACCAGTAATAGAAAAGCTTTTATGACTTTTTATTTCTGAAATAGCATTAATGATTTTTTAGACTCCCCCGAAGAAAATCTTCCCTAAGAAACTATAGATCTATATTATAAATTACTGTCAATCTTCAAACCAAAGTAAAAACTGGACCAGATTTTGAACGATATGTAAATACGTCAACGAACGATCCGGGAGAGGGAAACCCCTTAATGTTAAAGTGGTCTCCTTCTCAATGCAATTTCACACTTTACCTGTCTAAAATGACAGTATTTAATGAGAAAGTTTTAATGAGCAATGTAATTATATATGATATATCGACCATTTCCGCTGTAAGGCCCTTTTCTTCTCAAGTGTCGATGGCCAAAGTTTTTGCCAGTTAGCTTTCATGTGTCATTCTGTGGACCTTTGGTATGTCCTTTCCATATGGACGGGGCCAAACGATAAAAAGATATCAATATTTTAAAGAAAAATAAGAAGAAGAAGAAAAAAAAGCAATGATTTGTTCACCCTATAAGCATGAATTACCCCCACTCAGTGACTACTTATTTACTTGATCAAAAAGCATTTAAAATATTGGATCCGTTTAGTAAAGTCGTATCTTTCATGTTATTTGGGAAACTTTGGACTATTTCTGATACATAAGATAGTTTACACATAGGATTGATTTAATATTATTCGCGCAAATACACCATTCCACGCCCTACCGGTCGATATTCTTGTTTTTGTTGAACCTGTTAATCAATGGAAAAGGGTACCACAACAATATACTGTAAATTGCTTTATTTTCGTCAGTACCAATTTTCGTCGATTCGTTCAAAATGACCATTTCGTCAGTACGTAAATTCGTCATCCAAGGGTCCCTAAAATATCAATTTGTCTGTTCAAATGCCAACTTAACATTCAGGTATAGGCCGTGTGTGTTTGTTTTCATTGTTTGTTTAACAATTATTGGTAAACAAACAATTAGTGACATGTATACCACCTAGCTTGTTGTGAAAACATATAATTTGGTAATTAGAAGTACATTTTCAAAACATTTTAATGAAGATAAATTGCAGAAAATATTTTTTTGCAAACAAGGACATCTTCTCGTAATATGGTTAAACGACAATTTGATTCAAAGGGGAGGGTGTGGGGGATTGCAATTTTCCCGGGTGAAATTATTTATTTAAGATAATGCAGAGCCACCCAGATTATTTATTTTTCGGCAACTCGGAGTCAGAATATGAATTTAATTTTAAGTCCTTAAAGAGTCATGTATGTTGTATAAGGGTTTCTCAGAATGCACCTTGCGCGCATGATTTTGAAGATCAGTAGGTATAAAGTACCAATCTTCTCCGAGTAATAAGCCATACCAGATATGAAATCACAAACAAGTTCTACTAAAAAATCGCCCTCTTTCGGTGTAATCCATATCATAAAATGGATGATCGGGCCCCGAAAATACCCAACAAAAAATGCCGTTTCCTTAACAACCGTACTGTAAAAGTTAGTCAACAGGTTTCTTTCATCTTAATACGACATATATGAAAAATACATTCTGTTGTCTCAATTTGGTATTGTGTTGTGATAAAGGTATAAGACTGCGGTAATGATATTTTGTTTTTACGTCTTAGGCGTCGACTTTTTTTCAAAATTTTGAAAAAAAAAAGAAAACATACAAACACATATAAAAATGCATTTTCCGCTCAGAAATATTCCAAAGTTCTTTTCAATTTAAAGCACATATCAGCACATGGTACTGATTATCATACAATGCCTCAGTTGCGGATTCAGCCGGGGGGGGACCGAAATTCGGTTAAAAAGAGGTACTTTCCTCAATTTTAGACCTAAAAATTCCCAATTCAATCTTTTCTCCGAAACGTTAATTGGTTAATTATGTGATTCTAACAACCCCGTAATTTAAGTAATTATTCCTGTTCTTCCCACCTCAATTCCAACCTTCAATATATATTTTTTACAAAAGTGGGAGAAACAGGAAGACACCGAAGTACATTATGCGCCTTTGTGTGCGTATTCAGTTTTCATTGAATTATCATTTGCCTGTCGTATTAACTATTAAGCTTTCAACACTATATTTTGTCAGCAGTATTTATATTCGTCGATACGTAATTTCGTCAAGGGAGGCAATGACGAAAATTGGTACCTGACGAATAAAAACCAATTTACAGTACATCCCGTATGTGAATTTTTTTTACACCCGCTTGTGACTTTTTACAGAAAATAATTAGCTTACCTCTGTCTTAGTACCTTTTGGTCTTTCTTTCAGCAACATTTGTAAGAGTTTAATTTCGTCGGCTATATAGTCATAATTTTCTTGTTCTTTGTTCAATAACTTGTATCCTGAACTAAACATTGAACTAACTTCGGATGTTCAATAACTTGTATCCTGAACAAAACATTGAACTGACTTCGGATGTATCCATTGTCATTAATCGTCCACATTTCCAACTTCTCCGAATTCGTTGAAAAGTTTAAAATTTAACAAAATTAGAGTGTAAGTAGTTAATAAATGTCTTTTTTCCCCAAATATGATTTGACCCTCGCATTCCATAAAGACAGATACACATTATCATTGTTTGGCTGACGATTTTCTACTTTTTTGGGAAACCGCTGTAACCAATCAATGGTTTCCGAGACTTGTGGTATTATTTGTAATGTTACGTTACATTGAGGAGAATTTTATCTATACAACAAATGTGCGTCTTGGGATACCTCTGTGTATCTAGATTAGAGGGAGGGTTATACGTACGTAGTCGGGATATCCTCACCATTTACTAATGAACATGGCAGATTTCCTAAGGCTTCCAAAGTCAGCTCAATATGTATATTGGTCTCCATCCTCTATGTGCTGTCATGTTTTTAATAAAGGTATCTTTGCTTGCTTTGTTGGTTGGTTATTAATCTTGGCAAATGATTTTTTTTGGTTTGTGCTCTTGGCAAGTGTTCTTTTCTATAATTGTTTGTTGGTTTGTGCTCTTGACAAGTGTTCTTTTCTGTCTTTGTTTGCAGGTTGGTGCTCTTGGCAAGTGTTCTTTTCTGTCTTTGTTTGTTTGTTTGTGCTCTTGGCAAGTGTTCTTTTCTGTCTTTGTTTGCAGGTTGGTGCTCTTGGCAAGTGTTCTTTTCTGTCTTTCTTTGTTGGTCTGTGCTCTTGGCAAGTGTTCTTTTCTGTCTTTGTTTGCAGGTTGGTGCTCTTGGCAAGTGTTATTTTCTATAATTGTTTGTTGGTTTGTGCTCTTAGCAAGTGTTCTTTTCTGTCTTTGTTTGCAGGTTGGTGCTCTTGGCAAGTGTTCTTTTCTGTCTTTGTTTGTTTGTTTGTGCTCTTGGCAAGTGTTCTTTTCTGTCTTTGTTTGCAGGTTGGTGCTCTTGGCAAGTGTTCTTTTCTGTCTTTGTTTGCAGGTTGGTGCTCTTGGTAAGTGTTATTTTCTATAATTGTTTGTTGGTTTGTGCTCTTGGCAAGTGTTCTTTTCTGTCTTTGTTTGCAGGTTGGTGCTCTTGGTAAGTGTTATTTTCTATAATTGTTTGTTGGTTTGTGCTCTTGGCAAGTGTTCTTTCCTGTCTTTGTTTGCAGGTTGGTGCTCTTGGTAAGTGTTCTTTTCTGTCTTTGTTTGTTGGTTTGTGCTCTTGGCAAGTGTTCTTTTCTGTCTTTGTTTGCAGGGTGGTACTCTGGGCAAGTGTTATTTTCTATAATTGCTTGTGCGTTTGTACTCTTAGCAAGTGTTCTTTTCTGTCTTTGTGCTCTTGGCAAGTGTTCTTTTCTGTCTTTGTTTGCAGGTTGGTGCTCTTGGCAAGTGTTATTTTCTATAATTGTTTGTTGGTTTGTGCTCTTGGCAAGTGTTCTTTTCTGTCTTTGTTTGCAGGTTGGTGCTCTTCGTAAGTGTTATTTTCTATAATTGTTTGTTGGTTTGTGCTCTTGGCAAGTGTTCTTTTCTGTCTTTGTTTGCAGGGTGGTACTCTGGATAAGTGTTATTTTCTATAATTGCTTGTGCGTTTGTACTCTTGGCAAGTGTTCTTTTCTGTCTTTGTTTGCAGTTTGGTGCTCTTGGTAAGTGTTATTTTCTATAATTGTGTGTTGGTTTGTACTCTTGGCATGTCATCTTTTCTTGTTTTTGTTTCTTGGTTGGTGTTTTTGGTTTATGCTCTTGGCAAGTGTTCTTATTGTTGGTGCTCTTGGTAAGTGTTTTCCCCATAATTGTATGTTGGTTGGTGCTTTTGGCAAGTGCTCATTACTATCATTGTTTGTATGTTGGTGCTCTTGGCAAATGGTCTTTTTCTATCTTTCTTTGTTGATTTGTGATCTTTGCAAATGTTCTTTTCTTGTCTTTATTTTGCAGCTTGGTGCTCTTGGCAAATTGTTTATTTTTGTTTGTTGAGTTTGCGCTCTTGGTAAGTGTTCTTTTCTGTCTTTGTATGTGGGTTTGTGCTCTTGACAAGTTCTCTTTTCTATTACTGTTTGTTGGTTGGTGCCTTTGGCAAATGGTCTTTTTCTGTCTTTGTTTGCAGGTTGGTTCTCTTGGCAGGTGTTCTTTTCTGTGTTTGTTGGTGTTCTTGGCAAGTGTTCTTATCTGTCAGTGCTTTTAGCAAGTGTTCTTTTCCATCATTGTTTGGTGGTACCTCTGGCAAATGGTCTTCTTCTATCTTTGTTGGTTTGTGCTCTTGGTATGTGTTCTTTTCTGTCTTTGTTTGTTGGTTTGTGCTCTTGGTATGTGTTCTTTTCTGTCTTTGTTTGTTGGTTTGTGCTCTTGGTATGTGTTCTTTTCTGTCTTTGTTTGTTGGTTTGTGCTCTTGGTATGTGTTCTTTTCTGTCTTTGTTTGTTGGTTTGTGCTCTTGGTATGTGTTCTTTTCTGTCTTTGTTTGTTGGTTTGTGCTCTTGGCAAGTGTTCTTTTCTGCCTTTGTTTGTTGGTTTGTGCTCTTGGCAAGTGATCTTTTCTGTTGGTGCTCTTGGCAAGTGTTCTTTTCCATCATTGTTGGTTGGTGCCTTTGGCAACTCGTCTTTTTCTGTCTTTATTTGCAGGTTGGTGCTCTTTGTAAGTGTTCTTTTCTTATCTTTGTTTGTTGGTTTGTGCTCTTGGCAAGGGTTCTTTTCCATCATTGTTGGTTGGTGCCTTTGGCAACTCGTCTTTTTCTGTCTTTATTTGCAGGTTGGTGCTCTTTGTAAGTGTTCTTTTCTTATCTTTGTTTGTTGGTTTGTGCTCTTGGCAAGGGTTCTTTTCCATCATTGTTGGTTGGTGCCTTTGGCAACTCGTCTTTTTCTGTCTTTATTTGCAGGTTGGTGCTCTTTGTAAGTGTTCTTTTCTTATCTTTGTTTGTTTGTTTGTGCTCTTGGCAAGGGTTCTTTTCCATCATTGTTGGTTGGTGCCTTTGGCAACTCGTCTTTTTCTGTCTTTATTTGCAGGTTGGTGCTCTTTGTAAGTGTTCTTTTCTTATCTTTGTTTGTTGGTTTGTGCTCTTGGCAAGGGTTCTTTTCCATCATTGTTGGTTGGTGCCTTTGGCAACTCGTCTTTTTCTGTCTTTATTTGCAGGTTGGTGCTCTTTGTAAGTGTTCTTTTCTTATCTTTGTTTGTTTGTTTGTGCTCTTGGCAAGGGTTCTTTTCCATCATTGTTGGTTGGTGCCTTTGGCAACTCGTCTTTTTCTGTCTTTATTTGCAGGTTGGTGCTCTTTGTAAGTGTTCTTTTCTTATCTTTGTTTGTTTGTTTGTGCTCTTGGCAAGGGTTCTTTTCCATCATTGTTGGTTGGTGCCTTTGGCAACTCGTCTTTTTCTGTCTTTATTTGCAGGTTGGTGCTCTTTGTAAGTGTTCTTTTCTTATCTTTGTTTGTTGGTTTGTGCTCTTGGCAAGGGTTCTTTTCCATCATTGTTGGTTGGTGCCTTTGGCAACTCGTCTTTTTCTGTCTTTATTTGCAGGTTGGTGCTCTTTGTAAGTGTTCTTTTCTTATCTTTGTTTGTTTGTTTGTGCTCTTGGCAAGGGTTCTTTTCCATCATTGTTGGTTGGTGCCTTTGGCAACTCGTCTTTTTCTGTCTTTATTTGCAGGTTGGTGCTCTTTGTAAGTGTTCTTTTCTTATCTTTGTTTGTTGGTTTGTGCTCTTGGCAAGGGTTCTTTTCCATCATTGTTGGTTGGTGCCTTTGGCAACTCGTCTTTTTCTGTCTTTATTTGCAGGTTGGTGCTCTTTGTAAGTGTTCTTTTCTTATCTTTGTTTGTTGGTTTGTGCTCTTGGCAAGTTTTCTCTCTGTTTTCTAGTTGTTTAGCAGTGTCCGTTATCTAACAGAAAACGTTTTGATTTGAAAAAAAGATGTTTTGGTTATTTTAATACCTCCCTTCCCCTATCAAATACTAAATGAAAAGGCGTAGCTGACTTGTTCGGCTAGTTGCCCTTAGCGTTAAAGAGAATCATTGACTACGTTATGAAGATATATCGTAACTAACAAAAAGACTGCTGGATATATAGATAATGGTTTTATTAGGAATTATAAAGAAAGCATTATTACTTCCCCTTTCCCGTTCTGACGCTGTTGCACGGAATTTGATATATATGGAATGATATATCATTGAAATGCATGAAATAGGTATAGATGAGAGAGTGCTGAATAAGAGATACCCAGTCATACCAGATCTTGATCCAAGTTTTCTTTTGATGTCACTATTGGGGAGACTTGACTCTGTAATGTGATTTGATTAGTGCAATTTATGTCTTATACAATTAACCGTGCAATGTCATTTCGATTTAATACGATATGATCAGCCCTTTGTTGATGGCCTTTTTAGGGAATGTTTTTGCACCCAATTAAGCTATCAATCAGATGTGCAGTTTAATATTGCGCAACTTATGTTTATAGCTATGATTTGGTTTTATTCATGAAATCTCTGTAAAAGATAAGGAGGAGATCGTGTGTATAGAGGCATTTACAACATTTAAAGTCTAGCATTGAGAGCACACAGAGGCAATGTCTCGGTATAGGGACACGGCATAGATAGAGCGGCGTGATAGTGACAAGTTCTCTATATGTATGGACCCTTGCCAGTCTATGGTCCAAAGACGGCGACACGAACGTGCACTACTTCAACTTTTGTCTTTGAAATCAGCCATTTGGGATTTTGTATATATCCTGAATGCGTTCTTTTCAAATACACCCTCTTTGCTATCAATAAACCCTGACCCGATGTCTCTGTTGGGGATATGTTACTACAGATGGCAAACGATATGATTCAGCTAGCTTTTACCGACCTATGTATCACACTCGAAACCGGAAATTTCTACGTGACGCATGAGCATTGCCATGTCATCGTAAGACCACCGTCGTATTGTCGTCATCTTGGATTTATCATTCACTGATTTTATATGCGTAAAACAAATAATTTTAGTATGTTTTATGTTAAGCTGTATTCAAGTGAATTTAGTCACCAATCTTTGGCAGAGTTATCCGACCATGGCTTCAGAATTTCTCTCTTCATTTTCGAAGGATACTAGCTATTTGCACGTTTTTCTGCAAGGAATTTCAAACTTTTAGTGAAGGAGTTTTCTTCGAGGATTCGTTATCTAGGCTTAATTTTTGTTACCGTTAACCTTCTTCTGAGTTAGTTTTGTTACAATTGATCTACTTTTGTTTGAGTTTTGTTACCGTTGATCTACTCTGGTCTGAGTTACGACCCTTTATTACATGTAGCATTTGAATGTCCAAACTTCTGACTGCTTTGCGTCGAGTTTTTTCCTTGATTTGTTATACCGGTAGTTGCAGATCCTGTTTGAATTTTGTAGATGCTTGCTATATACAAATGCAGTTTCTTCTGTTTTCGCTTTTCGTCCGGAATGAATTCTCTTAACATAATAGATATAAATATATATAGTTAACTTGTCGTTCTTTGAGATCCAAATCAGATGTAAACGTTTGTCATGAACAACCCAAATGAAACCTTAATTAAATGGCCACTCTCTTTCTTATATATAGGTGCGAAAAACAGGTCCTTTTGTCTTAAAATAGTATTTTAAGAATCACGTAATAGTTTCATGTTGTCGTTACCTAGACAATTTTTCGACAAAACAGAGTATCATTTTGTATTCTTCGCTATAATGTATAAATGTTACTGTTATTAGGACGTTTACCTGCTGGATTTTGGCTCAATTAGTGAAATGATGCTGAATATTGTTAGAAAACGATTCATAAAAGAATCGGGTAAACTCAGAACCATTATATTTTATAAATGTGACGTCTTTAATCAAACGTGTAATGCATGTGCAATTTTGATTGCCATTGGCTGCAAAATCGATTAAGGTATGACGTCACATCGACAGGAATCGGGAACCATTCAGTCGACTTGTCTCTCGGTCCGTGAAATTGAATTGATTCACGATTCACGGTATACGGCTGAGTGATCGATTCCTCACAACTTATGAAATAAACGTATTTATGCCCTCAAAGAAAAAAAAAAAAAGATTTAAATGCCAGGATATACGGCCCATGGTACAGCGTAAATACAAACCTCGGTAATAGACGAGTCTTTACGACAAATGGTTATTAGAGTCCACGTAGAACACACAGATTGATCAAGCTTCCTAATTGTTTGAATTAATAAATGCGTCTATTTACATATTTGGAGATAAAGCCCCCTTCTGAATGAAAACATTTCCATGTTTTCAAATGCATTTGTTTTTGTAAGGCTTTAGTACTGCAGCGCACTGCGATCAGCGTTAAGAAAGAGAAAACCAGATGTGTTATTGAGTCTTGACGGGGTTTGGCTACTTCTTATAAGACAATGTATTATGTATGAGACCAACGGACATTTTCGTTAAGAGGACTACTTTTAGAGAAGTTTTTGTAGAGGATAATTCTCAAGGTCGCCCACAGATTTGTTTGGTATTCATGTTTCGCTCATATTATTTAGATACGTCCGGGGAATCAGTGGGTGTGAAATGTGGATCCAGTAATGTTGATGGGTTCGGGGGAATCAGTGGATGTGGATCCAGTAATGTTGATGGGTTCGGGGGAATCAGTGGATGTGGATCCAGTACTGTTGATGGGTTCGGGGGAATCAGTGGATGTGGATCCAGTAATGTTGATGGGTTCGGGGGTTCCAATCCCAACGGAGGCTGAGTCATCATATCCTCTTTCCAAACGTTCTTACTGATCCCCTTTTGTATTTATGCTTCATCGGATGGAAATCTGGCTAAGTTTGGTCCGTGAACTAACAGAAAACTTTTCCGAAATACAAAAGATATGATTGGGCATCAAGAACTATAGTTTTTGCGCATATGGGCATGATTCGTGAAATTCGATGCCCCTGCAGTATCGATTATTGGATCGGGTGGGTGGGGGTCTTATTTTTGTCCGGTCTGTTCATCTCCGTTTGCTTGTCTGTCCGAACCTTTAATCTGTCTGGTAAGACCTTCTTTTAGGTACATTTGTACCAAGGTTTGACCTTTTGACCAAGCTCTCTCGTGATATGCAACTATATGCAAACGAGAGCACAGTGTTTCACTTACCAAAGGCCAAATCTCTCTCTCTCTCTCTCTCTCTCTCTCTCTCTTGTAAGTATATCATCTTGATACCAGACTCTGGATCATTATCAGAGTAGACTTTTGTTTTACATTTCCTGGTATTTAATTCTTTATTAGCCAATAAATGTACAGGATGTATTCAGTCTCTGTAGTTATTGTCATACTATTAATTATTAATACATTGTAACAGAAAGTCGGTTTAAAGTTGCATTGCACCGAGGATATCCCCGTCATCACCTCTATAGACAGTAGATCATTGACTTGACGCCTCATTTGACACCGCATTCATTGTTATGTTGTACAATCACGCACGGCATCCTTCGGAAAACATGTAAAATTTTCTGAAGATTTTGTCCGAAAAATTAAAACTAGATCATCATATATCTTCAATTTATATCTACGTACTTGCTAAACATTAGCATGACGTCACGAACAAGAGCTGTGGTTATAAAACCCATGCCACCAAAAGCACCTTCTCTCAACGTTCTCGAAAAGAATGAAAATGCCGAGTGAAAAGAGTGGGATCTCGGCAACGTGGTTACATTACGGTAATTTATCAATGAACGCAATAGGATTGCGAACGCCGTGGGATCGCATGGGAAGCCAAAAACGTAACATTTATTTTGAACATGCAATGCACAAAGCCGTCTCGCTGCACAAGAACGTCGTGTCAGTGCAATAAGGTCACTTTGGCTCCTGTGCTGGGGTGCGAAGAGAGGCCGCAACGGAAACGCACAATCTACTGCGCATGCGTCCTATTAATTTCCGCTTTTCTCCACTTTGAGATCTACGGTCTTGCTTGCAAGTTGAGAAACGCAATGAATGTCGATTTTGGTCTATATATTGGACTGTACCGTGGCTCCACCGCGCTTACATGACGAGTCATTGACGATCATTCGACGTTCTGTGAGATTGTACTATGACTTTACTGCGCGTTCACAACAATCATAGCCAAACCGTTTACATTGAATTTTAATGTTTATGCCTACTTTGCCCCAGAAAGCGACTACTATGTGATAACCTTCATGGAAAAAAACTTACTTTCAGGCGATGCCACGATGCTCTGAAAAAAAAAAAAATGCAACGCTGTACAAGCGCCATGAGAACGCCGTTCCATTATGACAGGGACTTATGTCTTGACATGATCGAAAATATAATTATTGACGGGAAGTTCTTTCCCAAGATCCCTCTCCCCCAGGTCGTATTGTTGACGAGATATACCATGGCCCACGTTTCATATGTCGATGAAATGAACATGAAATAAAAGAAAATTACGTTCCAGGCGGGGCCTGAATTTAATTTTCGATCAACAAAAAATGTTTTATCTAGCATTTTACGATCAGAGATAGCATATAAGGAATTATCAGATGCAGCAGGGGTCGATGAACTACCTGCTCATCAATGCCTTATTTACAAGTTGGAATATTTCTATAGATCATATGATTATAATCGAGTAATTGTCCCAAATGAACAAGGACATCGCTGATTACAATGAAGTTTTATGTTTTTGTTCACCCTATATTAGTCTTATCAACAGTCGTTCAATTAGACCATACACACTCAAACCTGGCGATGACTGACTCAGACTTATTTTGGAACCGGGCCTTGGTGTTAATCTATGGTTGAGATATGCTTAAAGATAGCATTTTCTATATTCCCTCGCCAGTGATTTGTATATTTTATTTCACCGTCCCAACACTGCACTGCGCCGTTCTTGAGCCCTTCGTGTACATACACCACGCCCAAATCATTGGTACCTCCCGATGTCTCATAATTGTAGATTGTCATGATATAGTGATACCTAGTATACTCTGCACCTTCATGGTTTGCTCTTGTTAAGTTCAGACGATATTATGGATATTTGTGGACTTTTTTGTTTCTATCGATCGTTATAATTTTTACTATCATTGTTCCATATTGGTTATCAAGTGAGCCTGAACGCTCGTGACAGTATATGTAACAGGAGTGAGAAAGTCAGTCAATATCCCTATATGTATCACACGTTTAAAAGGACTTCAGGTATTTGTTGTTATGATGTCAGTTATAGCTGATATGGAAGCAAAGGTTGGGTGGGGGTTATGGAACGACAAATCGATTCAGTAAGGATAGATTATTACGTACTTATCTTTACCAATTCAAATTGTTTTCACAAGGATCAATTTCAGCTTTCAACTTTTCACAAATGAATGAATGAATAGATAAGTGAAAAATAAATAAATAAAATAAAAACACTATAAATCTATAAAATTTGCGTATGTTTACAAACGACTATGCTGTATTTATAAATAAATAAATAGATAAATAAATGAATAAATAAATAAATAAATAAATAAATAAATAAATAAATAAATGAATAAATAAATAAATAAATAAATAAATAAGAAAACCAAAATTGAATTAATGAATGTACATGCATTCATACCGAAGTAATTATAAAAAGCAAATCTACCCAGATTGTCTGGAACGACCAAAAGTTAGAATTAAAAAAAATCAATGGCTACATTGGACTCCAACAGTAGTAAAACTCCTTGAAATAATACATGCATGTTTAATATACATGTAGAAATTCAATGAATATGCACGCTCATAGCCCAATATATTGACAATCAGATGTATGTCAATAATTATATCCAATATAAAGTTCCTTTGGGAAATATATTGAAAAGATAAGTGGCAAAGTTTCAAAAGCGAAAACTTACATTTAAAGACTTAAGGACTAGCGTCACTCGTTGCTTGGTTACATTTGAATGACAAGGTCATTCCGTTTACCTGTAGATATCAAAGCATACACGGGTAACAAAGATATGTGTATCACGTGATAATACACTAGAATGACAAACCTATGGCGTTGAGAAAGAACAGGGTATTTTATGACAGGAAAGTTTAAATGTTATAATTTAAAAATGGACACAGGTAGGAATTATTGGAGTTAATTAGTCGAGTTAGAAGATGTAATTTCGATCATTTTGTCAGTAATCGATTTTTACCTGCACAGGTAAACATTTTAATACCTTCTTAATTGCATATTTGTGATTTATCAATTGGAAATTTAAAGCCATACTAATACATAACTTGTGTATTTCCATTTTACAGGTTAGAACGGATCGAGCGCGTGTGTAATTGTGGGATCTACCGATCCAAAGAAGGCAGACCGGTCCGCCTAGTGTATGGTGTATTAGAGGAATTATGTCTGTGTGTGTCCGTATGTATGTCGTACTCCATTCATGCGAATTCACGTACGGTCCTTTCGGATTATGATAGAAAAATCGCCGGGCCAAGCAATCAGCAATGGTAAACCCAGAACTTCATCGACAAGCATGCTCAGATTGTCAGTGGGAATTCTGTTGGTCAGTTTGTCCGTCTTGTGTGGCGGGGCGCATGCCCAGTGTACGCCCTGTCCGTCGGCATGTACATGTACTCACATCGCGGGAACGGCGGACGACTGTACAGTTAACTGCACCAATGGTAACATTGAGTGGATACCCACCTCCAGTGAATTACCCACGGCCGACGATATCAGAATATTGTAAGTATCCTGAATATGAAAAGAAATATACCCCCCAGCTCCCCCAAGAAAAAAAACCTTTGAAAATGGTACCCTCCGATCAAGATATATCTAGTAGATTACAATAACTTTTATACTGATATTACCCTAGTACTAGATGTAAGGGATTCAATTTGAATAGATGTACTATAGTTCCTAAATTGTACTTGAATCGAAAGTCGAAGATCGTTGATATTTGAAATATCCGACTATTGTACTCCAAAGATTTTAAGAACTTGATTTTTACTTGGGGTCAGCGTCTAACATTTGTAGAATTCTCTAGACTTTACGAAATTGATTTATTGGATTGTTTTGTGGAAGTAACCACGGAATTAAAGTAAATACGGATTTGTTTAGAAAAAGGAAATTTTAGATAAATTGGATGTTTTATCAAAGGCCTATTCAAACTTTATCAGCGTTGTTAGTTGCAAAGGCTTAACAGAAATTGTACGGTAGCTAAGAAAACCATTTCCAATATTCTCCCAAATCAATACTAGAATGGACAAGACCCAAAGTTGACTCATGCCGACAGGCCACTTCTTTAACCTTTCTTATCGCCGCTTTCGTCAAACTTCCTGAAATAAAATGAAAGAAAAAATAACAAAATAAAACCCAGTATTTGTTGGATAAGAGAGAGAGAGAGAGAGCCGTTTTGCCCCTTTAGTATAAAAAGTTACTATAAATTGATTTGGTTACATTCTTCAAGAAATCAAAACCTACGATCACTCTAGTGACCATGACTCGACAAATGTAGGCATAGAAAAGGAAGGAAGTTCAATAAAGACATAAATTAATGATGTATAGGTAAAAAAAAAGTCGAAAAAAGGAAACAAAACAAGACCAAAAAATAAAAAAAAAAAGGGGGGGGGGAGCAAAAAATTATGTTATCAGACAATATAAGCTATTTTCTTAAAATCAGTCGTTTCTTCCCTTATAGTCTATAGAAATAAGAAATTGAATACTTCAGCTAAATAGTACAATATAACGTACTAATTATGTATATGAAATTAAAAGGTGTTGTAAAAATATGTTTTAAAATCATATTTCTACAATAACTTCTATGGAAAAAAATGTAAGAAGAAATATCCTTATAGTTCTTAGTTTGACTTATATCCAGTACAAACCATTCACTTATAGAACATGATCGATCTTCCTAGCTAGATCAAACATTTGTGCAGTAAAAGTAAACATTTGTTCAAACCAATACTTATATTGAAGTTTTTATATACATGTTCCCCGTTCCACTTCTATCTTCCGCCGCTGTCCGTGTGAAGTGCAAACACAGAAAATTCTATTCTAGCATTTACCATAAAGTTAGAATTTACTCAAGAATTCAGAAAAACGAGAAGATTATTTGCAATAGTTATTTCAATTTATTGTATTTTTGGAAGAAGCATACAATTTCTGTTATCAAATATCTAAAAGTATGAATTGTGATTCAAAAATAAAAAAGTAAAAGTACTAGTAAAAGATCAAATAATTGTCAATAAAACCCAATCCCTCTTTATCTAAAATCCAAGGGTTTTTTTGTCATTCTTACTGATTTATTTTGTTACTCAACTAAACTTATTTTCTCCGCGTGTTTATCTCATTTCCGAATATCTTATTCTCTCAATGAAAAAGTAATCGAATTCGATGTTTCTCGATTCCGCAATATTTCAATGATAAGCCAACTGAAATACATATACCTTAGAAATGAATTTGGAAGTGTTCTTGTTCACGCCATGATATAGCTCTATAGAAGAGGGGACTTAGATAAATCATGAAAAATTAAAGAAAAAAGAAAATGTGATTAAAAGTTTCCAAAAATATCTGTAGATATTATTCTCCAGTATCGACATTATAAGGACTTCCTTGATTTTAGACGGGTCTTGACATTATATGGCAGCTATTTTCGTTTGATAAACGACGAATTTTAGAATAAAAAGTTTCAACCTTTACAATTTGATTCATTTGTGACCTCAGACCTCCTTTTGTCTCAAAACCTGATGACAGAATTTCTTACTCTAAATGTTTGACATCGAAATGATTAGAAGCTACAAAGAAAACTAAAACGATGAATAGATAAAAATTTTTCAATTTTATTTGTCTCTCTTATGAAAATTGTCTTTTCGAAATTATAATTACAAGAAATATGTAGAAATATACACGAATGAACTTACAAAGAAAGTTTGAATTGTACGAACATGTATTTCAGCACATTAAGGGACATGATTTGATAGAAAAGTTTGAATTCTTCATTTGGACTTTAACATAGGGATCAGGGACGATGCAGCCGTGCAGGGTGTTTATCGACAAGGGCGTTTCATTAGCACATAAAATCAATGACTAGCTCTACCAGTCCTCATAAGACCTTACATTTTGTTTATTTACAATCCGGACCTTGGTTCTGGGTTAAAGTTTTACAAGCGATCATAACTTTTCGCTAGTAGCTTCCTTTAAAAGGTTGTCACATTATTTACCAACTTTTCTTGCTTTGTAATCGACAAAATGAATGTCTGTACTCGCACAAGAGGCCCTCGTCATTGATAAAGATAAATGTTTATGATGAACGAAAATTATTGGGTCTGTATTATTATGTATGCAAGAGTCGTAATTTCAGATTTTAAAAGCAAAATACGTTTGCAATCTTAGCAAGTTTTTATCATCGATAATCTGTCATTTGTATTGGGAAAATTTTATCGTACAATGGGTCATTAGAATTGCTTTGTTTCCATGTTAGTATCGGGTCAGTTTCACTTGTTTGTTTCCCAGGAGTAGAAATACATGTAAATGAAGTGAACATTCAATACAGTTTTTGATGTTTACTAGCGATTAGTGATGTGATTCATTAAGTGATTCAATAGATTTCTGTTTACTGTTATTGTTTGGACAACGGCTCTGTGTGGGTGGGGTAGTGAAAAGTTGGGGGTTTTTTTGTGTGCGGAAGAAAAATGATTGTATTATGATTTTAGCAATTCGCGATGTCTATAAAGTCTAACATAAAATAAATCCAGTGCAATCAGGATGATATATGATATCAAATTGATGAGCTATTAGAATAAGAATAAGAAATTTTATATACAAAATACGTTCATGCAAACACGCAGAGAGAAGAAAAATTTTGTAGGTGGCGCCACTGAAATGACAAATTAGAATTGAGGTGCAAATTGAGAACAGTCAGAATGAATGGAGGGAGAATGAGAGAAATGGAGGGAGAGAGAGAGATTACTGTATCAAAAAATCTTTTTCTTGTCGCGAAGGTTGTCGCCTCGTCTGTCCATCCGTTCTCCTGGAACATTCTTATATGGCACATTTAGCAAGGGAGGTCAATATAGGTCAAAGATAAGTAATGGAAGATGGTAAACTACACTTTATGGTCAGAATAAAACACTTGTAACGAGAAGGTCAAGGTTAAACGCTAACAGGAATGAAGGTCAATATCCTGTCACGAAATTAGAATCAAACCACCAGAAGACAAATGTTTGAAACATCTAGTCCGAGTTCAAATACTAATCCAAACACAATATATGATCCTTGAATTTCATGTCAATTCAACATGAAAAATTATTCCTGATATTTGATAATAAATAAATAGTTTTGAACTTTGAAAAAGGGTTAGAGGGTACAACATTTGATAGAATACTCCCTTTCTGGCTGCTATCAAAAGGTAATAAGTTGTCCATCATCGACTTCAGGTATTCAGTGGTCTCTTTGGTTGTGTGATGTGAATTTTCACGCTAAGAATTTGTAGAAAAAAATACATGTAGATCTACTAGATATAAATATAAGACACAAATGCCGATGCGAAAAAAATATTAACTACTTAGACTTATTTGAGTATTAAAAGAGATGTGATTGTTTAGATTTAGTTTAGATATATTGTCTCATTATTCCTGGTAATTCTCCACAGTCGGATACATACAAGTTACGGACCTAACGTTTTTATCAAGTACTCATTAACATTTCTCTGGCTATTAGCATAAAAAAAAACTTTGTACATGTACCTATACCATGCAAATCCGTTTTATCATTTCCTTCCCCTACCTTTAATCCTTTGGGGATATGAACATGTTTAATTGGACATCGGTAAGATTGAAGTTTCTTTTAATCGGACCTCTCCGACATAAGGCTGATCTCGCTCCAGCCAGAAGAGCACAGAGTAACGTCTCCTGACATAAGGCTTTTGTTATAAAAATTGTGCCTTATGAATGTGGATATTTGTCAAAGTAATATGGAGGAGTGTGCTCTAGTAATCTGTATTACTACATTCCTTATGTCCAGTAAGCAGATGACGGTGTGGAGGCTAGTGTTGGGCAATCGGAAACTAAATCATAATCGATAATCGGAAATAATCGAAAGGGTATAATCGATTATTAATCGATTATAATCGAAAAATTCGAATAATTCCTATCTTTTTAATTTTCCATCCATAATTATTTGAAATTAGGACCAAATAATTAAATTTGGGTGTTCTACTTTGTGTATATCATCTTAAAGAGTTTATTTTACACCTTTACATTGCCTCTACAAGGTTATGAACATCACTGATGAGACACATTAATTTTCATATGACTATATGCCATGATCCCCCCCCCCCCCCCGATGACATTTCTTTTTTATGTATTATATATTGAAAAATGTTTGATATAAATGCAATTGTTAAAGTAAATTTGACTGATATAGTATTATGAAAAATTACTTGATGCAAGAAAAGTTAGAACGTAGTCCACGAAACGCCTGGGTTAAATAGGGTTCGGGGCAGAGGAAATTAGGAAATTCGGTGTTGGAACCACAATATCAATTCAATTATGTAAGTAATTCAGGGAGGAATATTAGTTTTTAAAGGTGTTATTGTTATGTTTGTTCTCGGGAGGGTCATGTAACCTGCACTTGCATCCGTCAATAACTTTCGCATTGCACGATTTCTAAAACCAAAATACCGAAACGGACAGAAACATACGGAAAATTCGGAAATCGGCGATGTCGGCGACAATCGAGTTTGATATTCAACATCGATTAGTAACGTCGCTGGCCATTCAGCGAACGACAATCGATTGTCGGCGATAATCGTTACATCACTAGTGGAGGCAGCTCCGACTTCTCGTCGATCGTATTGGCATTTGTGATTATGTTTCTGTCTGGTGTTTGTGTGTTTTTCATGTTTTGCATTCTTTGTTGTGTCTGTAATTGTCTTTGTAGTAAGTGTTTCTGAATATTTATGCATGTTGTGTGTTAACGTGTCTTCGTGTGAGTCATGGTGGAGACCATTTCATTCCTACATGTTCCAGACTCGGTAGTTACAGTTCAACGGAGAAGTGATATTTTGCTGTTCCTTCTCCGTTCCAGAGGATTCATGTATATTTCTAGTCTGAGAATCAACGATTTTTCAGGTAACTTTCCACCCATAGTTTTGGTAAAAATTCTGTAAGAATTATGTTATGTTAATGCTATGAACTACTATTTATATATATTCTTGGTAAAATGTAACTTTTAAATTTTTCATCCGACATGACCTAGAATGGTAAAAAAAGCAAATAAACAAAGTACACTTAAACCTGCATTTGTCACAGGTTTAGCTGTAACTAATTAAAATAGTGATTAAAGCTATTCCAGAAAATGTCTGAACAAATGATAATCACCAGATAGTCAGGAACATATTAAATTTGTGATATCTATTAATATTTCCATAATTAATTAAGAATTTATACTAAAACTATGGGTGGAAAGTTACCTTGAAAATCGTTGATTCTCAGACTAGAAATATGCACGAATCCACTGCAACGGAGAAGAAACTTCTCCGTTGCACTATAACTACAGACTCGGTGACATTTTCACGACAGTTACATGGACGTTGATTGCGTCTTTTGTTGGATGGGACTTTACTGTAAATTCGAATTTGAATAATTCCCCGCATAGTTCAGTTCATTGGTGTTAGGACTACAAAAGATATTGGGAAACATGCAGATCGTGTCATAAAGTTGTGCGTTGTTTGTCATTGCGTCTTTTCTTGAAAATTCTGTTCTTGACTATGAACTTCATCATGAATTGCTCAGTGAAAATAGTCCAGGAGGACCCCAGAAGTCTCCGCCAGGTACCATGCATACCTACCTCCTAGTGGATGTATTTGTCTTCTGTCAAAATATAGGACATTATTAGATCAGTAAATACATGGCATGTGGCAGTGTCTATTTGTTGTAGATCGGTATTGAAGTGTTTCTCTGTCTAGGGCGGGATTCAAAAATAGGTCTGTCTCATTCCGAAATGATCAAATCTATCGGGAAATCCGTATTCAATTGATGTTTTCCTTTTTGATAATGTTTTCTATGTAATTCCTTTTTACTCAAACCTTGGTTTTCTTAATCATTTATTGATCAAATGACTTAGGCATTCTATTGTAGTCACCATTCAACTGATACTATAAAGTGTGTCGTTAGTCCAGATGTACCTTAGTTTTCCGTAATTTTGTCTGTTGACATGATCACAAGGCCTCCTTATTCCCCGTGAATTGGGGAGCTGTTCACTCACAATCCGGATAATATTACCCTTATTCCATCAAAAGGTAATAAATTGGTTGTCCATCTTCGACTTCAGGTACTCAGTGGTCTCTGTGGTTGTGTAATATGAATTTTCACGCCTGTTAAGTTCGTCTAGCTTACCTTTGTGATATAAGAAGCTCATTTGGGATTTTTTCCTTATAGAAAAGCAATTCCGGTTAAAGTTACCCTCCTTTCTTTTCTTCTGTTTGTTTCTGTTTAAGTTTCTTGGAGAAGAAAATATCAAGAACTACAAAAGGTAGAAGTAGAATGCTTTGTCGGTATATTTCTTAGGGATGTAACGATATACTATATCACGATACGATACGTATCACGATACATTTTTCTTTTCAACCCAACACTCACATATATTCCTTGAATCCAAAGAAAAATTGAACATACTTGCATTGATTTAGTCTTAACAGCATAAAGAGGGTTCTCACAAGTTACATGGTGATGGGGATATACTATTGGCTTTATACAATGTGCATTATAAGTATATGATACAGAAAAATTGTCTCTATTTGTTATGCTGTGCTCGATTTTGTTAAAAAATACTGTATCGTTTGAATGGAAGATGTATCGTGATACGTATCGTCAAGCTCCTGTATCGCGATACGAGTACAAACGATATATCGTTACAGTGTTTTTCGTTATATTGTATATCATAACGTTTTACATTGACATTGGAATCTCGACCTTTTTTTCAAAATATATACCTGTGTCCATTGAAGTTGGACTATATCTTTTATTTGTAGCCAGGATTTTTCACTTAAAGACCTTGACATGTGTCCTACGTTGAACAAATTTTATATGCACTGTATATTTTAGCATGAGGAATGCTCTTTGTGGCTTAAGCTTTCATCATTTATATAAGGTACCTTGACTTTTGACCTTGACGATATTCCGCTTGAAAGATTAACCGATTTTAAACTGTTTCTTGTTCGATATACTGTGGCATTTACGTGTCTTGATCATTGGACTTTTCGGTCTTGTGCTCATTTTCTTTCTGTAGGATTGTAGTGTGTTTTTGTTGCATATCTTTTCTTTTTCTTCAGTTCTGTCTGTAAGGGGTCATCATCGTCCGTCCGTCTTTCAAAAACGATGTCCTAGCAAAATATCCTTATTCCTTTGTAGAAGCGTCACGTCGCTTTGACTACAGGTCATATGATCAAGGTCAGGGTCGCTGGATGTTTCTTTATTATGCTTGACAAGTGTTTCAGGTCGATCAGTGAATAAGCTTGATGAATGTTTATATGCTGTGATGAGAGTAAGTAAGTGTATGCGAGGCATTTGCCTTTTCCCTACCTATAAGAGAAAAATTCTCCGCAGAACTGTAAAGTTTCATTTGTCGTTATGTAGGCCAGTTTATAATTTGTAAACTGAAAATTTTCTTTTTTAAAACTAAGATTAAATCGGTCATTGTATGTCGTTTTATCTCAAAAGTTTTTATATTTTCAATACATGAATGTTGAATGCAAAGATTGTTTCTCAGCTTGAGAAGATGGCAACATATTGACCGAAAATTAGCCTCTGGCACAATGGTTCTTCAGATAATTTTGAATTCGAAAGAAGAGGTGCTCCGTTGTAGAAAATGGAGTATTTAGTCTTTGACCCCATGTTCCCCTCCTCAAATATTTTATTGTAAAGAATTTATATAACGTGTATTTGGGTCATTTACATTGCTATTCTACTGAGTGCAAAAACGGCTTGCACAATAACTGGAAACTTGGAATAAACCTTATTTGACAGTTTTAGACACTTATTGTACAGGATTTTAATTTCTGATCAGTTTTGTAAATCTTCTTATGGCCTTTCTTATGCCCATTCCATTTATTCAATTTTCCACTGAGCCATTAAATCCCAACCTACGATAAAGAGAGGTATTAGGGCTTCCAAAACTAAAAAGATAATATTTTTTGAAAAGTTCTAAATATCTCTAATCCTTTCTTTTATGATCTCGGGTTTGAAACTACATACCCAAATTAAATACAAACTATATTAGTCAAACAAATAAGAGATCAAGAGTACGTGATAAAGTGACCCGCTTTCAAGGTGTGAAGAAGTCGCCGTATGAAAAAAGATACAAAATATGTACATGTATATAATCAATTATAATTAGCCATCCACGTGTGTAAAGGGTATGCGCCGCCGAGTCGTGACATTTCTGTGCTATATTTACTATACAACTCTGTCTTTGGTAGCATTGTACACTGGGTGCTAAAAGCTTTGTCTGGCATTTGGCAAAATAAGAAAAGTTGCAGATCGCATAACAAGATACATTAAAGTGTTAGACAATTAATTGAATTCCTAACGAACTGCTGTTATGTCGTCAAAAACAAAGGGTTTTATACGTAAGCAAGCGTATGTCTATCAATAGTGATTAACTTGGGACAACAATAAATAATATTATACTGAAAATATGTCGATCTTAAAGTATTGTAAATGCATGTACACATTAATGAACAATATATTTGAAATAGGCAACAACCTATATTAAAAATATATTAAAAGAAGAAAAGCTAAGAATTTACCTGTAGAAATGAAAGACAGAACAGATACTTCTTTGTATTCGGAAACTTCTTTGAAACTCTTATGTAATTGTTGCTTTTGAGATTTTATTTTTTTTTCATTATTGGGTGGGGAGGGGAGAGAAAAATAAATCCCATCTGCATTAAACCTCAATAATGGAGATTACGAGACTTGTACAATTTTTGGCTGGATTGCAAAGCAATTCCGGTCTATAGATTGACGATGTCCGTTCTATCTGTCTGTCCGTCTGTCGTCAACATTTTGGTTAAAGTTTCTGGTTGAAACAAAATCTAAGGAACTGTATGCAGTAGAGACTTTATATTATACACGTAGCTTGCCCATGACAAGACCTCTTAAATGCCGTAACATTTGAATTAGAGACCTTGACCTTGGACTTTGACCTACTTACAGATTTTGGTTAAAGTTTCTGGTTGAAGCAAAATCTAAGGAACTGTAAGCAGTAGAAACTTTATATTATATGTAGTTTGCCCCATGACAAGACCTTTCAATTTATGCCGTAATATTTGACCTGGTGACCTTGACCTTGGACTTTGACCTTCTTACAGATTTTGGTTAAAGTTTCTGGTTTAAGCAAAATCTCAGGAGCTATAAACACAGTAGAAACATAATATAATACGGGTAGGTTGCCTCAATTTATGTCGTAATATTTGACCTAGTGACCTTGACCCAGTTAGTGACAAAAACTTACTTTGCAATCCGGCCATACCGTCTTTAGCGGTGTATTTTTCTCATTATTATAGTATTAGTGAATTTATACTCTTTGGAAGATAATAGAAAATATTAGAATATTCTAGATTTCGTTCAAAGTAGAAAAGAAGTTAATCACGGCCAAACAGTATGAGAATCGGTGTGAAATACATGTATATGGTCAGAGAGAGATACATGTATTCTAAGGATAATTTGAAATTCAAATGATATTAACACAATTTCATGCCGAGGGAATGGAATGCGATATTGCCTATTTGGTTAATAATGATTCGAATGGCAGTTTCTTTTATTTTCAATTTTGTTAGCATCGAAACTTTTATATAATGAAGGATTTATATTGTTTGTTAAAAGCATGTTGGAATCTCTCCTACGGTCTTAGATTACAAAGTAAGGATTACTGCATTGTTTCATTCAAGATAAATTTGAAATTTTGACGTGCCTCTGTTAATCAAGAATCGTTCTGATAACATAGTAACAACATTTTGTAATAGTAAAATCAATCATTTTATGGGGATATGACACTCCCCCCTCCATTACCCGACAACGGTGGGAGCTGCATATCATGGTCCAATTCTACATCCTAATCCCGTTACAAATTAATTATATATTAATACCAATTACGGAAGCATTATGCCGATAAACAGACCCCATGCTAAGAAATGTACAAAATGTTTCTTTAAGCATGTTAAAAGGCTGCTTATTTTCAGTGCTATCTAAAAGTGGTTCTGCCTTGAATGTCTGAAGTTCCAAAGATTACTCAATTCTGTTGGGTCACGTAAAGTCATCGTTTATGAAGAGAAGATTGGACTACAAGAGGAAAATAAACATGTTTTATTTTTTGTGTGATTCTTTAATTTTGGTTCATAAAATATTCACAAATATAATGTTGCTATAGAATGTTCCTTGAGGACGACATTCTATTGTTTTCACCAATGTAGAGTGATATTATAACAATGTTCATTTTATAACTGACAAACAGACTATCCGTTATTCACTTGTATGTACATGTACACCAAAAAAGATAAGAATACAGTATACATAACGGTAATGTTATCGAAAATATTTCAAATTTCAATTTGCAAGAGAAAGAGAGAGAGACTATTTATTATACATAAATAGAGCTTTCCTCCTATATTTACCCAGGACATTTTTTATCTGTAAAGTCTAAGTATTTGCGTCAAATAAGGTTGTAGGCCTCCTGTTTCCTAATAAGCCCTTAATTACAGATGACCTAGCGTTCCTACATTTCCAATGTATACCGACACATTCTGATAAACTTTCTAATAATCAATGATGAATTCGTAAAAGATTGTTGAAGTCTGAATAGAAGACTTAGTCATAGCAGATAGGAAATCGAATGTCCGCCCCTAACATGGGGCATAGTCCAAACTTTTATAGCCATGACTGCCAAATCTGTTCACATCGTTTCAGCGTAGACAGGTGTGTGCCTTCTATGACTTGGCCATTTTTTTCTATAAGGAAAATTTCTTCAGTCCAATGTTCCAATAACTGTAATTTGTCTACATTAAAAAGTTCTAGAATGTTATTATTTCACTTACATATATTATGATCTCATATCAAAAAGAATTATTCTTTATCAAGCATGTAATTACATCAATACTACATTTTTGTGCCACCGTATCAGGAGGAGTATTGCTTTGTCTTGCCCTTTTGTCTAGAAATTTAATCTTGGTTAAAGCTTACATGTACTTGCATTTCTTGTTTGCAACTTTGATACTTCACATATAATTCTCTGAGATCAGAACTTTCTGTTGTGACCTATACATTGTGACCTTGACCTACATTTCAGTCAACATGAAATTTCTCCTGAAAGATGCAGCTTTGCAATCATTAGTGGTTTCTTGTCAGTTATGGATTTATGGTACTATTTAGTAACCACACATGATGTTTTATATGAATTTTCTCACAACAATTTAGTATATATGACCTATGTGCATGTATTATGATTGTATAGCATATATGGTTTTATATTGTTTTAGGGACATGTCTTTCAACATCATAGAAGAAGTTTACAGATCAGATTTTCAAGATATGACGAACCTGCGAGAAGTGTAAGTATTTACAATAATTGTACATTTATTATGTTTCATTTCCCTTTCTTTATCCAATTAGTATAGAGCCCACTATTTTCCTATTCAATGTTCTACCGCAATTTTTTTTTCTCACAGTATATATATATTCATCTTTACCCTAACTTTTCATGTGTTTCAACACACTGTATTAATTATACAAATTTTCTTTCCCCTCATCTACATTCTTTTGAATTAGTATAGTACCTACTGTTTTCCCCCATTCAATATTTCTGTCTCAAATGAAACACAACTTTTTTCTTCACCATATATTCACCTTACTCTGACTTTGTATGTGTTTTGCCACATTCCTCATTTCTTTTCCTATGATAGATTAATTATATCTTATCTTCTCTTATTATTTTGTTTTCGTTTTATGCACCTATATTTCATGCGTTTTAACCTAACTCTCCTTGCTTTTGATTTCTGTGCACTTTATCCCTTCTTTTCCTACAGTTACTTGCAGGGGAATACAATTTATTATGCACCAGGGAATACTTTTGATGCTAATACAGAACTCACCACTGTGTATGTATTTTGAATGAAAAATATGGGAAATTTTATTTAAATGTTTTGAAATGTGGTATTCTCCAATGAAATTTACTTATGCTTTTTTAGAAGAATTTTTCTTGTAATATGTTGACTGGCTCAATGAAATTTTCCTCATGTGTTTCTGAAAGTTTTTAGATGAAAAATCTCATTTCAATGTTGAAATTGCCTCTTTTATTGAATTTTATATGAAACAAATTTTGATTTCTAAATTCACTTAGAATATTTACGTTTATATGGTATAATATTCAAACATTTTATGAATTACTAACGTGATACACTCTTTCGCTTATGTCTATATGAGAGTATTTAATTCATTATGAATATCTGTATAACGGCAGACAGTATGAGATGTATTTAAATTTTCATGTATTAATTGAGATTTTTTTCTGACAAATTTGCTTTGTTTATTTTTACAGAGATTTGTCTAATAATAAAATCACAGAATTTCATCGTTCAACATTTTCCACTAATACCAGACTCACCCATCTGTAAGTATATAAATATTCATTTCAAATTTATTTCTCTTTTCTGGATTTTACTATAGTGTATTGATTTTGCAGCTAGTTAGTAATTTTCTTCATAATTATAGTGTGTGCTCTTATTTTCAAACATTTTCTGAGTTATTGTTCTGAACTCTCTATAGGAAAAGCATAACTTTTATAGAAGTTATGTGCTACTTATTCTTGTGATGAGCATCTAATTTTTCCTTAAAATCTTCAGTATTGTTTTGACCTGACCATATGTATGGTTGTCCCCCACACAAAAGTGAGGGGACATTAAAACATGTCTGTCCATCCGTCTGTCAGTCAGTCACAAAAACTTTGACCTTGGACATTAAACTTTTGAATGGTGAATGATAGTGCTTTAATATTTTACTATTCATATTCTTTATGACACAAAATTAATCTTTTGTACCAAATTTTTTACCCTGTGACCTTGACCTTTGTGTGTGACCTACTTTAATAAAGCTTTTTAGTTGGACATAAATTTGAATGGCTTTCATATTTCACATGTGTATTCCTTGTGATAAGACCTCACAATTAATATCAAAATTTGCACTTTATCACCTTGACCTTTGAGATTGAGTTATTTGTGTGATAAACATCCAAAGGCAGGGGACCACAATTCTCTGATTTGCTCGTTATCTGTACTTTCTTCTTCTAAGTAGAAAGCTTTCATCTTCAAAACCTTTTGTGGAAATATTCAAAGATAAGATTATATAAATGGTACCTTGAAATGACCTCCATCGGATTTCTGAAGAAGAGTCATTAGAAAGAAATATCCCCTTCCCCCATTTTACTGAAAAAAAAATATGAAAGTGTTGTATCAGGAATCCACATTTTTGTGTCGCCTGCGATGCATAGCGACACTTAGGGATCACTTTGTCCGTTGTCCGTCTGTCAGTCCGTCCGTCTGTCTGTCTGTCTGTCTGTCTGTCTGTCTGTCACACTTTGGGTGTCACAGCCCATAACTTTTGATTGGTGATAGGGCTTTGATGTTTCACATGTGTATTCCTTGTGACAAGACCTTCCTACACATATCATAATTTTTGACCTAGTGACCTTGACCTACATATTTGACCTACTTTTCAAAAAAATTAAGAATGGATATATCTTTTGATTGGTAAGTGTTAGGACTTTGATATTTCACACCTGCTATCCTTGTGGCAAGGCCTTTCTATACATACCATAATTTTTGACATTGTGACCTTGACCTAGATATTTGACCTACTTTTGAAAAAAAGATAAGATTCACTATATCTTTTGATTGGTAAGTGATAGGGCTTTGATATTTCACATGTGCATTCCTTGTAACAACGCCTTTCTACACATACCATAAATTTTGACCTATTGACCTTGACCTACATATTTGACCTACTTTTCACAAAATTTAAGATTGTATATATCTTTTGATTGGTAAGTAATAGAGCTTTGGTATTTCACATGTGTATTCCTTGTGACAAGACCTTTTTACACAGACCATAATATTTGACCTTGTGACCTTGTCCTAGATATTTGACCTACTTTTCAAGAAAAGTAAAATTGGCTATATCTTATGATTGGTAGGTGATAGGGCTTTGATATTTCACATGTATTTTCCTTGTAACAATGCCTTTCTACACATACCATAATTTTTTACCTTTTGACATTGACCTAGCTATTTGACCTTCTTTTTAAGATTTTAAGGTGGTATATATCTTTTAATTGGTAGGTGATAGGTCTTTAAGAGGTCTGATATTTCAAATGAATTTCATTTGACAAGACGTTTCTACTGATACCAATAATTTTGATCCACTTTCTAGAATAATTATTAAACCGCTTCGCAGGCGACACAAGCATTCCTTGGATTGCTATTTTAATCTTTTTAATGCTGCATTATGCTCAATTTCAAATTGAGCAAAATACATTCAAACAAGATTTACTATAAGTGAATTTAGCTATATTTTCTATGCTTTCTTTGTATTACTTTCTCTTATCTAGCTAAATTCTTCTTCATATATATTTCTGCTTTTTCTTTTGAACTTTAGAAACATCAGTTATCTAGAGCTTAGAAGCTTATCATCTCTGTTCACCAGTAATTTAGTCACTGTTACGTCATTGTAAGTATAATACTGATAAGTATTTGATTGTGTCATCCTCAGAAACCCTTGATCAATTGCACAAAACAAAAATAAACGAAGTGCAACTGATCATAGTTTCCCGACAATGACATTGGGAGTGAATGATATAGATGAGGATATATAAATAACCTGGTCCTTTTAGAATATATTACATGTACTAGCAATGGAAATCTAGAATATCTGATGAAGTAGGAAAATTAAGTTACAGACTGTATCTTTTTCAATTCAAATTTTAAATTCAGATTTTATTGGTCTGTTGATCTCGTATCCATGTTATATTTACAGAGCTGTCATAATAAATGATTATGAAATGGTTAATTGTGAAATTTTCTTCACTGATGTTGGTAATATGAGAAGATTGGTTCTTGTCCAGTTATGGATTTACAATGATGATATCATGAAACATATTTTTTTTACATTTTCAGAGATGTTAGTAATAATCAGATTAGCTCTCTAGACAGCGACATATTTGATAGCAACGGAAATCTAGAATATCTGTAAGTAGTCAATTATTTTCTGTTTACAGTTTTTATTGTGTGGGCAGCGTTAAAACGTGTTATTTTCATGTCAAATATGAGTGAAATGTTTTGCATTTTTGAATTGAACTTTTATATTTGTTTTGCTATGTACTTTGTTTGTCTGTAAATACATTGGTTGAACCAATAAGATAAGAGAGTGCTATTGATGTATAAAAAAAAGATCTCCAAAGATTGTGCATGAGAAATGAAGATGTTATTAAGTAATTTTAGGGATATTATTTTGAGATACAACTCTATGAGGGTGAAAACTGATATGATGAAAATTTAATGCAATTCTTTGGCATGATACTGAAATAAAAGCAAGACATTTACGTTTAACTTCCAAACTGAAACCAACTCAAAAGAATTTAGGACTTTGCTGTGTGGCTGAAGTGGACATGAGTGTTGGTTTGATTTGGTGTGATTGGACATTTATGTGATTGATGAATGCTTGTATGAAAGGAATTGCCATGTAAAATATCCTTCTTGCAGCTGACAAATCACCTTAAGGATTATATTGAATTATCCCCCCCTTTCCCCCCCAAAAAATTTGGTTGACTTTGCAGGAAGACATGCATATGTGAAGTCAATAAGGGGATCTCAGAGTGTCTTAGATACATCAAAACTAACCCATGTATTGTTTGTAATGTTACATCATATCATCTTGCAGAGATATCGCTCGTAATAATCTAACGTCCCTACCAAGTGATCTCTTTGATGGCCTGGATAATTTAGAAACTTTGTAAGTATAGTCCATATCATCATGCTTTTTGACATAAAGATTGATCAGTTGTGATATAAAAAAAAATCACAATTCACTTGTCACTAAATATCACACTCAGCAAGAGAAAAAAAAAAGAGAAATTTAACTTCTGAATTTTGACTACTAGTAATTGACGTCCCATGCACACACAAGAAATGCTATGGTGCATTTGATATCACTTTTCTCTCGACTTTTGTCTGAAACGTGCACAGTTTTATAACTTTTTTAAAAGTTTTATTGATTAATACTGATTGAGCCTCACAAAATCTTGTAGAAACATCAGTAACAATCACTTATCATCCATACCTAGTACAGTTTTTGATGCCCTGGAAGATTTAAGAACATTGTAAGTATGGGATAAAGTTGGCTTTATTTCACTCTGATTTCTATCAAAATTCCTGCTATGTTTTAGGTTATAACATTTGTTTAGTTTATTATGTCACTTTTATTTGCCTGCAGCTTGTATATGTATTATTTAACTGTCATAATGGACTTTAACTAAAATTGCATCATTGAATGTGATTCAAACGAGCAATAAATGTATCACATATTCTATTCAGGTCACAGATCCTCATCCATTTAATTTTCTCAGATATTTTTGTGCTATCATCAAATTCATGCTTAAACGTATGACGTGCCATTGTTTGTAACATTGTCTAACATTTGTCTTGCTTCTTTGATGTATTACAGAATCATGGGTAACAATCAAATAACAGGGCTGTCAAATGACGTGTTTGATCAATTGAGTAAACTTACGTACCTGTAAGTATCAGGGAATTTATCCTTATCTGAATGTGTAGCATATAAAGCAAGGACAATGTTCTTTCATCTAGAAAACAACATTTGTGTATTTTGACTTGGAAGCTTTACTGTATGTAGTCAGATAGCACTTTTGCTTGTATTTTTGAAACGATATCGGCCAGTATCATGTGTTTATTTCGATAGCACACCAAATCCTGGTTTAGAAGTAGGCCTCCATGATTTTTTTTTATCCTTATTTTATGAGGGTTTTTGTACACACATATAATTTTAATACATACACACAATGAAAATACTTCTTTAATTTTTTATTGTTTTGTTTTGATTTAGGAATCTCCTCCAAAAATAAAGAAAAAACACGTATGCTGTTGTACTTTGTACATGATACAGTTTCCATTTAGGTTTAATGTTGAATCTCTCAATGAAACAAATATTGCAATGTTTTTTTTAAATGAAATTTTGTCTTTTTTTAATGTTACAATATTGTTTTAGACTTTTAGTGACCTATATTCAAAACCTGTAATCACTAAATTTGAACAATGAAATGAGGATATTATCTCCCCTTGAACCTTGATTAGAAATTACACTGATACTACATACAATTCTAGCTTGTAAAATACATGTACTTTGTGACTGTGGAAGATCACATTAATGTTTCACGATATCTGTGCTTATTAAAGTAGATGGAAAGTGTTAAAGACATAGTCAGGATTGTTGCTTTCAGAATTATGTACATGTAGTTGCATTGCTTACTAGACCTTATTGAGCATTAGGATGCTCAAAGGCTGTTTTAAAATCAGATGTGTGTTCTTACATTCATTGAATCTCGGTTTATTGACCTTTTTCAACTTGGTATTTTTGTCATAGAGTAAGGTAATTCTTCTCATTTATGATTGCAATCAACAATTTTAATTGAATAAGTTTGATATTGAATGATATTTATGCAAGACTTTTAAAAGTGTCTTGTTAAAGTCTACGTCAAATTCCTTCCCAAATGGGAAATCTTTATTTCGAAAGTCTTCGTATGAACCGAGATTTTGTGAGTGAGCTTTTATTCATAGCGCTATCATCATTATCACAATATCATCTCACATTACAGAGATTTAAGTGGTAACAGCCTACAATCCCTGTCAGGTACCCTCTTCTTACAACTCAGCAAATTGGAAACTCTGTAAGTATATAACATCACTGACCTAATTGTTAACTGAAATCCTCCCTTAATAATATCTGTATAAATCCAAAAATTCAGGAGAAAGAATTGCAGTATTTTTTTTTTTTGTGGAACTGTAGAATTGTAGTGATAATTAAAGTGGTGTTGTATAGTACTATACGTCAGAGGAGATATAATCAATGTACATAGATGAAGGAAAACAGTAATTATGAAAATTAACCATAGATTTATATGCTAGGTGTGGTATTCCTTTTCAGATATTTTGGAAGCAATAGCTTATCAAAAATCCACGATGATGCTTTTTCTGTAAACCGAAAATTAAGAACTTTGTGAGTATCGTGGATGAATCCCCTTTACATAAACTTTATACAAGAATCTTTTATTTTTCTATTAGTTTTCCAAACTATAGCTTAGGTGTCTTTTTTGTCCTATCCCCATACTATGGCGGTTAGTTACATTTTAGAAAAGCTAAGTTTCATATATACAGTCTCATCTTTGCATTTTTCTTGTTTCTTCAAATAACACAATGTTTATTATGCTTTTTCTGTAAAATTAATGTTGTAAGGATTTTTCATGCCTTCTGTCCTCCGCATGAAGTTGACCAACTAAGAGGCAAATTTAGAATTTGATCTTTATATTATATTGCCTATTTCTAATTCATACTAAGTGTTGAAAAAAAAATATTTGAAATTACCTGTGCATGTATTTGTAATTTGTTTTCTATTGGTTTTGAATTTAAAGTTCAAGGTCATTTAAATTTTGCCAAAATAACCATAAAATGAGATTTTATATCATAATCAATAAGATTTTGTTACTCTTGATGTACATGTTTATGTTAGTGTTTAAAACAAAATAAAACTCTTAAAAAAATAGGAAGAAACCTGAAGATTTTTTTAAAGACGTGTAGAGAAAAGGGTTCAAGGTCACAGCTTTAATTTTCTGTATGTGAACTTTAGAATCTTGAGTAGAATTAAAAGTCTTCAGATAGGATGAAACCCCAAATATTTGAGGATAAGCCATAAAAAGTAAAAGAAAAGAGAGAATTGACTTTATGGCATTTAATGGTGTTTAATTAGAATAAGGTTATCAAACTTAGGAAAGCTTATTGCATTTGCTTGAGTAGGAAACTCAAAACTGAATGTAGAGTAGAAAACCTAATACAAATTCATCTTCATTTTTCTGTTCATTAGATAAGTTTTTCTCCTCTACACATTTACATACTACAACCTTCTTTTTCATATTTCTTTTATTTAGTCTTCTTTTTCAGACTCTTTTAGCATTCAAACTTACCTTCTTTTTTCAGATTCTAAGTACAATAATGTTTTTCCTTCCAGACCTTTACTTAATTCAAACAAACGTTTCATTCGACATGTTTAAAAATAGCTTTATACGTACATATGTTCTCATCACTGTAGTTTATTGCAAAAACATCTGGATCAAATAAATCTTAATATATTAATGACCCTATTTCAATTGACATTATATATATGTTAGATTCTTCAAAATATTATGATGTTTGAATAGATAATGAATAAATTGATACAAATCTAATATAAAAAAAATTTAAGAAAAAAAAATTAAAATTTTTCAAATATTTGCATCATTGGAGTAATTTCACAATATACTGTTTTCCCTTTTTTCAGAGATTTGGGTAATAATGCCATCACTAGTCTAAGTTCCAGTATATTTTCTTCGCTAACCAGACTTGAGACGCTGTAAGTATATAAATTATATCACTAGAGATGGAAACCTTAAATCATTTATGCTTTTCATTCCTTATTATCAAATTGAATTTGTTTCATTTGGATAAGTAATGTAAGCACAATCAAAACCATAATGTATGTCATGACATTTCTTTTTTTATACACGGTTACTTGCGGTTTAGACTGGTATAAATGGTATATGTTTAGTGTACATGCATCATGAATTCATCAAGTTCTAAAAGAATCAGTGCAAAATTAACAGAAATGTTAACTTAGTGAAAATGAAATTTGTTTGAAGCTATGTATTGATAGAATTATGTCTCTATAGTGTTCAATAACTCTGTTATGCAGAGAGAGCTATATGTGTTAAGGAAAATGGATACTATAAAAGTAGAAATTGTAACAAAAATAAGAAAGCAAGATTTTTTTTTACCTTATTCTGATTAAATAAAGCATTTCCATATAGGTACTTGTGTGTATTAGATATCGTACAGGTATTGAATTTTTTTTTTCCAGAATTTTACAGGGTAATCAGCTCACAACGATGGACTCAACAACCTTGACCTCGTTGAGTAATTTGTTGAGTGTGTAAGTAGCAACTGCTAATTTTTGTGAAAAATTAAAACTCATTTCAAATAAAGAGTTATAAATTAAAAGTCGCCGTTCGAACCGATGTTTTAATATTGAGGTGTTAAAGTTATTGATCTCTTCAATTTCTGATGAATGGTTTACACTATTTGAATTTCAGTGACTTGTCTGACAACCCGTGGGATTGTACTTGTTCCTTCAAGACGTTTCGTGATACTCTAGTCACCCTTGAATCTAATGGATTAACGCTAGTCAATCGTGGTCAGGTGACTTGTGCGTCATCGCCTACCACATCTTTTCTGGACAACTCGGAGGACATCTATTGGTGTAAGCTGATTTACAATTTGTTAATTTCATGATAACCAGATTTTTGAGTCTCTAATCGCATGTTTTCACTTTGAAAGTCGTATTTATACACAGAATTAGATTTTGCTTTAATATTTGTTGACTTGTTTCATCTTGCTGTACTAAATATGCATGTCAACAATGTACTGTTGTGCTTTATGCAGAGAGAAATTGAGAAATTTGTAATCGTAGCTCTACCTTTGTTTTCTTTTTTCTGTGAGAAGAAATAGATTCATTCAAATTATTCCTTTTTCAAAAGACTAGAGAGTTGATTTAATTTTTTTTAATTTTATCTAATTCCAACAAGCACAATTATTAAAGTATTTTATGTTTGTAGAATCAGTGGCACATAACATAGTCTTAGAACAGACAATACTGAATGTGTTATACTAAATGCTTCTAGAGGAAAAAAAAATACAAAAGTTTATCTTAGTTTATTTTATTAACAAGATTAAAGCCAATTTATTACCTTTTTCCTAACTAATATGAGAAAAGTTTTTTTCATTGAATTTTGAAATTACAGAAATATTTTACATTTCAGTTTATTGAATGAAGCTCACTATTTAAAATAATTAATTTTTGAACTCTGTCAGATACTATATGCAGGAGTAAGTTTTTGATATACTATTGATTTGATGAATTTCTAGTTTGCAAGTGCAATGCCCCTCCTCATAGCCTGCAGTCTTGCCTGATGTTGAACAGGCACTATAGATTCAAACGAGCTCCTGGTAAGCCTACCATGTAGGTGTGGGTACCAAATATGGCGGTGGTATACCTGATTGCTTAGCTCCTCTACTTGTCCTGAGTATCTGAATATACTGCATTATCAGTGTAGTACAGTCCTCTATTATCTAGCCTTCACATCTTGGACAAGGCAGATCCCGTGTGTGCTTTTTATCCCCAAAACTCTCTCTAAAATGTCAAATTTCTATGAACATTTCTCTCTGTTATTTTGAATTTTAGCAAGGGCATGTGATCATACATGGTCAAGGAATAGGAACAAGCCGTTAGTTTTACATTGGTCATCAGTACAATCTGTGGTGAAGATGGCCCAAAACGGGCCCTTGTACAAACATCATCGTATTGCGAAACGCTCCTCAAGTAAGCATGGTCTCGGGAAAATGGTGCACCTATCGAATGGTGACAGATTGCACATATAGGCATAGAAAGGGCTAGAGTTTATAACAAACAATTGGGTGCTTTACATATCACAATTTTAAAATGGAAAAGTAGATTTAGGAAATAGAAAATAATCTACAAAAGGGAATACTTTTTTTTTAATAGAAAGTGAAGAAAAACTGATATCTATAGAATCTACATGATGCTACGATTCACAGGAAATGAGAATTTTTTTTTACAAAGCACTCAGTTGTTCAGAATATTAATGTGGCAAAGGATATCATGATCTTACTGGCTAAATATAGATATGGCGTAATATCATTTTAGTTTGGCATTTGCAACACTGTGAAGTCTGATATGTAGAGGCATTTATAGGTTTTGATGAAATGGCTGCAGCATGAACTAGTTGCTTATGAACAATATTATGAATATATTTATGTATATAAAGTATAGTATGTGTGTTTTTATTAGCTGGTGATTCAGAGGATGGGTACATAATGGACATTGGATATATAGATAACATCAACCTTCATATCTTGGTTTGCATTATATGTAAATATGTTGGACATTGTGATTTTGTAAAAGAGGGTTTGGTATCCTAATCATACAAACTGCTTATTTTTAAGATATGTTTGATCTTACTGGTTGATCTTTATGCAGTGCGTCAAATGCGAACATATGAGCGGAAATATTTTGCAATTGCATTTTGGATTTAGATCTCGGCGCAGAGCATGCTGGAAAATACAATTTATATGTCTTTATGTTTAATCTACTTAAACCCCTGTGTGTCTCTGGACTAAAACATAATGATATTTGTCTCTAATAGTACTATTTAAACTCCAAACCATATATTGGTAATCTTTCTCTATCTGGTTACACTGAAATCAGTCAGTGAAAAAATTGATAACTTTAATTCACTAAGTATTTAATATGGTAAGTGCCAAAACTTGACCAAACAATGGATATAAAGCTGTCATTTCTTAATGTTACTATGAATGCTAAATTGGATTCATAATAATGATGCTGAAATCCCCCCCCCCCCCCAAAAAAAAAAAAAAAAAAGAAGAAGAAGAAGGAATTTTAGAATAGTTGATGGTACAAATTCAAAATTTCAACTGAAGACTTTTTTACTTCATATCTTGTCAACTATATTTAAAAATGAATCCCTTTTGAGTATTTCGTTTTCTCCCTTTATGCTAGAGCTTAAAACAGTATAAATAAGTTTTGACATGAATGTTTTTGTTATACATGATGAATTGAAATATAAGAATTTGATCTGACTTCAGGTGTAGAATTACTAACATACATCTTAACCTTCCCTAACATAAAATATGACAGAGATAGTGGTTTGTATATCTAACAGCGTGTTGTCATTTAACACATCTAGCTGCCTGTACGCATAAAGCAAATCTAAGAAAACACAAACGCAGCGTGTGGGCTCATTTGTGCCGATGGTTTCACGGAAGGCATCACGCGTGTCATGGTGAGTCACTAGCACCTGATCATCTTCAAACGGACATTGATGTAGCAGAGCTTGATTGCAGTGCTAGAATTACATTAGGCTAGCTAGGAAAACATTGCTTTATGATTGCTATTTTTCATGATATGTTTTATGTTTTCATATTGTTTTATTACATTGCATGTACCTAGTATGTGCCAGCTAGCTGTTTTTCTGATAGACCTTTTTAACTATTCGTGATCTTTACAACAATGATAGATATTTGATTGGGTAATAGCTGAGCAGTAAAACCTTTATGATGGAAAATTGACTATGCACTTATTCACAGAATATCAAATATGAAATATAAAAGTACTGTGTACTTACACTTATTTCAGGGAAATAAAGAATTAAAAGGTAGTAACTACTTTTAAAAAAGCTTGTTAAAGTGTAGGATGAAGAAAGTTTACAAGATTCCTTAGATAAGAAGGAGATAGTGTTTAGGAACCAAACCCAAAAGCTGTTAACATCTGTTACTACACACTATATGATCTCTATCACTGAAATAGTACAAACCAAAGGGGATTAAGTAAACTGATTACTCTAATAGAAATGATTAGTTTACTTTATCCTCCATCTAGTTTTGATCAGGACCATTTGACCTAATTCCTTATTATTTTATTTTGTAAATGTTTGTATTTCTGTATAGTCATCTTAAATGATTGGCAGATTTCTTTATTATTTGTTATTTCAATATTTTCTCAAAAATTGTATTGCTTTTATTTAATGCTGTTCCTGAAACTGAATCTTTCAATTTTTGCCCACTTTGAAATAGTGCTATTCTGTATCTGTATCTGTTACATTTAAGATACCACTTCTGGCTTTTATTCAACGGGTGAAATTTCTATTAGAAATATATTTTTCTATATTTTCTCGAATATTGTTTAAAGATTTATTCCTAATTAACTTTTCTTACGTAAACTTTTATTTTTCAGAGCAACATGTTTGTATTCAAGATGACTTTTGAGATTTTTCCATTTTATTGAAAAGAGATGTCATACTTTTGAGTGCATTTGCCAATACTGCGCGCAGTTCAGCATTTTCATTTCTCAGATACTAGATTTTGATTTTCATTTGCTTGCATGATTAATTCTCTTAAAATTGAGATTTACCACAATTATATATTGACCTTTATCGATATAAATGTTAAAGCGGTCTGACAGATTTGATTATAATGATTACATTATAGGTCCCAGTTCGTACGGTTCTTGTTACGAGGATGAAGAGGCTGATACCAAATACGCTGTGTTCTACCAGAAGAGCTACTCTACCACAGACCAGCTTAACTGCACCGAAACCTGCTTCGATCAGAATCTGGCCTATGCAGTTCTCAATAACTCTGTGTGTCTGTGTGGCTACAACCCCAGTACTTCAGATGAGTGTTTGTGCAATGCTAAACCCTATACCCCCGGGGACAACATTCAGTGTTCTCTCACCTCTGGAGGTACCCAAACTAAGACTTTCCTCCAGGGTGTTTATAGAGTCGAAAGCGGTCTGACATTAGACACCATATCTGGTGTGACTGCCGGCTCTAGTTATACTTTCATAGCTTCTGTGGTGCTGAGAACTATAACAAAGTTCAAGTGGTCTTTTGGTGACAGCTCCAGTATAGAGGAGAGAATCACGTCCAGTACATCTTATAACATGCCACACACATACCCCCTGCCAGGCGTGTATGACTTAACGGTGGGTATTGAATCCACGAGTGGTGGAACAGACAATGGTACTATCAAAGTTCATGTGGATCCAGCAACTTCATCTGTGGATCCAGTATTAACCTGCCCATCATACATTAATTATGAGTCTAGCTTGACTGGAGTAACAGTATCATATGGTATGGCAAATGCTTTGGAATATTCATGGACACGTTCACCAGATGATAATGTCACCTCCACTGTTGGTATGTAGAAATCATATTTATCTTTATAATATGTAAAGTTAGAATATAATGATGTGAAGATTTAGAAAACTACAACAAAGACTCAATTGTAAATATGTCAAATTGCGTCATCCTGTTACTTTAATAGTAGATAGTTGGTAATAATCCATTACATCACATCGACTCATGGTCATGTGGTAAATGTCAAGATTTCTTGGTTAAGATGTAAGGTGAATTTAAGAGCAGGAAGTTTTTTAAATCACAGTTGTAGTTAAAATGATGATTGTATCGTTATGTTACAGGAGGTGACTGTGACAGCGGTTGGACAGTGTTCAATGGACGATGCATACAGTTCAAATCTACGACCGAGAATTACGCTGATGCTACAACAACATGCGGTTCTGATGCGACGTTATTAACCATCCATTATCCAAATGAGCTTACTAGTATCGTATCATCATACAGCCTATCAGGTTTGAGTTTCAGCATTTTCAATATCTTTTCACTTAAAAACAAAGAATACATATGCTTTCAAACTTTCCATTTATATTTTTTGTGAATAATTTTAGAATTTAAAAAAAAATGATATGAACAGAGCTTCCGTTGCTTTGACAATTTGTTTCATTATAATCTCATGTAATTTGTAGGCATCAAAAACAGATCTATGGTCCATACAAATGGTATTTTTTGTGTACATACACATATAAAGCTTGAGAAAAATGTATCGTTGCCTAGAAATTGTCATGTCTAATATTACTGCTTCAGCATTTTCCCACATAGATTTAATTGTCAGCTTCCCAATTTGACACTTCTGATTGCTGGAAAAAAAATGCAAAATGTCGTGACGTCACAATGCTTTTACCTCAGACAAACACGCTTCGAACCTCGGTCAAACATTGAAATTGTGCAATGTGACATCATGAAATTTGTCAAATTTTTCCCGCCTTCTGAAGGGTCAATTATAATGTGTATGTGTTATATACCTTGCTGAATTCTTAAATTAAGCAGAATTATGTCGCCAAAAGCCACATATACAGCTTATAATGTTCATCTAAGAATGTTAAATAATACATGAATTTAATCTGAAACTTTCGTGATGAAAATTCTAATAAGTTGAAGGCATAATATCATATGACTCCATGTGATGCATCTCAGTTTAGTAACATCTACTATTATTTGGTTTGTAAGTAAAACAACTTGTAGGGATAACTTTACAGTGTTTCTGTCTTTCTATCTGTTTGTCATACTATCACATGCATGGCTATAACTTTGTTATCATATGATGACCAAACTTGATGGGAATGTCAATCAATTTGAGAGTCAATATCAAAAGAAGACAAAGGTTATCACGAGGGTCAAGATAAGATTCTTGAACACTCCAGTAATAGGACAATTATGTATAAAGGACAGTTAATGATGTCCTTAAAATGTCCGGAGTGTCCAATAAATACAGGTCTTTATTGTACAATCAAATAGTCAGAAAATTATTTTATGAAATTTCAGCAGCAAGTTCGGGAAAGATCTTATTAGACGCAAGAAAAAACGGTGACAACTATTACTGGACCAATGGGAATAAAGCTTACTTCCAGGTCTCCTCGGTTACAAACGCTGGGAATGGAGACTGTGTTTACATTGACATTACAACATCAACCTTACATGGACTGAGCTGTGCTACATCAGCAAACTTCATATGCCAGAAAAGTAAGAAAATTATGATGTTTATGTTTGATTTAAAGATGTACTAAACAAAATAAGACATATTTGTGTTTAGCGGCTTTTAAAATTACTATGGAAGTACAGTACCTTGACCTTGCAAACTTTTATCACAAATGTGCATTTTAATTTTTCAGAGCCTATTGAATGTCCACACGGAGGCACAGCATATGGAACAAGCAACATGTGTTACGTCTTAAAGTCTACCAGCAGTGCTTGGACTGCTGCACAAACAAGTTGTCAGAGTCTATCGGGTTACGCACAGCTTGCCAAAGTGAACTCGGTAGCTGTACAAAGTCATGTCATCAGTGTTCTAGGGTAGGAACAAATCACATTATTGCATGGCAATTTACTAAAATCATAAGTTTGCATAGTTCAATTGAAGAACTATAATGCACACGTTTTTGTTTTAAAAATCAAGCAAATGAAAAATTCCTAGGGGTCCTGACAATTTGGATACCTTCCTCTTATATCTGCGCCTGATGTATTAGCAAATTCCTTGTTTTCTGTTATAATTCATGAAAAACCTAGATTATTCTGCTGAAATAGGTATATACCGGTATACAAACAGTATGCAGTAAAACAAGTAATACAAGAGATGATTTATGAATGATATGACAGTTGTATATTTTCATGATTATTTTACAGGGCAACCACTGAGGTATGGGTGGGTCTGACTGACCGTAGCTTAGAGGGTTATATGGAGTGGGCCGACTACACATCTAAGGGGACCTATCCATCAGTAACAGCAGAAACCAAGGACTGTTACAGTCTCAGTAGCTCAGGGACGTGGACAGCCAGAAAATGTAGCACCACCTTGCCTTATGTCTGCCAGTATTCCGTTATCAGAGGTAGCGTAAATACAACTTCCTCTGAATCAAATAAGACTTTTGAAGTAAAAAATATATTAAACTCACAATGTACCTTTAATATGAAAAAAAGAAAGGAAAATGTACTTTGGTATTGCTATGAATTTGTGAATCCTTTCATGCATTTATCAAACTTTAATTCATGTACTGTGTGAATCTTGATTGAATGATATGTAATTATTTGCTTATTTTCTGACACATAACCTTACATTCTCTCGGAGTTTGACCATTTTTCTTTGTATCCACTATATGAATCACTGTATATGCCAATTCAGTTCTCCTGATTTCTGCAAGTCAAAAACTGCCCATGACACTGTTCAAGTTTATTTAGTTAACAAATAACACAAAGTTAAAATTATTGCATCTTTATTTTGCAAATTAGATTATGCAACCGTTACCACCAGTCTTTGTGGAACCGGAAATTTATCAACAGCGTATAATTTAACGACTTTGTATTCCACTACAAAGCCGTCAAATGCACGAAATATGATCACACTTTTCCCAGGTTTGAATGATAATGTCAATTTAGCTATGAGTTTATTATCCCATGCATATTCAGAGAGACTGCAGAATTTTTCTCCTCTCAAATGAATTTTCATCCTTAATTACTTGTTTTCACATTTAAAAAAAGGAAATCATCAATAGTCTCAAAACAATCAGGAAAGAAGGAGGTTTAGAATGTTGGAGATTCTGCAAATTCTAAGTGCTCTCTGACATTGTATTGGGATCATAAACTTGTGGCATGACATGTTTTATATGGTTAGGAGCGAAATATACTCTGCTACTCACTCATGCATCATATCATATCATATCATATATGTATTTGTTATGTAATGTATTTATCCACATATTGTGTATTATTGTGCTGGTGAAGGTAGCGCCACAGGATATCCACACGTGTATGGAACGACAACACTCGCTACGTCTTACACACTAGTAAGCTTGGCTTCCACAACTGCCACTACTGCCACTAGTTCCTCTGACCATCCAGTACTACTATTCCCAGGTGTGTTTACAATATCAAGGTTGCGCCATTATTTGAAAAAAAGGGGGATGGGGGTTTATTGTCTTATGGAGGCCGATACATAAACAGATACTCCAAGAAATCATGATATTCTATAAGTCTGTATGAAAATTTAAAGTCAAAATTAATCAACATAAGAGAATTTGGTTCTTCAGCAATAATAACAATTTTTGGATGCATAACTTTTATTGACAGATATATTATTTTTGACATTCTTCATCTGTATGTAATTAAATCTGTCCCTATATCCTCGTGCACCAAATACAGAATGATGACATTGTTAGGCATAGGACGTTAATATTTGACACAAAACATCACCATGACAACAGAAAGGATCCTATTTCTTGGTCAAAGGTCAAGGTCATACCTAAATATAAATCCTCTTTATCCACCAGTAAAAGCTTGTGGACAAGATGAATACTAAACCTGTAACTAAAGACTTTCATACTTGACATATAGGATCTGTGTGGTAAAAGGTTGAAGTATATTGATTGACAAGGTCAGCATCTTGACTGGCAAGGTCAGAAATCAATTTAAGGTCACAGCTCTAAAATAAAATTTGGTAGGCTTAAAAAAATTACCAAAACAAATAACTGAAGGTTAGATCATTGAATGCTAAGTTCTGACCTCTGATAGTACTGGTATTTGCAAGAAGTATGGTTTCAGATTTTTCAAAAATGAATTTTCTGTAATACCATCCTCTCTGCAAAAAGAATACTGTCTTTGAGATTTGTGATTTCAGATAGATTTATTTAATATGAATCATTGTTGATTTACTCTAGTCATGTTTGTGAGAAGGTAAATTCTAATTTTGTCCACGTCACTGAGAATGATATAGTTTGTTTGGGTATAAGAAATATATTTATATATAGAGTCACTTATTTATGTTACTTACTCACAATGGTATATAAGCTTAGTGTTATGCCGGTGTAAGCTTGGTGCCGAGAAGTTTGCTTGGTATGTAATGGGTTCAAGGGATATTGATTTGGGTAGATGTTAAGAAATTCATTTTCATTGCATCATTTAGAATCCGCTTATGACAAGTTTTATTTACAAATAAAAAAGTTAAATTAGCTCGTTTGTTGAATGTTACACATATGCATGCATGATTAGTTATTTTAGGTAGACTTGGTGTATTTCCATGTTGACAATCTGTCATTGATCTGTGATATCCAATAACAGTAGAAAATGGGAATACACTGACTGTTGAGCTTATTATTTTTCACCTATGGTAATACAGCATGGATTTGTTTTTTTCCCCGTACATTGCTCACCATTTCACTCTTCCCTTAAATGTTTTCATGGCTTCCTTTCTATCACCATTAGCACTAAATGGCCAAGATAGACATGTGATCAGGATCTAATATACAGTTCTACAGTATTTATATTGATGCAGAGACGTCTCCCACAGTCTTCAAGTTGATGTGACATCTCTTTTTATAAATTTATTTAAAGAATAATTCTACTACAATACATGTAAGTAAATCTCGAACAAGTGCCACATCTAGGCTGACAGCATATAGTTCTCCGTATAATCTTTCATGTGTTGAAATCTAGGGCATTGATTCACATTTTAGCAGTTTTCTTTCCAAATTTGCATTGTTTCGTTTTGGTCAATTGTTTCACATGTTTTTCCCTTATTTGTCATGTAGTTTTTCCATGTTCATGCTCAGGTTTAAATGTTTTCAAGCCAAAATTGGTCATATCTATGCTACAATTGTATTACTATAGTTGAAAGATAATTAGTTTCCATTCATTAATTTTCACATAATTAGGGCTTGTTTTAGATGCATAGGGACCAATTAATCATAATTTGTATATGGTAGTGGAGTATATTAGATGCCAAGAATGGACCAAGGCTGATTGAGGAAATTGTCAGTTTCGAAATTCATATTCTAAAAACCTGTACTAATAAATATGCATGTATTCAGCAATATATGAAATGTATAGATTCACAGCTGACTCACATATTATAATACAAAAAAAAATATTAAGAAAAAATTGGCTTTGTGACAATAGAAAGAAAAGTTTTCTTGATAATCTAGTTCTTGATTTTGTCTATATGTAATAAAGTGGCTTTGATAGGCCTTATTAGAAATTATCTGATATGGTTTTGAAATAATTATTTTGAAATGAGAATCAAACAAGGCAAAGGAGAATCAAATTAGGCAATTAGGCATTCAAATTCAATTTCAGCTCTTAGTAAAATTTTAAAGATTCAAGTATTTGTATGAAAATCTTTTTCTCTTGAATTTATAACTATTCTTCAGGAGTTAAAGGATGAATTGTTTATTTAGGAATGTGGATAAACGGAGGAGGGAGGCTGCGAGCATGGAACTTCATAACGGCACCGAGAACGTCAGATGTTAAGTTGGTGTTTCAGGTGTATATACCAAGCTGTCCAGGCGGTCAAACATTTATCAAACCAGGTAATACATCTAATTTGGGGTAAAACATTACATTCTTAAACAATATACATAAGGTATTTTGCCTTTCAAGGTCATATCTGAAATGGCAAGGTCACTTAGAAATTAGAATTAAGTAATGGAATTCTAAAAATGTTTAAAGTAAAAAAACATATTTTTCCACATTTCATGGGAATGTTTAATTGGAATAACTCATTGAAATTAACATTTCGAAACGAAGGACTTTCAAGGTTATTTCACTTGCAAAAGAAAATAAATACTTTTAATAAGAAATGGCTTAAATATACTTTTGGATATTAATAACAATTTGCATTTATACCTTTCACATTGTTTTTGTCAAAGAAAAGTCATATCAATTTGAGATTCTTGAAATGAAAGACTTTTGGTGATTCCATAACTTTTTTCCTTGGTAAGGAAATATGATATTGACTCGTTTACATTTACACCAAAAAGTATGTTACATTTATATGGACATAGTCTTATTTGACCACATTTCTACCAACAACCTATATAACATTTATATTAACATTGACTTTATAGGTTGTGATGGTAATGGTGCTCAGTTTGGATCGTGTGTAGCCTCAGGTTCATGTTCAGCGGCGTCAAGTTGTGGTAATAACGAAGAGTATTGTTACATATCCCAGTCCTGTCAGCCTAAGGGAGATCCGTGTAACTGTGTGGGCAGATCTGACACATTTTGTAATACACTGTATAAGGATTCATCACCTACCTATACACTGATGGGACAAACGTTCCTAGATCTACCTGCTGGAGGCTCGGAATTCTACACTGTCAATGCTGATAACATTGATGTCAGTGAAAACTATGTAATTGCATTTCAAACAAACAGCGGTTCAGACATTATTCAGTGTGATACAAATACAGGATCCACATGGGCTCAGAGTGCATTACAAGTTTTGAAGACTGGTTGGATGTCTATAGGTGACTCCGTCACTGCCGGTACACTGTGGAAGAATAACACTGCCTGCTATTTCCAGGCGATCGTGGCAGGGACAGAAACAGAGAGCCTTCCTGCTTCCTTGCAGTATTTCAGTAAACCTGACACGTACACCTACACTGTGAGTGCACCATCTCTCTCCATAGCTAAATCATGTGATGTGAAGGCTGAGGAACAGATAGGGGACATAGAGTGGATTCACCCTGTTGTACAATCTACATCAGGATCATCAGACACTATATATGTACAGCATGATCAGGCCACATATCTAGTATTTGCAGTCACTAGGGGGAGCCACCTTACAACAGAGTTTAATTTTGGGTCATCTAACGTAACAGGAACATTTCAGGCAGCATGTCCATCTACCATTGAATCTGCCTTTCCTTCAGAATGTAATGCGACAAACCGCTGGCCGGATTTGCCGTTTGCCTATGAAATTCAAACTTTCAACTTTACAAGTGCCTCCTCTGTCTCTCTAACACTCAAAGTGAAAAATGATGTCAGCACTGATAAAACTAAATCCATAACAATTCTTGTCTTTATGCCAATTATAGGACTCAATATTGATCTTTCTGTACCCAATTCTAGAAATATCGTTGAAATGGGTACATCAACTCAATTTACTGTTACGAAAACATCAGGAAATCCTACATCGTATAGGTACATGGTAAACGGTACAGTTGAATCAACTGCAGTTTCAGACACTTTCGCCTACACTTTCCCCACAAAAGACACATATCTTGTTGAAGTAGAAGTATCAGATGGATTAAACACTGCCACAGCCTCCATTACAGTCGATTCCAAACAGAAAGCTCAGATTACAGGACTAGATTTCGACAATGTGCCTGACTACATGGTGATCAATACCCAGTATGGCCTTACTGTTACCGGTCAAGCATCCGCTGGTGTCACCATAAACACCACATGGACAGTGGATAATGTGGATGTCTCAACTGCCACTGGAGTATCTGCCACATCAATATCTCTCACTACTAGATACACATTCACAACTACAGGAAATTTTACATTGAACATATCTGTGATTGATGAATTTTTTGAAGAAGTGTCTGTTCAGAAAAATATTGAAGTGTTAGAGGTTATCCCATCAATATCTGTTACCGCTAGCAACACACTGATCAAGAAGAACGATTCTGTGACATTTACTGCCACTGTACCCTCTGCCACTCATACGTACGGAGATACCCGGTACACCTTTGATTTCAAAGATGGAACAATAGAAAACAATATAACGTCCAATGTTGTCACTCATCGGTTTGAAACAGCAGGAACATATAACGTGTCTATCACTGTAGCTAATGGTGTTGGTTCAGTCTCATACAATGTTATCATAGACGTGCAAGAGATGATCACTGATCTAGCTCTGACGGGTGCTACAGCCGTGTTGGCTAACGTCACGCAGCAGTACACTGCCACCTACACTACCGGCACTAACTTACAATTTGTCTTTGAGCAGACAGATTTTGGCATCAGTCCAGGAGCGTCTCCTAGTGATACATTCTCCATGCAGTTCACAGCACTAGGGACTTTCAATATCACAGTGCGAGTTTTCAATGACATTGACTCTGTTACCACACATATTCAGGTATCTGTTATTACAGCCGATACCTTGCAGATTCGTTCAGTCACACATGATCGTTACAAGGCAATCAACGAAGCTGTGTCCTTCACCTTGGATGTTCTCCATTATAACACTGGCATATTGATCGTTACATGGGACTTTGGTGACGGTAGTGCTGTGTCAAAGGGAACAGGACTCTTGACCAATTCGCACACATACACTACTGCCAATGAGTATAATGTTACATTACTTGTCCAGGATACTTCACAAAGTACTCAAGATCAAACTTACTCTCCAGTCACGGCTCAGGAGAAGATAACTGGCCTATCTGTCAGCAACGATGGTCCTGGTTCAAAAAATACTACCAACGATGCTGTGGTCATTGTATCTGCCACTGTAACAACCGGCACAATGCTTCAGTACTTGTGGACATATGATGGTAACACACAAAACACAGGGTATACACCACAAGTGTCTGTGTCATACTCTACCATAGGCAGCAAGACAGTCACCCTTAATGTCTCAAATGAAGTCAGTGAGGATTACGCTTCCACTTCGTTCAATATACAGGCATCGGTGGAAGGACTTAGCATTGCCTGTGCGAGTTGTGTTCAGGATAGCGATGGTAACAATTACATAGAGGAGAGTACTTCATCTGTGTATACAGCATCTATCACTGCAGGAAGTGATCTTACCTTTAACTTTGATTTTAATGACGGCACTACGTATAGCGGGACAACACAGTCATATTCACACACGTATTCTACAGCAAATTACACACTGACTGTTACTGCAAGTAATGCCGTTAGCTCTCTGGTTGCCAGTCTCCCTGTCTCGGCTCAGTCAGCGATTACCAGCCTAACCTTCCCTACCTCCATGTCAACTATAACGCTGATCAACAGTCCTATCACCTATACTGTGACAGTGACTGGGGGTAGTGACATCAACTACAATTGGAAGTACTGTGACACATGCTCTGAGGTCCATAGCTACAGTAACAGTATCACTAACTATGCAGGCTATGCCAACCCTGACTACTATAACGTGTCTGTGGTAGCATACAACATGATCAGCAGCCAGTCTGCCTACAGACAGCTCATCATTCTGAGGACCATCACTGCCGTGACTGTTACTACAGATCTGGTCGGTACGCAATACGCTGAGAAAGGTGTAGCATACATTCTGTCCTGTGAGGCAGATTCAACTTACCCTATCATCTTCTACTACTGGAAAACTAAGTATGATACAGGATCCTACAGCTCTGAGACAAGAACTCAAAACCTCACGTACACCTTCCCAACTAACGGCACCTATTACGCTAACTGTAGAGCTACAAATCTGTTCACCACGCAGCAAGAAGAAATAACAATATACTGTCAGGAGAGGATCACCTCACCAACAATAAGTCCCAATCAAACTGGTACAATAGGCACTGGATCCTCTATATATTTAGAAGCGCAGACGACTGCTGGCTCAGACATGCAGTATGCATGGTCTTACGAGTTTGCTGGTGTTACAAATACTTTGTCTAGTACATCGAAAGACATTACGTTTTCTTTCACTAACAATGGAACTTATGTATTCAAAGTGAATATTTCGAACAATGTTGGGTATGAGGTGACAACATACACACTGACAGTAATGGAAGTGATAGACGGTATTGGGATTGACTCTGACATAGGTTCTACAAGTCCTTACCTTGCAAAGGATACAACCGTCACATTTACGCTCACGATTCAGAAAGGTGAGAGCTACACCACTCAGTGGTCTGTGAAAGACTCCACGCCTAGTACAATCTCTACTGGCAATGGTAACTCTATATCATACCAGTTCACCACACCAGGGACCTACACTGTAGATGTTGTTGTTACTAACCAAGTCAGCTCCAAGGACACACAGCTGATTGTGTATGTCCAGGTACCGCTATCGTCACTGAGTGTGAGTGCTAGCTCAGCAAGCATCAAAACCACCGAAGCCATGACGTTTAGTGCCGATCACAACACTGATGCCACAGACCTCACCTATACCTGGATCATAGAGGGTGTAACAACGTCGACAGTCACCAGTACAAAACAGTATACATTCAACACTCCTGGTACATATACAGTACAAGCTATTGTCAATAATAATATCAGTAACTATACAGCTAGTACCTCTGTTCTGGCTCAAGATGCCATACAAGGACTCAATATTACAGGATGTGACATCACAGCTGTAGAGGATACCAATGTACCGTTTACAGGGTCTGTAACAAGAGGTACTGATGTCACGTATGTATGGACTGCAAGTAATGGTTTCTCTGGTACTGGAAGCTCTGTTACGGCTGTCTTTGCGGATACCGGTGATTTTGTAGTAACTGTGAATGCCAGTAATGTAGTGGATACAGCAGAGCTGAACTGCCAAATGGAAATAATTGGTATCATTTCCAACATTCAGATCATCAACCAGGCTTCATCAATATATTTTACTACATACCAAGTTAGCTTCTTGGTTAATGGGCATAACTTGGTAGGTGTGACCTACACATGGACTTTCACAGGACCAACTACTATTGTTCGAACAACCACCACTAACCTGCATGCTGAAACATTTACCGTGGCTGGAAACTACACTCTTACACTGAATGTATCCAATCTGATCAGCAGTGAGATAGCAACTACAGAGTTTACCATCAGAGAGCTTACATGCGCTGCACACTCTATGACAACTGGTGGACTTACGTCAAAAACAATTTTCCGCTCAGATCCCTCTGTATTTGAGATTGTTGTGGACACCAATAGCTGTGACAGCTACAAGCTAGCTTATACATGGACAGTGTATCAAGATGTATGCAGTGCTGGAGGTACAACAACAGTGTCGTTATCAAGCTCCGTATTTACAACCTCCTCCAAGTTTATAATCCCCGGGCAGACTTTGACATATGGTAACTACTGTGTGAAGGCGGAGTCAGAGTTTATAGACACGCCCCTTAAGGAGACAGTGGAGTTTGACCTCACCATCATCCCATCAGATCCTGTAGCATTACTTGCGGGTGGATCTCGTATCATTGAGTACGTGTCCAGGGATATTGAGTTAGATGGCATCCAATCGTTCGATCCTGACAACAGTGGCAGCCTACAGTATTCATGGGCCTGTTCTGTCAGCCCGGTAAGTACTCAGTCATAGAAACTGTCAAATTTATGTTGATGTTTGATGACAATTTACAACCAAGTCAGAGCTCAAGTTTGAATTCAATTCAATTAATATAATGATGATTAAAAGTGAATTTTGTTTTTAACAGTCAAGAAGTGGTAGTGGTTGTGATGCCATAACAGGGAATACATCAAACAAGGTGACCATGACATCGTCCAGTCTGTCTGTAGGAGAGACCTATACAGTCCAACTCACTGTCTCCATTACTTCAAGGACATCCAGTACTGTATCTAAAGAGGTCAGACACTATCTTAACTTACTTAATACAAATACATGTACATTGTATATTTCTATATCATATTAGTTTTACCAGAATGATTTCCCTAATTTAATTCAGAATAGATTGTCTTTGATTTAAGGTATGAAACTTCATACATCAATTATATTGGACAGTATTATAATCAGAGATGTTACCCTTTTTTCAGATCCTGATTTCTTCTGATGATGTACCACAAGTTTCCATAGAATGTGTGTCATGTCAAGCTAACACTAACTATGTACTAAGCCAGGGAGTATTAGTAATGTTACGTGGATTCTGCTCTAACTGTGGTACCGCAACGTTGACATATAGATGGACAGCAAAGTATGGTAGTACATCCTTAACGCTGGATTCCACCACCAGCTCGACTCTAGATGACAAAATCAACCTGGTTATAGACGAGGATCAGCTGCCTGACGCAACAACATACAGCTTCAAGCTGGTGGTGGAGAAAACCGACACAAGCGGTACAGTGACAGGGTACTCAGAAATCCATATGACGGGAAATACACCGCCCTCTGGTGGATCATGCAGTTTGAGCCCTATGACAGCGAAGTCACTGGAGGACAAAGTAACGTTTACCTGTACTGGTTACTCCGACTCTAGCTCTAGTAATATCCTGTACTACAGGGTGGTCTCGTACAGTCAGGACACCGGCTCTATGGGACAGTTCGTTGTCCTGTATTACGGCAGTATGTCTACGGGAGATTTCTACGTTGCACCTTGGCCAGCATCTACAGGCAGTACGAGGACCAGTGTCAAAATCAAGATCTTTGTTGAGGACATCAGTGGAGGGGTGTTACAAGCTTTTGACCAGTAAGTTTATTAATTTATTCAGAACAAAGAATTCTAAAAACATTTAAATTTTTGAATTTAGAGGCATGAAGGTTGATTTCATAATCATAGCAGGAAATCTCTTTGGTAAGGACATTTTGAAGGCCACAGTTGTAAAGGATAAAGATTGATCTATATGATCAGAGGAAGTCATAATACATGTATGTAGAAGATATAATCACAGCCTTAAAAAATTAAGTTTTGATGTAAGTCTTTGAATTTTTGTAGGGATGTTACCATTACATCACCAACATTTACCGGCACTAAAGCAGAGTATATATGGGAAAGAGCACAGACCACCTTAGCAAATCTGGTCCTTGAGAACAACCCCACCCTGATCCTCCAGTATTCTATAGCCCTTGCCCATGAAATCAACGAGGAGTCCAAGCTATCAGGAGGATCCTTCACGGAGATGGATATTCGTACTAAAGTCAGAACGGCTGTTGTCTTGGCTACCAATGGACTGCCTTTGGAGACGCTTCATGAAAAGGAACAAATGGCTTTCATTCTTGAACATATCACAGTAAGATAAAACTATTTCTACTAATTCATGACTTTTATGGAAAATCACAGGTTTGAATGTGATTCCCACTGCAAAGTTCCTAACTGTACCTGTGAATTAGAATAATTTTCATACACACAGAGTTCTTTAAATTTTTCCAGTTTCTTTTATTTAATTAATATTTTATCTGTTTCAGAATTATCCCAGTGAGTACCAGATTCCTGAATGTCAGAACATTGCTCTGGCTGAAATTGACACATTAAAGAATCAGATGTCCACTTCACAAGGCTCCAGCAGTAACGAGATATTAACCAATCACCTTCTGGCTGCCACATCTAACCTAATGACAGCAGCTAATATAGGATTCTACAATGCCTCGGCGGTAACCAATGCCACTAAGACCCTGGAAACCTCCATGGTGAGAACGTTTGTACCAAAGATCAGCACAATAGATACGTCTGCTTCCTCCCTCTCGGCCCAGGATCATAAAATCAACATTGTTACAAGTGCCCATGGTAAAGGTGAAGACATTGTGACGATTCTTATGCGGAACCGGATCATAGGTCAGGAACCGAAGGCTATAGAACTGAGTGGAATAAAAGTACAGGGTAATCGTGTTACTGCTGCTGATGTCACCAGTAACTACCAGACAAACGGACTGGGTATAGAGGTACAGTCTGACACCTTGGACGGTATATACTCAAACGAGGTCATCCAGGTGATCATGGGTATCACAGAATGTCCTTTTACATGGGACTTTGTCAACTCCTTTCAGATCAACTCCCAGATAATGAGTATGAGTTTTAAGGGAACTGATGGCAGTGATATCAGAGTCAGTAACCTAGCAACAGATAGAGAGGTCAAATTCTACCTGCCTGATGCGTCCACATCTGGATATACCATCACTGGATCAACTCTCTATAACAGTACTGGCTATAACCCCACAGATGGTATAACATACACCACACTAAATAACTTACGCTCAAACAAGAAGAAGAAGATTAACATCGATACATCCCAGGGATCTGAGGGTTTGGCATTTCACGTCCAGTTGAGGATTTTGTCGATCCTGAATGCCAGCGCTCCATCGGGGACAACGCCTACGGGGGAGATAACGTTCTATCTGGGTAAAGGCTATGAGGCATCGCCGTCATCGTATGAGCAGGTCATGGTTGTTGAAGAAGATGATATGGCAGCAGGTGTCAACCACACTACTTACACCATGTTTATTTCAAGCAGGTTTGTTACATTTCAAATTTTTTGAAGTAAAGTTTTTTAAAAGTTCTAAATAACTCAAGAAATCTTTCAGCCTTAAATCAGAACTTCAGAGAAAAAATTTCTTTATTAATGTTTTCTAAATTTCATTTTTCAGTGATTTTGATCCGTCAGCAACATATTCCATCTCTGTCTACAACAATGACGCTAACTTTGCCTACAATATCAGTGTCGGTATCTACTTCACCTCATGCCAGTATTACGACACATCCAGTAACCAATGGCGTACAGACGGTTGTTACCCCACGGAGGAATCCATCCCAACGTATGCTGTCTGTAAATGTAACCATCTTACAGCTTTTGGAGGTGGAATGTTGGTACCGCCCTCAGCAATCAGCTTCTCTGACATAATTGTACGTAATTGTGTGCTGATTGCAGATTTATATAGTTTGAACAATATTCATACTTTTTCAATTGAAAATGAATTTTAGCTCTTTTAAAAGAATTGCACAAACAGTGTCTGAGTGATGTGACTGATGTTTTGAATTTTGATGTAATAGATGATAAGAAATTGGACAGTGCATGTTAGCAATGTAACTGTTTATGTGCAATATGATATGTGTTTTACAGAATTTAGATTTCACAACCAATCCTGTTGTATTCATCACATGTTCCATCATATTTGTGGTGTACGTGGTAGCTGTCTTTATCTGCCGTAAACTTGACAAACTTGACTTGGAGAAAATGGCTACCATTCCTCTCTGTGGAAAAGACGGCTCCTTCAAATATGAGGTTACTGTGGTTACAGGAAGACAGACTGGTGCTGGTAGGAATTTTTTGTTTAATTATTTCATGGCAAATCTGTATTATTTTCTTCAGCATTTATTTTTGATCAAGAATGTTCACAGACAATTTCTTATATGATGCATTGTTCAAAATTTCAGGTACCACGGCCCATATAGGTATCAAACTAACAGGAGAATATGGAAACAGTAAACATAGACATCTGGCCAAGCATGGAGCATTCTGTCGTAACTCTCAGGATTCGTTCATCATTGCCCATGATACAAACCTTGGAAATATTCATAAGATTTTGGTGTGGCACGACAATTATGGTCTGGATCCAAGCTGGTATCTGACCCAGATCATTGTACGAGACCTACAGACGGAGAAAAAGTATTACTTCTTTGCCAACAGTTGGCTGTCACTGGAAATGGATGATGGATACATACAGAAAGAGCTGAAGGCAGCAGGTTTGTACACACTACAATATAAATGACTTGAATTTTACTTCGGCATGCACTGAAAAGTAATTATTGAGAAAATGTAAGTGTATCAGTAATCAAGTCAAAATCTGCAATTGAGTCTGTTATAGAATTTCGAACTTGGAAAAAAAACCCAGCTCCTATGTTTCAAAATATGTACTGTTTTCAACAATTTTCACAGGTTCGTCAGAAATTCAGAGGTTTTCTCGTGTATTTGGACATGCTATGTCGAATGCCATGGCAGACCGCCATCTTTGGGTGTCCATTATGGACAGAATGCCGAGTAGCCGTTTCACGAGGGTACAGCGTGCCACTGTCTGTGTCACACTTCTCTATGCCTTTATGGGTATTAATGCCATATGGTACGGCATCCTCAAAACTAATACCAAAACAACTACTAGTGATGATGACGAAGAAACTGCGACAGTATCTACTTTTGGTTGGGAGGAAGTTGTACTCGCTCTGGTCACAAACTTCATGGTGTTTCCACTCAGCATCATCCTTATCTTACTGTTCAAGAAGAGCAAAGCAAAGGTAAAGATTCTGCATAAAAAGAAAATTAGAACAACAAAACGCTTATTTCTTGAGATACTTTTAGAAAAACTCATACTTTAAATGGGCTACAAATGGTCACAGAAATTTGAAAATGACAACTGTTGTATTTGTTCAGGTGGCAGGAGGTCATGGACCACGTCCAGTGACGGCACAGACTATAGAGATAGAGAACGCTATAGACAATAACTCCCACTACAGCTCATTCCGTACGGCCTCAGGTGATGACATACTGTCCTACTATGACAGGGAAAGCACCACAGACTCTTTCCAGGTAAGCTACCTCTGATAAAGACCATGTCATGAATTTTACATTTTATTCTAAAATCCATCCTTAGATATAGCGTGAATTTTATGTGTAAGTCTGGGTTTATCTTTATTTCACGTTTTCTAGAGGGCATGTTACTGATCAAATCAGACAAAATGTTTCTAGTAATAAAACCTGTGTTTGTGAAACACGAATGCCCCCGTTGGCATCTTTGTCAGTAAAACAGATCAAAAGTAGTATCACATTTGAGGTCAAGGTCACAACGTCAAATTTAGTATCCATGGAAAAATCTTGCCACATGGAATTCATATGTGAAATTTGAAAGCCCTATCACTTACCATTCAAAAGTTATGGCTAAAGTTTAAATTTTCGAAATTAGGTCAAACTCCAAGGTCAAGGTCACAAGGTAAAAAATTTTGGTATCCATGGAAAGGTCTTGTCACAAGGAACACACATGTGAAATATGAAAGCCCTATCACTTACCATTTGAAAGTTATGCCCAAGGTTTAAGTTTTTAAAAGTAGGTCAAACTCCAAGGTCAAGGTCGCAAGGTCAAAAATTTGGTATCCATGGAAAGGTCTTGTCACAAGGAATGCACATGTGAAATATGAAAGCCCTATGACTTACCATTCAAAAGTTATGGCCAAGGTTAAATTTTTTGTGGACAGACACAGGGATTTTTCAAGTCCGTTTTTGGGTTCGATTATCGGACCCATTCCCAACGCCAAAATGACCTGTATTTTCCCAATTTATGATTTAGATTTCCCAATTTGAACCTCTTAATTTTTTGTTAAAGTGTTCTTCAATAAAGAGCAAAATAATGACGACTGAAATACCTAGCAGAAATACGACATTAATGATCGAAATGTAAACTGTTCATAAATCTTATAACCGGTATAGGTTTACGTTTTAGTCATCAAATTTTATCTCCAGTATTGGAAACCCCAGGACCATGTCGTCTCAAAACAGCAAATCTGATACCAAAAAATTACAAAAGGGAGTTCCTCCAGTTCTTTGTAGAGGGTAGATACGTTCTTCAAAATAAAATTTTGGATATCAACTATAAAAGAAACAACAGAAAGTAGTTCATGTTCAGTAAACAGAATAGGGCGACTTGGACAGTTGGAATGTCCCCCGTCAAACACTGACTTTGAATCTGAATCCTGATTGATCATGATCAAAAGTAGCCCCTCTGACTCTGAACAGATGCCTGTTCCAGATCCTAGAAGTTGATGTCCTTTGAAGCACAATCTAAAGTATAGATGGCTTTACTAATACTTTGTTTCTTTTATTGAAGACACTTTGAATAAGAAGGAGTTATATCTCTGAGTAATGATTTATTCCATTAAGAATCAATTAAACAGTTGGAAATTCCCAATTTCATTGAAACGCCGTGATTTTTCCCAATTTTAACGGACCCTGGACCCAAAGTAAAATACCCTGAAAAATCCCTGAGACAGACGGACAGACCAAAAACTATATGCCCCCGAATCTTCGATTACAGGGGCATAATGAGATGGATGTTAATGTCAAAGTCACTGATGTAAATTATTTAGATTTAGTGTTGTCAAGACAAATGTTACATTAAGCTCTAGGCATTAGTTTTTCAAAATGTTGTCTTAGAGGATACCAAAAAAACTAATGTATAAATTTAAATTGTCTGTACATGTGTGTTTATCATATATTATCTACAACATTTAGCAGGTACCTCACAGTCAGCCAATACGTAGAACACGTACTATGAAGACCAATACAAAGCCTGTTATAGAGGAAACAAGCTTGAAGTCTGGTCCACCTCCCTCAGCTGAAGGAGCTGTAGGACATGATAGGACAAACTTTAAGGTATGTGCTGATGATACAGTAATACTATCTGATGCTCCATGTAGTTATATTTTGTCCTACTTTTTATCTTGTTGTTGTCCTTGTGTCATTTTCCATAGCTATGTTGTTATTGTGATTCTTCGTGTGCATCATGAAATTAAACATTTAAAACTAAATCATATATATGTTGTTATTTGTCGTAGAGGTATTCAGCATCTACATCTATTTAAAATCTGCTATAGAAAATGCACAACAAAAATAAAATTATAGTAGAAGGAATGCATATTTTGGTAGTTTAATTTATTCTTCTCTTTTTGACTTCAAGAAAAATAGAATATGACCTCATTTTTTCTCATTACTTATTCACTATATCTTAGAAAGAGATAGGTTTTGAATAATACTAATATATCTTTAACTTATAGTTGAACATAGTTTCTTTTTGTTTTACAAATTACAATCTATAAGAGAGTAATTAACTGTAGAATATGTAGTACTGAATAATTATGTCAAGAATCCCCGCCTCGCTTTCATTGTCAAATTCCTATTCCTCTATGTAACGTGTAATGTGTCAGGTAATTGGGCTATAACATACATACCATGTCTTAACAAGTTATCCATTGTTGACTCCATGCTCCCAGTTTTCATCAGTACCCACATAAACCTTAGATCATATCATTGTAACAGGAGGGTTATGGCAATGTTTGCTCTCATAACTTTCTAATATTGCAAAATGATGCCAACATTTACAGCTGAAACGTACAAACAATCCCAAAATATGGAACCAGGATGCTATTTTGGACAACTGGCCCAACCTCCCTGTCTACAACGAGAGAATGGATGACCCACCTCCCAAAACTCCCATACGGCGAAGCTCTGTGGCAGAGGAAAAAGTATGAGTGGTTTCACATAAGTCACATATTTTAACATGATTTATATACTGAAAACAAATTTTATAGATGTAGAAATTATCACATCTTTATACTGCATGTATAATCTTACTGATTTTGATATTAACCTAATTTTCCCTTTCAATCACTAACATTTCACCTGTAAAACTGTGCTTTGTATACTTGTATATTAATAACCTTTGTTGTACTGAGCATCACTCTGTTTGCTACTGTATGTTGTTTTGCATACATTGTACCTTCATATAAATATGTTGCAATACTGAAATGCACATGGTACTGTAAAGCATGAGTTGATTTCAGATTATTATATTGTTTATCGTGATAGTAAAGACTGCTGTTGGCACGGCACTCTGCAAGTTTGTCAAAATCTATGTATGATCAGAAGATGGTGATTTTTATCAATAATAATTGTTATCGTACTGAAAATAATTACACAAATATTTTAAAATTAGTAAACAAAAAAATTGTATATTCACATCTGTTTGGGATACATTTCTTGTTGGTAAAATTTCCTCCAGAAAATTTGAATCTCTTTCTGTTACATTTGTAAGCTAAGAATTGTCTGCAAGTTTTGTATGGATTTATACTATTCAACTGTCATACCAATCTAAGCCAATGGTAGCCTCAATACATCGTCAACTCATGTTACTCTCTACATGAGATAACATGCATGTATGTTACATTGTATTTTATTGCTATCTTGTATATGAAAAAGAGTGAAATACTGATTTAGTGTATGACATTCTCATATAATGCTTTGTAGAGTAAACATTCACTGATGGGCCTTAATTAAAAAATGCTTAGTAGGAAATTGATATTTTGAGGAAAATACATGTTTTATTTTAGAAAGGTGACCTATATTAGATGTATATTTTGACTTTTATGTTATTTTAGGTGAAGGATGCGGCAGATGAAATAATGACGTACCTTGATAATGTAGAGAGGGACTGTATGGAGAAAGAGGCTACCGCTATAAAACAACAACGTGCAACAGGGGGAGCCACTGGAGGAGGGGGAGGAGCTAAACCACTTACTAGGTATTTTCTGTCTTTTTGATGTACAATTACTTCTTATTTGTGACGGTATCTGATGTAAATGCATTATGATATAAACAAACTCCTATAGAAATTGTATTGAATTTGAAGCATGTTTACTCTGAATGTTTTGCTTGTTTCCATAGAATTTGATGATGTCACAATTAGTTTAAGTCAGAAACTGTCCTAGAGGAGAAGTACATGTGTATAGCTATGTATATTGAAAAGATTGAGTTAGACTATTCATAATACAGAGAATGCTGGAAACAAGCCAATGAAATAATAAAAAAAAATTGAGGATGTGGTTTGTATGATATAGCAATTCTATGTTTTCATGGCAATTTATTTACCAATTTTTTTTAATGTACAGAAGTCAAATATGAGATACTATCAGAATGGTACAGATGAATTATCATTATGCCAAATGTCATTACAGGAAACCTACTACCAAACTACAGAGGACGGGATGGGAGGACGTAGATGATTTACTCCATCCTGATGATGCTAAGACCAAGCCAAGAGGTCTCATTCGTCGAGTCTCCTCTGTCAACCCCAGCTCCAAGCCTAACTCCTCCCAGTCTGGTGCTAAAGGCTTCACACCTAGACAAGACGCCACTATGTAAGTATACATTTCGGCACTGTGCACATCCAAAATCTGTAGCTTGGAAAAATGACAATTATCTGCTTTCATAATAAATCTCCATGGTGATAAACTAAATGCTTCCATTTGTCCATGTTTTTCCTAAACTTGAACTTCTTACTTTTGATTCTTGAAAATTATACCTTAATTTTGACAGAAGTAAGGTTCCATCATTTGGAAGTAACAAAGTGTCTAAGTGGGTGTCTAAGCTCCGACCTACGATGTCTGTGGATTCTATAGGAACCAATGCTACTCATCAGGCCATGCCTCAAGTAGAACCAGTAGGACCCCTAGAACCAGACATGACAATGGCAAGGTCAAATACAGAATTTCGTAAGTATCTGTTTATCTCAAAGATTTTTTTTTTTAATATATTATTTGAGAATTCCTACAAGATTCTGTAGAAGAGGTTACTGTAAACATGGTTATTTTCACGGGGGAAAATATCACAATGATAATATCAAAACTTTTCGCGTGGGGGAAATATTTGCGATAAAAATGTCTTTCCCATTGTAAGAATACAACGGGGATATTTTCGCGTGGGGGAAATTTTCGCGATATCCCTCTATTCGGGAAAAACGCGAAAATTGCCCCAACACGAAAATTTCCACATTACATTACTCTGACACATCAAAATACACTTGAAAATACAGGTATGGTTAAAATAGTCATAAATTTTGAAAATCGTGACTATTTTCATTTTCCATCAAGGGTTTAATTAATTGCCAAGAAAAAGAAATATATTTTATGCAATTCGTTGCTATCCCGACTTACTTGTCATTATCAGTTTATTTCGTTTTTAACCTAATATTTTGTTTTCATGGTAACAGAGACATTTGATGAGATGGAGGAGGAGTTGCCGTTCAGTTCTAGTACATTCTGCTGTACGTTACCGTCATGGTGTGTTTATATCGGCTACGTACTCTGCTTTATGATTGCTAGTACCTTCATCATCATCGTATTACTGTATGGCCAGGAATTCGGAGCGGAGATCGCACTGAAATGGCTGCTGGCTCTCATCTTCTCCTTAATATTCTCCTTCTTCCTCATAGAACCAGTCAAGGTCAGTAACAATCAAAATTTTTTTTCAATAAATTCTCAAACATTTTAAATGTTGATTAATGTAATTTGAATATGCATGTATATTGCTAAATCATAGAAAATTAAACAAAACAAAAAAAAGAACCAAAGACTCAAAGTTATTCTCTTTTGACTTAGAATCGTAATATCCTCATAGATTTACAGCATTTTCTTCCTAAATATTTCACGATTTGACGTTTTTGCTATTTCAGGCCCTCTTTATAGCTCTTTACATGGCAGCTATTGAAAAGAAATCAGAGGACACTGATGATGTCATAGTACCAACCTATGATGCCTCAAACGAAAGAGTCAAGGTAAAACAAGAGTACAATGTACATTATATGACTGTACTATGTAAATTAATAAACTGTAAATCATTTATAATATTGATTTCTATCCTTAAGATGTTATATATATATCTTAATCAAAGTTTCCTAATTTTCATAGGAGAGTAAGTTTAAGCCGCTTGGTGGATTTGCCTTGATGAACGCCAAGGATGACGGACAGAAGGTCAGACGTATGAGGTTGATGCTCAGACAGTTTTGCGCGTACATGTTCTACCTATGGCTGATAATGGCACTTTGTTATATCTACTTCCCGTACCATAACTACCTCCTCACACATAACACGGAGAACACATTTGTCTACTCCACCTTTGACAATACAGATTACTCCTTCAAAAATATGACCAGGTAATTTAATAATAATTAGATATGATTCATGCATTTACATTGCTGTAGTTACAAGAATTTTCTTTTCAACTGCACTAATATTAATTTCAGGGTTAGGGATGGATTTTTTTAACAATTTGTTGAATGTTTGTTTCAATCAGTCTTGGATTAAAAATTTAATAGACAGAAGTGTAACTAGTATTTTCTTTACAAGGTATGACAATTTTTTTTTTCAGTATCAGCGATTTTTGGTCTTGGTCAAAGACGGTGTTAGCTGGAGGTTTACACCAGGAGGAGTTGTCATCTCATGAGGAGTATAATACATTACTGGGTGTGGCCAGGATGAGACAAGTCAGGGGTCTATTAGGTAGGTAATACAGCTTTGAATTTGTCCAGTCTTTTTTCATCCAATGTACTGGTAAGAGATTGATTCGCCAAGTGTTAAATTCACCTGCTGACACATTTTGTTACAAAATCCTTTATGTTAAACCTGCCCTGTCTTAAATTCACCCCCATGGCAAAAATAAAAGGGGGGGGCAAGAATTTCCCTGTATACAGTAGATATCTTGGTTATGGTTATGGCATTCTATATAAACTATATTAGGACCTATGTAAATAAGATGAGTGAAATTTTACTGTCCAATTTTAAGAATGACTCACATTCTGCATACATTTTGTATTTTAGAATGTTTTAAAATATGATTTATCTTGGACAGATCTAGCTTCTAAAGCTCAGGTACAATTTACTGTCCGACAATTTTTTCATCATGTTCTAATTTGATAGTAATTAATTATTATTGCTGCTATGAAATGCTAGAGTTATGATACTACAATGACTATGTTATATGTTATGACAGTGGACTGCCCTGCCTCAGAACACACCATCCACCCAGGAGTATCGGACTTGATAGACTCCACATGCCGAGGTAGTCTGGGTTATACAGAGGATACGTACCATTATGGTTATTGGTGGAATTTATCACAGTCCCAGAATCTATCATGGAGATATTACAGTAGTGGAATGACAGGAAAGTAAGTACTGATGTCAAATGATGAAAGCTCTCACATTCCTGGTTTTCAAGCAATACTAATTTCAGCAGATCAGCAGTTCAGCAGATCAGCAGTAACATTTCTCTGCAATCTTAAAAGCATGAAAATTTGTAGTACATGTGTATTTCAAAAGTAAAACCAAAATAAGCTCAAAGTTTACAAACATCAATAGAGATCTAGAATAAGCAGCCATTTAAATTTGACATACATGTAGTTTCAACCACTTGAGGAAAGAAATTTGTAAACTGAGCTATATGTATTTTTTTTCAGCAAACGACGGTTCGGCAATGTGTACTCATATGGAGGTGGTGGTTATCTACAGAATTTAGGCTCCACCTACAATGACACGTTATCTATACTGGAAGATCTGGAAAACAGAGATTGGATAGACCTCAGGTAGGAATATTTAGTGGATATAAACTGGAATTGAAATTCCCAATCGTACAGTTTTTGCATAAATTTTATAAAAAAATCTAGAAATTGAATTAACATTAATACATGCATAAAAATCGTCAAGGTTATTGGAATTTCCCTTGATAAGCCTATTTGATGAACTGACATTCTTGCATTTTTCAAACAATGCATAAATGAAGTCGGTAAACTCTGTACGACGGCTTCGCCTATCATACAATGCAGACCGCTCATACCGCAACGCCACATTGCAATCAAATTCAAATGCATAACTGTACAAAAATAGTCTTCAAAATGTATCACATTTTATAAAGCTCATTGATATATTCGATATCAAAATAAAGTAGATTCTACTCATTTATGATTTGTTCTAAACTCGTCATGATATTTGTAGAACGCGAGCTGTGTTTGTTGACTTCACCGTGTATAGTGGAGCAGAGGACATTACAACCTTTATATCACTGATGGTAGAATTTCCCCTTTCCGGAGCTCTTAACACCACATACGACATACAGACGCACAAAATGCTCCGATTTATAAATGGCAAGGTTGATCCATACATGGTCTGTGAGGTAAGATCAATTCCTGTCAATATAGATGTATCCCACTGTTATGTGAAAGTCCAAATTCAGGATAGAATTAACTTCGATAGTAATTTGGATTCAACCTTCATTTCCTTGTTACATAAAAAGCAGAAAAAAATGAAAATTCAATCAAAATGTTGGTACGCTACAATAGTCATGTATGCATCCTTGAAAATAGCATTTTGCTGTTTCAGGTCATCCTCTTTGCTTTGGTTTTGTATTACACCATTCACCTTGTATTGGGTATGAAGGACCAGGGCTGTAAATTCTTCAAGAACTTGTGGAACTGGTTTGAGTTGTTAACCGTGACCTTAACCATGGTTGCTGTGGGTCTATACATGGGTTGTGTTATAACCGCCACAGATGTATTCCAGCAGTTCTTGGATAACCGTTACGGCTTCACCAATTTTGAGACTGTATCAGATATACACACGTCTATGAGACATCTACATGCTTGGCTTCTATTCTTCATCATGTTAAAGGTATAAAAAGCAAACATCTGATTGCCAGCATGCTTCATTTTCTAAAGAAAAATTTTCCATTGATACAGTTCCAAAGAGCACTCTCTGTTGCACTGTGATTATTTTAAAAAAAAATTCGTAAGATTTTTTCTAAGCATAGGTAATTGTAATTTTGTCTGCATTTATCCTTTTTTTTTTTTTACCATATGTTCATTTCAATGTACCTTCATTATACCTTTTCCAACAGGTTGTGAAGCAGATACGATTCATCAAGTTTTTACACCTGTATGAGAAGACTTTAACGTACGCCTCTCCCAAGCTGGCTGGTGTCTTCCTCATATTCCTCATACTGTACCTTGATCATGGAATGATAGCCTACCTGGTCAGTCAACTCACACTTCTTGTTTTATCATTCTGATATGTGATTTACTTATTTGACTTCAGTGTTGAAGTTATCTGTAATTGATTAAGGAATTATTGTTAATGTTAAACTTTTTTTATGCCCCCGGAATCAAAGATTCGGGGGCATATAGTTTTTGGCCTGTCCGTCTGTTTGTCTGTCTGTCTGTTGGCCGAAAAACTTTAACATTGGACATAACTTTTGAATGGGAGGTGATAGGGCTTTCATATTTCACATGTGTATTCCTTGTGACAAGAACTTTCCATTGATACCAAAATTTTTGACCTCATGACCTTGACCTTTGACCTACTTTTCAAAAAGTTTAACATTGGGCATAACTTTTGAATAGGAGGTGATAGGGCTTTCATATTTCACATGTGTATTCCTTGTGACAAGACCTTTCCATTGATACCAACATTTTTAACCTCGTGACCTTGACCTTGACCTTTAACCTACTTTTCAAAAACTTTAACATTGGGCATAACTTTTGAATGGGAGGTGATAGGGCTTTGATATTTCACATGTGTATTCCTTGTGACAAGACCTTTCAAATAATACCAACATTTTTAACCTCGTGACCTTGACCTTTGACTTACTTTTCAAAAACTTTAACATTGGGCATAACTTTTGAGTGGAAAGTGATAGGGCTTTGATATTTCACATGTGTACTCCTTGTGACAAGACTTTTCCAATGATGCCAAAATTTTTGACCTCATGACCTTGACCTTTGACCTACTTTTCAAAAACTTCCACATTGGGCATAACTTTTAAATGGTAAGTGATAGGTCTTGATATTTCATGTGTATTCCTTGTCACGAGATTTTTCCATCGATACCAAAAAAATTTAACCAAGTGACCCTGACGTTGACCTTTCACATAAATGTACTTAACAGAAAATAGTGCTTATACTAACAAAGATGCCACCGGGGGCATTCATGTTTCACAAACACAGGCTTTATTAATAATTGAGGTATCAACACAAAACTTTGAGGAAAAACTGCATAATGGGCATAGTGCATGATGCATTAGTTATACCCTTGATATTTTCATTTGACGTTGCTTTTGACGAAGCCGAGTATGTAATTCAGGTTTCTGTTGATAGAGGTATCACATCAACTATTAACCAATGAAAATGACGTTTACATACTGAAACTAAATGAATGAAAATTAAAAATTTTAATATAATATTTTTTGTTCTTTCCTGTGTAGTTTTATGGTAGGAAGCATGTTGATTACTCTAACTACTGGACAACACTGACGTCAATACTGGGTCTGGTTAGAGGTACCTATAACTTCCACCCGCTGCTGGACAAGGATGAGATATTCACACACTGTTTCCTCTACATTTACTACGCCTTTAGTTATGGTCTGACCATAGCTCTAATCGTGGCCATACTTACCAACTCCTACAAATTCACCAAGTCACAAATGTATTATAAAGCTACGTTAGACATGCAGGATTACGAGATGATAGAATTTATGATGAAGAGATTCAGATTATGGGCAGGAATAGATAAACCTAAACCAGTAAGTATATTTAAAAGAATTTGTTTATGTTCTCTATCTTCTAGCTGATAAATCTATAATTTGTTTTAAATTAAGATGAGAGATTTATTGAGAGTTCTATTGTTTTACAGGAGTTTCGCAAAGTTCATTTTAAGGGACTACCTTCTGTATCAGATCGATGTTCTACGAGCCAGTCTAATCGTTCTATCAGCACAGATTCTGGTAACAGCTCACTACTACAGGAGATCACAGAGCGTAACATCAACTCTGCAGCAGACCAATTGTCATATTCATGGGAGAAAGTCCTCAAAACCATGGCAGAGGTATGGCATTGATCATAACTGACCAATCGTCAAAATTCTGACTTCATAGTACCCGCTGTAATATTTTTCAATAAGGGACATGACAATTATTTTGCCTGAGGCACAATTACTGGATCACCGAATATCACACATCACATATGCTGATGGACTTTACACTATGATGTCATAATCGATGGCCATTAGAACACCGCTGTGACAAGCCATTTGATTATGAGCTCAGAATACGTTAGTCCGCTAGTAGGTGTTATGACAAACATTTGGACATCCCTTATTAGTCCCCTACCGGCAACGCTGAAGGGGACTCTTAGTTTCCTCTCGGTCTGTCTGTCTGTCTGTCTGTCCGTCTGTCCGTCTGTCCCATTTTCAGTTTTCCGGACTTTTTTTCGCTGTTGTTGCATATATTGAACTCATTTTTGGTATGTGGATATATCTCAATGTGATACAGATCAGGTTTGAGTATGCTTTCGATTGACCTAATTTTACAAGAGTTATGGCCCTTGGACTTAGCAAATTTTATGAAAGTTTCAGTTTTCCGGACTTTTTTCCAATGTTGTTGGATATATTGAACTCATTTTTAATATGTGGATATATCTCAATGTGATACAGATCAAGTTTGAGTTTGCTTTTGATTGACCTAATTTTACATGAGTAATGGCCCTTGGACTTAGCAAATTTTATGAAAGGTTCAGTTTTCCGGACTTTTTTCCGCTGTTGTTGCATACACTGCTCCCCCGATTTATCGCCCCTTGTTAAATCGCCAACCCCGGCTACCGCCACTTTTTCCCAATGTACAGATTTCCTTACATTATAAACCCCCGTTGTAACGCCAACCCCTGCATACCGCCATCCGCCACTGAATTCGGCATACAAATTGTCGTATTTGGTATATAAAACCCCCGATTACAATGCCATTGAATTGAGTTGTTATCACTAAACAAACAACTTAGATTCATAGGTGCACTGTCTTGTTAATTATCGCGCTTGGGTTTATTTTCGTTTACATGAATGTTTTGATAAGCAATCAATATGTACGTTTACCTAGATAGTGTAATTTGAACTTTATTCTTATGGCAAGTCCAGTGAGGATGTAGATATTTAAAAAAGAAAACGGCATCTAGCTCAGCATGAAATTCAAGCGTCATTGAACTGACTATAGACGAAAAAGTAAAAGATCCCTTGTGCACGTATCTCGGCGCTACTAATGCCAATGCAAGGAATGTGCTCATCAGAGCCTACATGTTCTAAAATTGGAATAAACCTGTATCATGTAGTTTAACACTGACTTCTATAAGGGGCGGCACTCGGCGAAATTTCGCCGACTCAGATGATAAACGTCGCCGGTTTGAATTTCCTCTGATCGTTTATTTGCTCTAAAATTTCTCAATCGCCGCCTCAAATAAATGGTTTTGAACACTCTGCATGTACATGCATTTTTCTTTGACCCAGCACATTCTTGAAATGCGAAAATAAGAATTTTTTTTAAAGCAAATATCTGTCTATCATCCTTTTATTTACTCCCTCGATGTAACGCCACCCTCACTTTAACGCCAATTTTTACTCTGGACAGATGTTGGCGTTATATCGGGGGAGCACTGTATATTGAACTCATTTTTGGTATGTGGATATATCTCAATGTGATACAGATCAAGTTTGAGTTTGCTTTTGATTGACCTAATTTTACAAGAGTTATGGCCCTTGGACTTAGCAAATTTTATGAAAATTTCGGTTTTCCGGACTTTTTTCCAATGTTGTTGGATATATTGAACTCATTTTTAATATGTGGATATATCTCAATGTGATACAGATCAAGTTTGAGTTTGCTTTTGATTGACCTAATTTTACATGAGTTATGGCCCTTGGACTTAGCAAATTTTATGAAAATTTCGGTTTTCCGGACTTTTTTCCACTGTTGTCGGATAAATTGAACTCATTTTTGGTATGTGGATATATCTCAGTGGGATACAGATGAAGTTTGAGTTTGCTTTAGATTCACCTATTTCTACAAGAGTTATGGCCCTTGGACTTAGCAAATTTTATGAAAATTTCAGTTTTCCGGACTTTTCTTTGGTTCTATTGCAAATAATGCACTGATTTTTGGTGAATGAATACATCTTAGTGTGATACAGACCAAGTTTGAGTTTGGTTTCCATTGGCCTATTTTTACAAGAGTTATGGCCCTTGGACTTGGCAAATTTCATGAAATTTTCAGTTTTCCGGACTTTTTCATGCCTGTTATTGCAGATAATGAGCTGATTTTTTGTATGTGAATACATTATAGTGTGATGCAGATTTGAGTTTAATTTAGATTGACTAATTTTCACAAGAGTTATGGCCCTTGGACTTAGCAAATTTCGTGAGTTCAGTTTCCCAGACCTTTCTTGGCTGTTGTTGAAGAAGATGAACTGATGAACAGAGATGCAAGTCATAAATTTATGCCGCCGGTAGGGGACTTATATCGCACAGCGATAATTGCATTTTTTGATTTAAAAATGGTGAATGTAGTTTATACTTTTCAATCTTGGGGCACCCCTCAATTGACTTGCAATTGGTCCTTAATGCAGGTAATACAATACAATCTGTCATATTTTTCTATTTTAATAGGTTGAATTTCTGGATGATCAGGAAGAACATCTTATGCATAAAACACAAAAGGAAATAGATGAATGGAAATTCCAAAGCCGCATAAGAAATTACGAGTCCGAGAGACAAGGACTTCTAACATGGCAAAAGCAACAACAGCCTAGAAGTAAAATACCGCACCGAACAATGACTCAGAATAGTCTGCCAGGGAAAGCAGACATGGGGGCATCCCCCTTAAAACCAACTAACAGTGCCGGGGGTCGTAAACCTGAACCGTCTGCCAGGGGGCGTCGCCCTCTCAGTGACGGAGGGAGAATCGAACAGGAACAGCAAATTCAGAAACCCACACAGAAAGAGAGACTTTCTGTCTACAATTTCTTCAAAAGCGTAAAGAAGCCGTCCAAAGATGCATGGAATAAATAACAGTTCTATTTATAAAGGCTGCATGCATAGAAATCTATGTGTTCAATAATCTCACCTTCAAGTCAGAAACATGATTTTGTGTTAAAACTTCTGTATTTATATTGTTAATTAGATGCATTTCAGGGACAAAGGTTATGTCGATGTTAGTTACATGCCAAGTATTAATTCATTCATTGTATCCATGCCATTTCATGCCATTTTCACAATCGCACATTCTTCATTATCAACCGTCATGTTGAAATTCTGTGATAGAAAGTTGAATGACTTACATTTTGCCAAACGGAGAAATTGACTCAAAAGTGAAGTTCTAAGGGTGAACTTAAAAATTAGTTTAAAAAGGGAAGGAGAATCATATTGGACACTGATCAAAGTGCCTTCCAACTTGTGGACTGCCATTGTGCCAACAAGCTTTACTATATTGTTACTTTGTGACATTAGACCAGTAGACATACTTCATGCCAGTTATTGTATTGTTAGGATTTATGTTAAGTGATATGTTTGATACTTTGATCATGAAGTCATTTTTCATTTGCTGTTTAGATATGTGTGCTTAGACAACTCTATTAGACTATTTCACTCTGTGACAATCACTCACCATCCGGTGCATTTTATCAAAATGATTCCTTACTTGATTAATTTAGTTATTCACTGTGATTTATACCGCAATTCTTTTAGCATGTTTTTTCCTATCAAATTTTTGCTACAACTTACAAAAATCTGATGCGTTATAAGAATAGAAGTAGTTTAATTCTTGTCTATACACACATCCATATAATTTTCTGACTTTGTTTACGTATGACAAAGATTGGTGCTTAGCTTGAACAGGATTACGACTATAACTTGATTTTGTCAAACATTTCTATTGTTCTACATCAAAAATAACAAGTCAATCTGTATAATGGTCAGTTCAAATGATCTGATGCTGATTTAAAGACTCTCAATTATTCTATTGTTATGGTTACAAGAAATAATTCCAGATTCTTTCCGCAACACAAAAAATAGTAAAGTAAACAGTTATAATTTCTTATTTACCAAAACGAAAGTTTAAAAGTTTGGAATGAAAAAAGGATTTTCAAAGTTTGTTCTGCTATTCCATGCAGTTTTGTACAAGAACTTCCTATAGCAGCCATTACAATGACAATCATGTACAATTTTAGCTCACAGTTGATTAGTATTGGGAAAAAAAGACACGATCAGTGTTACCGTTTAAGTTACAAATGTACAGGGATAGTGCTATTTTTTGCTGGAATCAAGAACTCTGTATGTAACAACAGCTTAATGGTGGAATGTAGAAGCCAAAATGAATGATTTGGTATTTACCATGTACATTATAATGTGCGTACTACTGTTTATACTTATATATAATGTATTCTTATTTATCACACACTATACTATTTTCTTTACTATCCTATATTTTCTTATTTATAAAGAATCAAAGAATGTTGTTTTCTATCTCCGTCTTTCCTGACTATAAAGCTTCCAATTGGCTAAATTTTCCTTACATCTCGTCTGTATTCATTATGTTCTATGTCTGAAATTTCCTGAGGCCTTGATCAGTTATTATGGAGGTAATGTAATATTTTAAGAAAAATTTCGTATTTCAAAAAAAGGATTCTTTTTTGTATTTTCTGAAATGATGTTAATTTTGGTTTCTTACCATATTTGATCCGTCCAATGTTGTCTTACTATAGACAGAGTTGATCTGTGATACCTACAGTATTATATATTATAATATTTGATGTTTTGTTTGCAAACAGGAAAAAATACCTGTAATAATCTTTTTATACTTCTCTTGAAGCCGTCCTCTTTTTTTTTTTTTTCGCTAACATTATTTTCATGAAAATTGATACAAATGTATGGTTGCTCAATACAAAAATGTAATCTTGAACAATCAGGAATAATTTTATTCATTGTGCCAATGTTTAACTTCTATAATTCAGATCTTATATTTTAAGTTCTTAAAAGCATCGCGATACTTTAGAGTCAGATATTTTGTTTAGGTGAAACAAAACAAGAGAAATTAAGTTTTGAAATGGTTCATCACAAAACAAACATGTTTATCACTCATATAAGTTAGAAATGGTAAATAAATACTATCGGGTCTTTACAAATTTTATCAATTGTATCTGGATAAATTTGACCTTTGAACTGCTGTACTGAATTCCAGAAAATTTTATGCATTCCACGATGTGCCAATATGTTATGATTTTAGATTTGTGAATCAATGTCTATGAAAAATCATTTTATTTTATACAATGTATTCATTCTAGTTTTTTTCCCATATGATTGTGCAAATTTTCATGTTGTTATGCATTTTGTTGATGATGTATTGTTTTGTTGACTTAGATGAACAGAACTTTTTGTAAAATGTTTGTGAAAGTTTTTTTTTTACAATGTTCATATGACACGTAGCCTCTGAACTGTTGATAACAACATTCCTTTAACATTACTTTCACTTTGTAGTCCACAAGTTCATGTATTTTATAAAGTGCTACCTATACTATATCGTTATCTTTACATGTATATTGTTGTTTTTAAATTTGAATCTTCAAAGTTTTACACAAAGTCCTTTACCATTGGTGCCTTTTAAATTTTGCTCCGCGATATGCTTTTCCTGCTCTAAAAGAAATGTTAACCAATGTAAAATGTATTAATCTATTTTGAATTGAAAGTCTTTGGATCTTTAATATCTTTCTATTTTCAAACATTAATCGTTTATTTTACAACTGAGATACACTGATCAGTAATATTTGGTTAAGGTGGATTCAAATTTTGTTATAGTTGAGAAATTCTACTTAGTTGTTGATCAATGATGCCGAATAATGTACATATAAAGTACCAATTTATCGAGTGATACACACATAGATGATCTATTTATTCATTGTCTAATTCTATTATAAATTGTTTTTGACGAGTGTCAATAAAGCATTGTGCTTGGCTGACTGATTAAATAGAATCAGAATTTTGCTTGTTTTTTGTTTTCTACATACAAACTTGAAGATTTCTATACAGAACAAGTTTCCACACAGAGCTAGTTTCCACGAGACTAACAAGATCCTAGAGTTTAAAACTATTCTTCCTTAAGGCCTTTAATAAACAAAATAAATATCTACAAAAGGAGTAGGTGGAGAAACCTGCCATTTCGGCCCTATTTTCAAAGTTGTTCATACATGTATATCCATAATATTCTAGTTTATAAAATGTCAAATGTATGGTGAATCCATATCAGGAAAGCCTGTTTTGATTTCACAGTCCTATACTTAATACTACAGTGCTCAAAATGTCTTAAAAACGTTGAAATACTAGTAATTGAAAATATCAATAAATGAGCAAAATGTCGATACAAAATTATGAAATTAAGTAGCACTGCAGGCCTTGCCCATGATAATTTTTGTACCAATCGATGGATTTCTGATCGACTTTTTGATTCGCATGAAAGATCTTGTGGGTGAGGCCTGGAGCGTAGATGAATTTTGAAGATTTGTGAGTAAAATATGATGATTTTTCTTTGTTTAGCGCAATTCAGGGCAAATGACGTCGGAACATGACACCATACATCACGCGTGTGACATTACAAGGGCTCAAAATTATGACGCCATTTTTTCTCAAACGTTCAACATTGCAAAAAGCGATAATTAGTAATTTGTTTATAAAAGCAATTTTTGTTGAAATTATAGGGCCAATATGAGGGGTTAGCGCACCTAGTCCTTTGTACAAGTAACAAGATACAAGTAGATCAAAATAATTTTGTTTTAAACAACTTGTGCTGGAGTTCACCAAAATTCCAGTCAGGAGTCCATCTCTAATACCAGAAGAAGAAGTATCTTCAAATATTTTGACATGATTTTACAATAAAATTCCATGTTTAGCCAGTTTCCCCATCTGCAGCTATCATACATGTATCTAGCAGACATTTTGAGCGTTTTGATGCGAAATTCTGCTTGTAACAAGAACCCTGAAGGTTGCCTCCAGAACATAGTTCTATAAAGTCCTTGCTTGTGAGAGTCGTTATTTTCAACCCCCTTTATCTGATCTGTTGATATTTAGTGGAATCAAATCTGATTTAGATTAGGTCAAATGCCAAGTTCAAGGTATGAAGTTCACAAATTTTTGTACCAGAAGAAATGTGACAAGACCAGATTTATTTAAGGTATCCGTTGTACAAATAAATATCAAGTGTATTATATAGTTAGAATTATGGCATATCTTCACCTAAATATACCATAATGCAACATAAAAGTTGGTTTCCAACATCATAGGTCAACACCCACCCGCTAACTAAGCAACGGAAACTATCGAGGCACTGCCGAAAATTACCGAGATAGTTTTAACACTGTTTAAATGGACGAGACGTCAGCGAGATCTCCATTTGTACATTGGATACGTTAAAGTTGGCATTGTGAGGACAACATGTAAACACAAGCTCAGAAGAGCTTTTGACCGACATGATTACTATATAAATTTTTACCATTCCCATTGCATTCATGTCACTGATATGGTGGGTCATTACTCATTACTCAAAGTATCATAGATGGACAACCATAAACAAAGTACAGAACTAGAAGAAAGAACTTTACTGTGTCTTTTAAAATAGTTTATCTTGTATCATCATAATATATATTCTTTAAAACAGTATTGTAACATTGGAAAGCAATGGAAATTCAAAACTTAACAAATATACAGAGTACATGTATAACTTGTTTTCTCAGCTTCTATGTTGCTACAAGCCCAGACTCCAAAATTGTATAAAAAGTCTAACAGATAAAGTATACCAGACAAACCTATTGTCACTGTTGACTTACGACAAAGAAAACACTTAATCTATGAATTAAAATTTTCCAGTGAAGCCAGCTAGAATTTTTTTTTACAAATTTCATGGTTTTACAATAAAATCTATCAGAAAAATTAACAAGTAAAAGGAACCTGTCCTTTCCTGTATGTTTCAATACAAAGCAAGAATAAGTTTGCATAATTGATAAAACATGTTTTTAAAACAAAATACTTCATTCCAATATAAAATGGAATGTTCTCTCTGCACACTCTCTTTATAAGAAAGAACAAGATGCTACATGTATATAGGACGTCAAATGCCATAAAATAGCATCATAAATATAGAGCTTCTTTAAAGTACAGGGTAGGTTTTATCACAAAGCATAGACACCTAAAAAATACGAATACTCTCCAATCAATAGTTTTTGACAATGTTATAATTTGTGAGAAAGTTAATGATAGTACGATGTACATGTAAATACTGAGGAGAAGGTATAAAACTTTTGATATTGAAGTTCAAAATGGACAAAAAGTAAAGGCCCTGAATCTTCAAAGAGAGGGGGAGGGGAGATATCTTTTTTCCTGTTTAACTTCACCAATTAGATACATGTGTAATTTTTATCACAATGAATAAATTTAACCAGCAGACTTGATTATTATTTATCTGTATCAGAATATACCTGCTTTGATGAAATGAAATATTGGCTAAAAATATAAACAGATGTCCTTCTTTGAGTAAATATACATTAAAATAATCATTACTCTCATCTAATATTAATAAAACTGACAAATGCATTCCAAATAAAATTTGGCAAGATTATTGGTATGAATTTATTTTACCCTCCTTTGTACAATAAATCTAGGTAGAACATTTCAGTGTTGTTTCTTTTAACATGCTCATATATTACCTGCTATTAGTTGCAATGTAAAAAAATTTGGATCCCTTTTCATTTTGCTTTACAAAATTTAAATTTCATATCATTAGCATCTAAAGTATGCAATCAGTGGTGCACATACATGTACAACGAAAAATTGCTAACTTTGTACATAACAAAAACTTGCCAAACTCAAAGTATCATTAAGATGTAAAAGTAAATAAAATAGCAATCCAAGGAATGCTTGTGTCGCCTGCGAAGCGGTTTGATTATTATTCTAGAAAGTGGATCAAATTATTGGTATCAGTAGAAAAGTCTTGTCAAATGAAATTCATTTGAAATATCAGACCTCTTAATTACAAATTAAAAGTTATGGTCATTCTCAAATTTTCAGAACAGAGTGTCAATCATCTAGGTCAAGGTCACTACGTAAAAATTGGTAACAAAAAGGTCTCATCATAAGAAATATTAAAGACCTATCTCCTACCAATTAAAAGATATATACAACCTTAGAAAAGAAGGTCAAATAGCTAGGTCAAGGTCAAAAGGTAAAATATTATAGTATGTGTAGAATGGCATTGTTACAAGGTAAATACATGCGAAATATCAAAGCCCTATTACCTACCAATCAAAAGATATTGCTTTTCTTGAAAAGTAGATCAAATATCTAGATCAAGGTCAAAAGGTCAAATATTATGGTCTGTGTAGAAAGGTCTTGTCACAAGGAATACACATGTGATATACCAAAGTCCTTTCACTTACCAATCAAAAGATATATCCATTCTTAATTTTTTTGAAAAGTAGGTCAAATATAAAGGTCAAGGTCAATAGGTAAAAAATTATGGTATGTGTAGGAAGGTCTTGTCACAAGGAATACACAAGTGAAATATCAAAGCCCTATCTCTTACCAATCAAAAGATATGGTGAATCATATCTTTTTTTCAAAAGTAGGTCAAATATCGAGGTCAAGGTCAGAAGGTCAAAAATTATGGTATGTGTTGAAAGGTCTTGCCACAAGGATTGCACATGTGAAATATTAAAGTCCTAACACTTACCAATCAAAAGATATATCCATTTGTAATTTTTTTGAAAAGTAGGTCAAATATGTAGGTCAAGGTCACTAGGTCAAAAATTATGGTATGTGTAGGAAGGTCTTGTCACAAGGAATACACATGTGAAATATCAAAGCCCTATCACTTACCAATCAAAAGTTATGGGCTGTGACACCCAAAGTGTGACAGACAGACAGACGGACGGACAGACGGACGGACAACGGACAAAGTGATCCCTAAGTGTCGCTATGCTTCGCAGGCAACACAAAAAATGCAAGTTCTAATACATATTGTAGGTATCCAGGTGGTTTGTGCACTTACTGTAAAGTGCACATGTACATGTATATAAATGTACATGTTTAATAATGCCCTATTGAAGAAGGAGAATAATTAAAAAATATTTTTAAAGAAAAGGAATAATTACAACAGATATATATATTATTAAGAACGTCTAGCTTACCGTATCTACTAAGGTAATCTTTGGCAATTTTTGAGCCGGAGTTTAAGAATAATAAAAAGTTAGTAAAACAGACAACATAAGTAGAATAATCTGTACATAAAAACAAAAAGTGACTTAATACAGACAGACTTATCTCCCATCTATCAGTGTAATATGAATACTGATACAAACCATAGTACAGTTGGCTTTGGTTGGAAATACTAATAGAATCTATCACGGCTTAGCAACTGACACAAGGGAATCTCATCAGAGTGTAAAAGATTTGCAATCCACAAGCCTTGTTGTTGATGTAGCAAATCTTTTGCACGAGGATGAGAATGCCCTGACTATTATTTTTCTCACTCATTTTATTATCACTAAAATGATTTTTTACACCAGAGTTGATCCACATTGTGCACAAATCTAACGATGGTGAGACGTTATGTTCTATGACATCATAATTAGTGTCATGTGGAGTGTTAGACAAGAAAATCTCAAACTGCTCTGTCTACATATTTTCTTTTGTCTCAAGGAAAAGTGAGTGAGAAAAAGATCTTCTGTTGGAGTGGTACCAAACTCTAATCAATAAATAATTATTTGTATTATCCTATATCCTTGAAAACAATAAAAATGTAGCTAGTTTGTTATCCAAAACTTGATTCATGAACACAAATTAGTGATTTGAACTATGACTACCCTGGTAGTCAAATGGCAAATATGTACCAAAGTCAAAATTAAAATGAATTGCAGATTGTCAACCTTAAAATTGCTTTTGTAATTCATTCAGTGCTGAAACTTCCTCTACTTCTATCATATCCAATGATGCATGAATAACTATTTTAGTGTAATTCATTTATTATATTCCGGGGCTTTTCATTCTGATGAAATAATTTTTTTGGCATATAAATTGTTCTAATATGTAATTTACTATTGTTTTTAAACAATGTGCAAGACCCATTTATCAGCAGCTATATTTTACAAAAAAAAATCAACATGACATGGAAGCTTCATACTGATGATTAACAAAAGGGTCACTAATAAGGAGTTTTTTTAAAAAATAAGTCGCGAAAAATTGATAGGTGATATATCAAAGCTCTATCACATTCAAAAGTCATGCACGGGGTTTTGGACAAATAGTAAGGTAAAAAACATCATGATACTTTATCTTTGATACAGGAATATTAAATTTAACCTAGGGTAAAGAGAGCAATTTAAAAGTGTCATATAAAATGATTTCGAATATAAATACATATGGCACATAAAATGGTCTTTTGAATGAATTAAATCATGAACAATCTATTATGCTACATCTATCTGACACACAATCATATCATAAAATCACTTTCAGTTTCATTCTCATCATTATATAACATTAGGTAGTCACCATAAAAGAATCGCATAAAGATAAAATCATTAGGAATTCTTGGATATCTATGTCTACAAAACTTTTTGATATCAATTTCCTATAACAAGGATATCATGTAGAGTATGTTTAACACTTATATGCTTGACTAAAGTCAGATTATATAATAACGAGTGTTGATAAATTTAACCATATCAAAAAGTGAAGGAAGATCTAACCAGCTTCCTTTGAAAATAGTCATAAATTCATATAGATTTTAAGATAAAAATAAATCATGATGTATATACTATGTTAACATCTCTCTCCTAACTGAGGTAAATGAAATGGTGACTAATTGAACACAGAACATAAAATCCAAGTTATATATTTTTGCCTGGAAGTAAATAAAGCTAAGAAATGGCTTACACATGCTGCAGTCTCTCTCCGTAGGAGCGTAACATATCACAACCAGGTTAACCTAAGCTTTCTTTTCTGGTATGTATCCAAAATTAAGTCTAATTTGCTCGAAAAATAGAAAAGTGAGAACAGTATGGGGCCCAAGACGGACAAATGCTGGAATAAAGCCCTGAAATGGAGAATACACAATGCTAAACCATTTTTTTGGTGAGATATACTTAGAATATATATTTTAATTCCTACTGTAACTCATGTGTGGTACATGTTTATATGTTACATAACTGACTCAGCACAGTAATCGGAAGAAGAAGAAGATTCACTGACAGAGACTCAACAAGTGATTTTCAGGTCCATTTAAAAATACATTCGTGTGTAAATTGTGACATTGATAACTATTGTAATAATAGTGATAAAATAGTGATAAATTAAGTACCTTAAAGAATCCTAAAGGTCCATTTTTTGCTATATCCATTGCACATGCAGCTAGACTCTGAAAATACACAAAGATTAATGTAAGCAAACAGACATACTGAAAATGTGAGAAATTTTCAATTAATGACGAAATAAATTCAACTATTTTGTTTACATTATTTGCTTTACTTTAAGTAATAAAGAGCTTACAGAGTACTCTCCTTTACTGGCGTTCATCATACGTGTCTTCATTACATCTAATGGCTGTGTCAACATGGTGGCCAACATACCCTGAAAATTATCATTATTATGTTCAAGTGGATCAGTCTCTAAAAAAGCCTATGTCTTATACCATATTAGAAGTACATAAAATGGTTTGACTCCTGTATGTTTGCTTGTTATTTTAAGATGAATCGTACTACTTTAAAGTACACATACATGTATATATTGTATTCCTATGTCAATCTTCTGCAGTAATATTGAGACTATAGGTGATGTTTGAAAATAAAGCCTGTGTTTGTGAAACACAAATGCCCCCGGTGGCATCTTTGTTAGTATGAACACTATTTTCTGTTAAGTATATGTATGTGAGGTCACTGGGTTAAAAGGTCAAAGGTCAAGGTCACGAGGTCAAAAATTTTGGTATCAATGGAAAGGTCTTGTCACAAGGAATACACATATGAAATATGAAAGCCCTATCACTTCCCATTCAAAAGTTATGCCCAATGTTAAAGTTTTTGAAAAGTAGGTCAAAGGTCAAGGTCACGAGGTCAAAAATTTTGGTATCAATGGAAAGGTCTTGTCACAAGGAATACACATATGAAATATGAAAGCCCTATCACTTCCCATTCAAAAGTTATGCCAAATGTTAAAGTTTTTGAAAAGTAGGTCAAAGGTCAAGGTCAAGGTCATGAGGTCAAAAATTTTGGTATCAATGGAAAGGTCTTGTCACAAGGAATACACATGTGAAATATGAAAGCCCTATCACTTCCCATTCAAAAGTTTTGCCCAATATTAAAGTTTTTGAAAAGTAGGTCAAAGGTCAAGGTCACGAGATCAAAAATGTTGGTATCAATGGAAAGGTCTTGTCACAAGGAATACACATGTGAAATATGAAAGCCCTATCACTTCCCATTCAAAAGTTATGCCAAATGTTAAAGTTTTTGAAAAGTAGGTCAAAGGTCAAGGTCAAGGTCATGAGGTCAAAAATTTTGGTATCAATGGAAAGGTCTTGTCACAAGGAATACACATCTAAAGCCCTATCACTCTCCATTCAAAAGTTATGCCCAATGTTAAAGTTTTTGAAAAGTAGGTCAAAGGTCAAGGTCAAGGTCAAGAGGTCAAAAATTTTGGTATCAATGGAAAGGTCTTGTCACAAGGAATCACATGTGAAATATTAAAGCCCTATCACTTCCCATTCAAAAGTTATGTCCAATGTTAAAGTTTTTCGGACAAACAGACAGACAAACAGACAAACAGATAAACAGACAAACAGACGGACAGGCCAAAAACTATATGCCCCCGAATCTTTGATTCCGGGAGCATAAAAATAATAATCAAATTAACATGCATTCAGCCAGATACAATGCTACTGACTGAAATTAACCATTAAGACATGAAGGACAATGCATAAAAGAAGGGAGAACAATGTGTATCTAGAGTGGACTCTGAAGATCATTGGCCAAATGGACATGAACATTTTTTATTTCAGATTGCCATACAGAGAACCACTTCTTTTTTTTTTTGAGAATGGCTGAGTGTTGAATTCATACTCTGACATCAAAAATAAATGAATTTCTAACATTGCAAAAGTTTGATCTTATATTTCCATAGAATCTTTGCATTAGGCATAAATTATTTGGCATAAATGAATCAAAACCTAAGATTGACTGACAGACAGGATGGATTAGACGTTGTCTGTCAAAAATGAATGACTGCATCAACTAAACAAATGAAAATTTGCCCCAATACCCATGCAGCACTATTCTTTGAAAAGTTATCTTGGATCAAAGTCAAGCATCTATTGTGACCTTGACCTTAGTTTAAGGTCATGACACATCCTTGGGCCATGAGAAACATTTCTATGAAATATTATTGAAATTCATTCACAGGGGGGAGGAGTTACACCCTAGACAAGAATTTACTTTAATTTTACTAATTTAGTGTCTTGACCTTGACCTTTGATCTATGACCTTGGTTCAAGGTAATGACACATCCTTTGGTCCTAGGAAAGGTTTCTGTGAAATATTATCAAAATCCATCTATAGGGAGAGGAGTTATGTCACAGACAATGTTTTAATAATGGTGTCTATTGTGTTCTTGACCTTTGACGTTTGACCTATGACCATAGTTTGGTTCATTTCATGAATAAAACACCGCTAAAGATGGTATGGCCAGATTGCAAAGTAAGTTTTTGTCACCAACTGGGTCAAGGTCACTAAGTCAAATATTACAGCATACATTGAGAGGTCTTGTCAGAGGCAACCTACATGTATAATATAAAGTTTCTACTGTATACAGTTCCTTAGATTTTGCTTAAACCAGGAACTTTAACCAAAGTCTTTAACTAGGTCAAAGTCCAAGGTCAACGTCACTAGGTCCAATGTTACGGCATAAATTGAAAGGTCTCGTCATGGGCAACCTAAATGTATAATATAAGGTTTCTACTGCATACAGTTCCTTAGATTTTGCTTAAACCAGAAACTTTAACCAAAATCTTTAACTAGGTCAAAGTCCAAGGTCAAGGTCACTAGGTCCAATGTTATGGCATAAATTGAAAGGTCTCATCATGGGCAACCTATATGTATAATTTAAGGTTTCTACTGCATACAGTTCCTTAGATTTTGCTTAAACCAGGAACTTTAACTTAAATCTTTAACTAGGTCAAAGTCCAAGGTCAAGGTCACTAGGTCAAATGTTACGGCATAAATTGAAAGGTCTCATCATAGGCAACCTATATGTATAATATAAGGTTTCTACTGCATACAGTTCCTAAGATTTTGCTTAAACCAGGAACTTTAACCAAAGTCTTTAACTAGGTCAAAGTCCAAGGTCAAGGTCACTAGGTCCAATGTTACGGCATAAATTGAAAGGTCTCATCATGGGCAACCTATATGTATAATTTAAGGTTTCTACTGCATACAGTTCCTTAGATTTTGCTTAAACCAGGAACTTTAACCAAAATCTTTAACTAGGTCAAAGTCCAAGGTCAAGGTCACTAGGTCAAATGTTACAGCATAAATTGAAAGGTCTCATCATGTGCAACCTATATGTATAATATAAGGTTTCTACTGCATACAGTTTCTTAGATTTTGCTTAAACCAGGAACTTTAACCAAAATCTTTAACTAGGTCAAAGTCCAAGGTCAAGGTCACTAGGTCAAATGTTACGGCATAAATTGAAAGGTCTTGTCATGGGCAACCTTCATGTATAATATAAAGTTTCTACTGCATATAGTTCCTTAGATTTTGCCTCAACCAGAAACTTTAACCAAAATGTTGACGGCAGACGGATGGACGGACAGACGGACGGACGGACGGACGGACAGACGGACATCGTCAATCTATAGACCGGAATTGCTTTGCAATCCGGCCAAAAAGCCTCAGAACCTAAGAAACATTTCTATGAAATGTTATTGAAATCCATCCACAGGGGGAGGAGTTATGCTCTGGACAAGGATTTACTAATGGTGTCACTTCTGTCCTTGACCTTTGACCTATGACCTTGGTTCAAGGTCATGACACACCCTTAGTTCTCAAGGAACATTGTTGTGAAATATTACTGAAATCCATCCACAGGGGGAGGAGTAATGCTCTGGATAAGGATTTACTATTGGTGTGTATTGTGACCTTGACCTTTGACTTTGGCTGAAATTTATGACACAAACTGAAATACTAAGAAACATTTCTGTGAAATATTATTGAAATCCATTCACAGGGGGAGGAGTTATGCTCTGGACAAGGTTTCAATAATGAAGTCTATTGTGACCGTGACCTTTGACCTTGGTTCAAGGTCATGACACACCCTTAGGTCCTGAGGAACATTTCTGTGCAATATTGTTGAAATCCATACACAGGAGGTGGAGTTATGCTCTGGAAAAGGTTTTACTATTGGTGTCTATAGTGACCTTGACCTTTGACCTATGACCTTGGTTCAAGTTCATGACACACCGTTAGGTCCTAAGGAACCTTTCTGTGCAATATTATTGAAATCCATACACAGGAGGAGTTATGTTCTGGACAAGGTTTTACTAATGGTGTCTATAGAGACCTTGACCTTTTACCTATGACTTTGGCTGAAAGTCATGACACAAACTTAGGTCCTAAGAAACATTTCTGTGAAATATTATTGAAATCCATTCAAAGGGGAAGAGATGCTCTAGACAAGGATTTACTATGGTGTCTTATTGTGACCTTGACCTTTGACCTATGACCTTGGTTCTAGGTCATGACACACCCTTATGTTCTAACGAATATTTCTGTAAAATATTATTGAAATCCAACCACATGAGGAAAAGTTATGCTCTGGAGAAGATTTTACTAATTATGTCTATTGTGTATAAACATAGGGTAATCAAAGATTACATAGCTCGCCTATACAGGTTTTTGTCAGAAACCAGTTAAAGTTTTTGAAAAGTAGGTCAAAGTCCAAGGTCAAGGTCACTAGGTTAAAGGTCATGGTTTAAAATGAAAGCTCTTGTCACAAGGTATTTACAAATGAAATATCAAAGCCCTACCCTTTATAGTTCAAGAGATACAGCCCAGGTTAAAGTTTTGTCTACGGACGTCAACGACGACAACAATGACGCTGAGGGTATGACATTAGCTCTGCGGACTTTTTCGTCCTGGCGAGCTAAAAATCATATATAAATAAGCTAAATAAGATACCTACAGCTAGCGTACTACATGTGAGATGGGTTGTGACGTTATCTTGGAAATATCCAGTTTTCATCAGTACTTGTTTTATCTGGTCATATCCTGCTAGCTGAAAGACAAAATTATTCAAATAATATAATGGATATCTAAAACTACAGTTTTCACAAGTAAATCCTAGAATATTGAAGTCATTATACATTTATTATATTCATTCCTTCAATTATGAATAATTGCACGCAAAACGAAACTATGAAAAGTCAATGCAAGGTGTAGCATCTCCACCAATGGCAATAAAATTCTATCTTTGCCATTTGTGACCTTAACCTTTTATCTCTGACCTTGAAAATCAAAACTTGTTATCCTCTCCATATAGTCATCTCACATGCCAAGCTATAAAGCAATCTGAAGCACACTGAACTCTGTAGTCCAGAAGATTCTTTAAAATAGCCACTATAATCCTTTCACCAGTTTGTTTAACATCAAAGTAAACTATGGCCTCTGGAGTGTCCATTAGCTTTTTTCTATTACTGCCATTTGTGACCAATCAATTAAAATGGTCAGTATGAGAATCTTACATGCCAAGTTCAATTACATCTTAAGCTATCTGTGACCACATCCACAAGCTGACACTGACCAATCAACACATCTATCCATGCACACACAAACACAGGCATTACTATATCCCCTTATCGACAAAGTTGCACAGGGTAAAATAGACAGAGCACGAGTAGATTTACCTGTCCTACGGTGACCACAACGGCCCTGGAGCTGGCACACACAAACACAGGCATTACTATATACCCTTATCAACAAAGTTGCACAAGGTATAATAGAGGATGAGTAGATTTACCTGTCCTACAGTGACCATGACGGCCCTGGAGCTGGCCATCGTAGCTCCTCCAAAAGAACTCCGTATTCCTTCATGCTTATATACCTGATACATTCCATCTATGGCATGCTTATAACTGTAATATAGGTTAATTTCAATGTGTCATAAAAACATTTGACTTTTTATTCTAGCCATATAAACAACAGTATCTTCTGAGCAAGGAGGGCGGTTAAGAAAGGGGAATCACATATTTATCTATATTTATCTATTACTTATAGAAATAATTCTTTACATAATAGATCATCTTACATATGAACATAAAACTCCAAAATAAATGTCTGTTTCATCTCGGTAACCCTGAGACAGGGGTTGTTTTGATTTCTTATCAAAAAATTCGATTTACTTACACAAAAGACTTACAAATCCTGATGATTTATTCTTTACTCCATGATTTATATCTATATGCATAATCCCAAATTGAATAAGAATGAATACGCAAGATCGCAAATGCAGTGCGTGCAGCGTGTCCGCTCTGATTTTTCATTTAGTCACCTACCTAAACCATTAATCAAAACTTGGGCACCTTTTCTGCCCAAGTAAATTGATGACGTCATAACAATGGAGAACAATCGAAGAATGAGCAAGAACATTTGTAAAGTCTTGGTTAGAAGTATTTGCGATCTTCTGTATTAGCCTTTCAATGACATTATCACTTTTGAAATCTTACTTTCTTCTCTGTTCTTTGGGAAGTTTGACATCATTCTGCATTCTGAAACAAAGTAATAGTGAACATAATAAAAAGTATTTCAGCTTACTTTTTTCTATTATTTTTTTTTTCAATTTATCATTAATGTACATATATATAAATATATGTATATTGGTAGCGAGTTATTCACCCTTTTGGAATTTGAATCTAAACAAGTATAACTGTAATTCATCATTTTGTGTGGAGAGTGATTTATCTGCCCCTTTTTTTGGAATCTGGATATAACTTAATACAAGCTTGTATTCAGGCACGTAGCCAGAGAAGAAATTATGTGTACTCAAATCAATCTAGACAAGGGGACTTGGGTAGTTAAACACCCATACATTATTTTGAATGGATGACTGGCAAGGCCCGAAGGGCCGACTGGGGGAGGGTATGGGGGATTTCCCCCTTACATTTATGGGGATTCGGGGGGCCTTCCCCGATAATTTAAAAAAAATGAAGCAAATTGGTGGCTTCTGGACCATATCTGAACTGAATTTAGAAGCGATTCAAGCATAAGAACTAGTGTCAGCAAACGATAAATTATTTACTGAAAAAAAGTAAAACCTGTTATCATATCAATTTTGACATTTGTTAATGCAAGCTAATTCCTTTTTTTTCTTCAATGTCAATATAAATTCAAATTTCTCTCAGGAAAACTGGAGGAAAAGTTATCCAAGGGTTCAGCCTATAGGATTCAGATCGGGGAGATCCAGCCTATGATTTTGAAAAAAAAATTAAAAACTGGAAAATAAACAAATTCCAAGGGAGGGGGTTCCTGACAAAATAGGGCATGAAAAATTCCTCGAACATCAGATCATGTGTGTCCCACTTCCTGATTCAGCTCAAATAGAGAGTAAGTGTCTTTTAAATTTGTGTTTTGTTATGGGTGTGCATATACACAGCAAACTTATGCATTTATCGTACATGTAAGCCCCAAAGCCCCCCTTAAATCCGCAACTGCAAACATAATGAAAGCCTTGTTATTCGCGTTCAGCGCTAAATATAGAACAGCACTAAATATAGAAAAGGTGTGTGTAGTGTACACATGCAAAGTAGCGCCGAGGACGTAAACAACATTCTCGAGACTCATTTTACAAACATTCTTGAGACTCAGTTTTCCCAGCATGCTACGCACATGCGAATTACAGCAATTTGGACTATTCCAATATGCTAACCCCTGACGGGATTTGCAACAATTGTAATTCATCATTGTTTGTGTGGAGAATGAGTTATCTGCCCCTTTTGGAACCTGGATATAACCAAATATAATTGTAATTCATCATTTTGTGTGGAGTGTGATTTATCTGCCCCTTTTGGAATATGGATATAAACAAATATACATGTAATTGTAATTCATCATTGTTTGTGTGGAGAGTGAGTTATCTGCCCCTTTTGGAAATTGGATATTAACAAATATAGTTGTCTCTCACTGTGGACTGGGATATCCATGGAAATGCTGGGAAAAGATATCCTTGTCTTACCCCTATGGGGTAAGATAACATTTTCACATGACTTTTGATTGTGACGTCATACACAATTGCTGCGCTAGCTGATCAAATTATGAAAAAGAATACATAAAATCTCATTTTTGAGTGCTTTTAGACGATGGGAGACAAATAATCAATCACCAGATGTGATCAGGGACCCTCGTGTCGCTTTTGTCCACGATTCGACAAGCCTCGTCCTAGTACAAGCAAATCCTGGACACTTGAGTTGGATTTCCTTGTCCCTGATCATGTCTGGGGATAGATTCTATTAATCTGCCCCTTTTGGAATCTGGATATTAACAAATATAATTATAATTCATTACATTGTGAGGAGTGTGAGTTATCTGCCCCTTTGGAATCTGGATATAAACAAATAGATTTGCAATTTTTCATGGAGTGTGGAGAGTGAGTTATCTGCTCCTTTTGGAATTTGGACATAACAAATCTAATTATAGTTTATCTACAATGTATGTGTGCAGAGAGTGAATTATCTGTCCCTTTTGGAATTTGGATATAACTGTAATTAATCAATGTCTGTGGAAAATGAGTTATCTAACCCTTTTGGAATTTGTATATAATCAAATAGAATTGCAATTTATCATGGAGTATGGAGAGTGAGATATCTGCGCCTTTTGGAATTTGGACATAACAAATCTAATTGTAATTTATCTCTTTGTGTGGAGAGTGAGTTATCTGTCCCTTTTTGGAATCTGGATATATACAAAAATATAATTGTAATTAATCAATGTGTGTGGAGATAGAGTTATCTGCCCTTTTTGGAATCTGTATATAAACAAATAGAATTGCAATTTATCATTGTGTGTGGAGAGTGAGTTATCTGCCCCTTTTGTAATTAAGATATACACACATATAATTGTAATTCATCATTGTTAGTGTAGAATGAGTTATCTGCCCCTTGTGGAATTTGGATATTAACAAGTATAATAGTAATTTATCACTGCATCTGGAGAGTGAATTATGTGCCCTTTTTGGAATCTGGATATTAACAAATATGATTGTAATGTATCATTGTGTATGAAGAGTGATTTATCTGCCCCTTTTGGAATTTGGACATAGCAATTATCTCTGTGTGTGGAGAGTGAGTTATCTGCCCTTTTTGGAATCTGGTTATTAACAAATATAATTGTAATGTATCATTGTGTGTGAAGGGTGAGTTATCTGCCCCTTTTGGAAGTCGGATATAATCAAATATAATTGTAATTCATGCTTCAGTGTGGAAAATGAGTTATCTGCCCCTTTTTGAATTTGGATATTAACAATTAAATTGTAATGTATCATTGTGTGTGGAGAGTGAGCTTTCTGCCCCTTTTGGAATTCGGATAAAAACAAATATAATTGTAATTCATCCTTCTATAAGGAGAATGAGTTATCTGCCCCTTGTGGATTTCGGATATTTTAAAACAATTAAAATTGTAATGTATCATTTTGTGTGAAGAGTGAGTTAGCTGCCCCTTTTGAAATCTTGAAATGCAATTTATCATAGCGTTTGGAGAGTGAGTTATCTGCCCCTTTTGGAATCTGGATATTAAAATATATAATTGTAAAGTATCATTGTGTATGGAGAGAGAGTTATCTGCCCTTTTAGAATTAAGATATAATCAGATATAATTGTAATTTATCCTTCTGTGTGGAGAATGAGTTACCTGCCCCTTTTGCAATTTGGTTATTAACAATTAAAATTGTAATGTATCATTGTGTGTGGAGAGTGAGTTAGCTGCCCCTTTTGGAATCTGGAATTGCAATTTATCATTGTGTGTGGAGAGCTATCTGCCCCATTTGGAATTTCGGTATAAACCAATATAATTGTAATTTATCATTGTATAAGGAGGGTGAAAAATGTAAGCAGTTTGGAATTTGGATGTTAACAAATCTTACTGTTATTCATCATTATGGTGGAGAGTAAGATGTCTGCCCTTTTATGATTTTGAAATAAACTTATCTTGTTGTTTTGGCCCCCTTTTGCAATGTAGATGTACATAAATATAATTGTTAAAAACAGTATATGTGGTGACTGAGTAAATACCCCTTGTAGAATATGGAGACTAAAAAACTTTCTACGTTTAAATGTATTACTTAAGGTGGCTCAATAATCCAAGAATTCTTTGTCAAAGGAAAAAAACATAGTTTGTTTATTTAACATTGATATCTGATGATTTATATTTGTAATTAAGATTACATATCATCGACCATTTGACTGACCAGTGGTCCTCTGAATATACATATGTAAACCAACCCCGAGATCTGTCGCAAAACAATGAATTTTGATAGATAAAAACATGATATTGATAATGATTCCAGATTGAAACCATTCTTGTGATCATTTTCACAATAATATGATCAAATATGTATATCTCTTTATAGATAATACTTTCAAAGAGTGAAATAGCTAAAACTGTTCCAGAAAAGTACCTTTTGGGTACCCCCCACCCCAAAATGAGAATCTAAAAAAAAGTACTCAGTACCTTTATTTGACATCAAAGTGATAAGAAGCCTTTGTCAGAAGTTATTTTCTTTTATATATTTCTCAACGACAAACTCTGTCCTTCGAAAAGAAATATAAAAAAGTACATGTTATCGTTCATTCTGATTTAAAATATTTGGTTGTCATAGTAACGATTTTGTAACAATTTGCAACAAGTCAAATTAAAATGCCCTGTTCCCTTAGTTGACATTATAACGATGAAAATATTTGTTAAAAACTGTTATAATTGACATATTTTTCAATATCAGACTCTAATCTTTTAACAAAAGTACAAGACATTCCGTTTTACCTCGTTTCCATATTGTAAAAATCTACTTGGTTTTTTGCCAGACGGACGACAGACGACGGACGGACGGCGCGCTATGACAATAGCTCAGGTAAGCTAAAAATCAGACACTCCGAGTCGAGATTATTCTTTCCCAAAATTCAGTGAAAGTTTCAAATTCTGATACAAGGAAGAATACTTACATAACTATCATTTATCATCGAAATTAAATAAGAATAAACAAGTTTACAAATGATTTGTCGAAAAATAAACAAAGAAAACGAAAGTAACATGTGTACTTCTAAATATCCTTGGCAAAGCGTTATTCGAACTTTTCTTTTATAAACTCACCTTTCATGTTTTGTTAGTGTCAGTTAAATGAGTTTTGCCAATAAAGTTCAAGTTCAAGTCAAAGCTTAAAAAATGTTTTGTTCAAAATTTCATATCTGATTCCATCAATCTATTCAGAGATACGGAAATATATATAAGATAAATAGAACTAAAGTAAACGGAAGCGTTTTTAAACATTTTGACATTCAAGGTCAGTAAGTGGACGTCAATCCCCTCTCTCGTTCTTGATAATGCGTGCAGTTATCTGTGTAATGGATATATCTTTGAACAATGCAGGGTTAAAACTAAAATTCGTTCGCTTAAATTTTTCAAATACGGAAACTTTATTCGATAACATCTCGTTGCAAAGTACGAAAGTTGACAAAATTGAAGAAAAATTCTTTAAACCAAAGATTATTAGAGAAACCAAACTTGAAATATCTTATCTATGATATCGCTAAAATCTCCAAGAAATATCTTGTTTTATCATGAATTTAAGTTAACCTTCTTGAATTTGTTCAAAGGCAACCGGCGGTTGAATTTCCGCTGATGACGTTCTAAAAACGATACGTTTACGGCGTTAGCCAGGGTGTCTCACTTACGGGATATTTTTGTATATATAAATTAAAGATACATTTGACTAAATATTTATTATACTCAGATTGTAGACGATAATTTTCTGTTTCCATCGAGACCAAACATGTCGGAATCCGTCACGAAACAAGCGAATTACGGAGAAGTTTGAAGGTCGAAAAAAAAAAGGCCACATATAAAAGTACTGCACTCGATATCTGATGACGTCAAACGATTATTGAGCCTCCTTAAGACAGATATTGTTAATCTATAGTGGTTAATTCAATCAGTAATTCCATTATTATGTATACTGTAGGGCAGATATCTTATGGATATAAATACATTGTAGACAGAAATAAAACAATCTAGCTTTCTTTGTTGTACAAATAATAATATAACATAATAATTCACATTATTATGTAGACAGAAATAAAACAATCTAGCTTTCTTTGTTGTACAAATAATAATATAACATAATAATTCACATTATACTTTTACCTGACATTGACAAGATCAGCTGGTGTTCCTACAAAGCCTCCAGTGGCTCCCCCTATCATAGCAGTAAGGACTTTTTGATAGAGGGGCATAACACTACCATCACTTGTTAACTGCTTCTTCACTGTCTCATAGATGGCAAATCTTGTCATAGAATAAGTCAGCTGTAATAATATAAAGAGTAAGTTAAGTATACTATAAGTATAAGATATACTTTTTCCATGGAGTGCATGGTCATTTTTTATCTTAAGGTTCATGGTTACACCCTTTCCAAAACACCCCCAAAACAGTATTAAACATCACAGGTTAAGTTTTATTGATTTTATTGGTAGAGAACAATGTAATGTATAGTATTTTAATGAAAAAAGTATATGTCATCGAGCTTCCAATTGATTTATGACCTTCCAAAGAAGTACATGTCCAATTTTTCTTTAATTTTCCCCAAATTTGCATCATATCACCAATAGACCCCTATTATTTTAAACCTGATGCATATTCATGGTCATTCTTTTGGTAACGAAAGAAAGTCTAAAACAAATAAAAAATAGAAAATACATCAATGCTGGTACATCAAATTCTATGAAATAGTAAATATTATACCATTTTAGGCTCTATTCTTGACGTCATTATTTTTAGAGTCCAACCAGTAAATGACGGGTTTAAGTACTTTGTTAACATGCCAATGAGCGGAAAAATTGCTATCTTAGTCTAAGGTAACATATCTTTCAACAATAAAAATAAATGTAGCAATCATCGCACAAAATTTTAAGTTTGATACAAAATTATGACCTTACCCCCCCCCTCCAGATTTTGTTACAAAATGCTGGCAAGATATCCCCTCCGTGCTCTATTTGGATTTATATCTCCTGAACCGTTCATTTAAATTACTCCATTTTTTATCCATATATCAATTGGAAATAAAACTGATCAAAATGTGAATTCTATAACCCATTTTATAATATTTACCCATTATATCAATAATATTAACGCAATAGTTTTAAGCAAATGACGTCACATGATGCATTTGGCCATTTGAACGTCAAATCAAGTTGATAAAGAAATAAAAACGGTCCAGAATGAAATGGGGCGATGAAAACAAGATGTTTATCTTATAAATAGAATTGTAAATTAATAGAATGTATTCAGACAAAAGAATATGCAAAGAAAATAACTGATACTTGAATGTAAGTGCAATCACACGTTATATATAATATACAATGTACAGGCTTAGTATATGTATGTTGCTATCCATTGGTTTTGGATGAGGAGAAAAGCCGGGAAGGGCTAAAATCGGCCTTGTGACAGAATATCTTTTTGAAATAGTTTTTTTAAATTCCTAAATTTATGAAAAATCATATTTATTTCCGCATGACATCTGTTTTCTTCTAAGAAAGGGTAAACAATAGCACGAACAACGTCGTTTTGAACCAGGACATCGCCTTATAATTGCTCGGCGTTTTGAAACCTATTTGCATATATAAGAATCTGTGTTTCAAAACAGAAAACATTTATAAGAATTTTTTAAAAATATTTTTAACAAAAAAAAAAAAATCCATATAGACAATGTAAAATGCAATTAACTGACTTATAACAGTAAAACAATGCTGCAACTGAGTTCTATCTTCGATTAATATTGTAAACGTTCCTTACCCCCCCCCCCCCCCCCCTTCCTCCTTTTTTTTCTGGTCTACTTACACATATCTCATTATAGGTGTTTAATGACAATATCTTTCCTGACTGCAAAATAATTTTAGTGTACAATGTAAGACGATAAAAACAGTATTCCTTGCATTTACGTATTTATGGAGACCATATAATGTAGGTAAGTCGGCATTCGCATTTTTTCATCAAACATGCTGGAATATTCAGCATTATGGCATCCAAGGTGGGTCAAGGTCATCCTCAAGGTCAGTGTGACTTGTTCCTTGTTCAGGATCAAATATCATTTAGATAATCAGTGGCGGATCCAGCGCCCCCTTTGCCGGGGGGTCAAGGGGCGAATTTTGCCTATTTTTACTGAAAATGGGCAAAAATATACATGTTTTTGGAAAATTTGGTATCATTGCCGGGGAGGCGGGCGCCCCCTCCGCATCCCCCCCCCCCCCCCAAATCCACCGCTGGTAATTTTAAAATATGTATGTACTTTCCATTCCTATATTAAACATATACCGGTAATAATAATTCACTGCCGGGGAGAGGGTTAAGGCAATAATCCTGAAATCATTGATTTATAACAGGTCCATGAATATTCGCATTGAAAGAAAAGGAGAGGAACAAATAACGTTAAAAAGGGAACGTTTTCAAAAGGAGGATTCACTAAGAGAAGATTTGACATATATATTACTATGTCATTTGTCATGAAAAGTCTTCTGTTCGACAAATTCAAAATATAATTATTACGGTTCGCTTATTATAAATGGCGAATCTTACACATAGCGGAGAGGAATTGCGACGTAGCAGTAATACCCCCCCCCCCCCCCATTTGGCCTTATCATGATGCTTGCTGTTCTAAATATCACTACTCCTAGATATATAGACATAGAAAAGTCCATTCATTTGTTTTACCCAAATCCCGCATGAAAATGTACAGTTTTGTGTTGCTCATTTAAACCCTGCGTTTAAAAAAAAGCATCACACAAATTTTAATTAGATTCAATTGCTATTTTAACCCCGGCTATAAATCAAACGGTTGTTTACAAATAAAACAAGAATAAAATTATTCTCTCGTGATTTTCTCGTAGAGATGACGGCGAGCGGCAGAATGTGCTGTAAGCCTTTTCTCTGAATGAACATACCCATCAAAGAATTGTTTTACATCAATTTTTAATCAAGATTCAAAGGAAAACGATAGAAGTCCCAATCTTATCAAAATACAGCAGTTTTATTTAGCACAATCCCTAAAATACTAGTTCATGTTTCAGGACATAGGTGAGTCAGCGTCAAATAATAAGAGTGCTGATGCAATTTTGGCGCGTTTTTTCGTGACGTCATAGATAACGTGACGTCGATTTTGGCGACGAGAGAGACTCCGAAGTGATTTGTTGTTCGGATGGTGTATCCTTGAACCTTAAGTATCTTCATCATATAAAAAATTTTAAGTACAAAACTTTCATATACAAGATGTACTTTCTAAGAATTAGGAAAACAGTTGACACAAGGACAAAATTCAGACCTAAATAACAAGATGTTCAATATAACTTTTTTCACATAGTTTAGTTTGAATCTAAAAATACCAATATATATGACATAATGAAAGTTTGCTCAATATAGGTTTCATTAAAGATGTACCCAAGGAGAGATACACGTACCGACCTTTTTTCTTTTTATCTAAGAAGTTAGTAAGAAGGGAAAGAAGGAGTCAGAATCTAAAGCAATGCTAAACATAGATTCTCTGTTATTTGTTCCCTTGGCTTATCTAATATATCATAAATGAATTCCTACCTACCTGTCTACATATAGATGCTGACAAACCATTGTACAATCCCATAATTCCATCTGTCTTCAGCACTCTTACGACTAATGTTGAAGCTTTGACCTTTTCCAACTGTTGGGTTTGTAAATGGACCTAGTAAAGCCAAATAAAACTGTATTGATGCAAGTAAAATCATACATATTAACAGTATAGATGAGAAGTTAAATACAATATGTGTAACTGACAAAGAGACTAGTAGAAAGTAAGTCAGTATTTTTGTTTCAATGTACTCAACATCATCTTAATTAGAATGCCATATTTATATAAATATCTCAGTAAAATGACAGCTATCAGAGGCTAAAGAATTTCCTCTTTAGAGATAAAACAAACTTTGTGGAAAACAAAATCATTTTAAAAGTTTCAGTGAAATCAACGACATGCACATCATATCAAGCATGTGACTGACTGGACAATCATAATGTAACATTAACACACCTCAAGATTCTCAAGACATTGATAAAGTTCAATCAGAAGTCAAAATGTTTTGTGTTGAAATTAAAAGGGGAAGTAAAATATACACGTGTCATATGCATATCCAAGGAATATGCCATGAACTCTAATGTTTATCCAGGTTTTTTTTTTTTTATTTTGGGAAAGGTGCCTGTGCCTGTCCCATTTGGGAAAATTTTCACCATTTCGCTGAAATTGGGAAAAATTTAATACAAAATTCTCACAAAAGTATAACCCCGAAGTATCATTATTGATTTGCTTGAACTAAACAAGGAATGAATAAATACTTAACTAGAACTTATGCCCTAAAGTGGACGAATTATACCCCCCGCAGGACGTTTTTTATAAATAGGAACAATTATGATGCTTTCAAAACTTCTTAACATAAATGTCAAATAGGGTGAAGGTCAAGGTCACAGGGTCAAAAGTCATGGTACCAAAATGTAGTACTCTTTATGGTGAATGTGTGTATGAAATATGAAAGGCCTACCATTAATAGTATAAAAGAAATCTGCTATCAAAACTTCTTAACATAAAATGTTGTATAGGGTAAAGGTCAAGGTCACAAAAGTCATGGTACCAAAATGTAGTACATGTACTCTTTATGGTGAATGTGTGTATGAAATATGAAAGGCCTATCATAACGAGGGTTGTCCCACAAAATCGTAGACACTGTTACTAAGAAAGAAGTAGAGGGTTGTATTTTTATAAACTTTGCATTGATACATTTGGCATACAAATTGGCTTCTGTACATATAAAACCAATAATTAATCTTAAATAGTTAATTTTTTATTGAAGAAATAAACACATAGGGTGATGTCCACCGGCGCATGATAAATATCGTCATGGATAACGGCGACTGCGGTTAAGAATATGTGTAGCGTAGCCTTGAATGCGTAGTAATATCTTGGTAGCGTGTCTATCTTCGACAAATCTTTGGTAGCGTGTCTTTCTTAGACAATCTGCAAGCTTGTCGTCCCAGACGACTAAGTCTCTGTGTAAAGTATTGATACCACTCGTCCCAGACGAGAATTCAAGCCGTCCCAGACGACAAAGTATTAATTCACACTCGTCCCAGACGAGAAATATCCAAGTGTAGTTGAAATGAAACAAAGTTATAAAGTTAATATTATATTCACACTATGTACAAAATCACAAAATAAATAAATCCAAGAGAAGCACAAGTAACATGTTATCCTGGCATCACAATTTAACTAATCTGATATTCATAAAACGGGGCTCTATTTATACTCTCACTCAGGGATTGACCCGAAGTAACAAAGGTCGCGGCCTCTGATTGGTCAATTGGAATGATCGGCCAATACATACATAATTAATTAGGGATCGACCTTTCTATGAATACTAATTAGGTTATGAAACAACGATGTAATTAAACTGATAAATAAAGCTATTAAAAGTACAAATAAGGTAATTATTATGATTAAATATGAAAGTTAAGATATTAAAGATAATTACTGCAAACAAAGATAAACAAAATAATAGAAATTACAGTTTGTAAAAGACGACACCCCCCCCCCCCCTATCATACTTTTCTACAACTGCCCCCCGCTTAAGTTTGACCCCTGGCAAACAAAAATACAATATCATAAGAAAAGTATGAAAAATATACAATCAACAATACAAAAAAAAAACAATGTCAAAATATCATTAATGTCAATAATGCATCAAATAATATATATCAAAAGTTTAAAGTTTGTAAAAATGTTCATAGTTTATAAATATCAACATCGAGGCATCTTCTCGGTTTACGTCTATCTTCTTTATCACGGGAATTCCTAGTTACGTCCGTGATAAGATCCTTTTCGTCAACTCATCAATTTCTTCTGTATCACGGGGATTCCTCGATACGTCCGTAATACTGTCCTCAAGTTCGTCTATCTTCTTTATCACGGGGATTCCTCGATACGTCCGTGATAGAATCCTTGCCAAAACATCAAAGCATTCCAAACTACGGCAACTTATGAATGCATATGTAGTCACATGGTAATTTATTTTCACCTAATCTTCTTTATCACGGGGATTCCTCGATACGTCCGTGATAACATCCTATCCATACATCAATATCTTCTGTATCACGGGGATTCCTGGATACGTCCGTGATACTATCCTTAATCCGTTGTTAGTCCTGGTAAGATACGAATTTACGAGTCTTATCTTTCCACGGGGTTTCCTAAATGCGTTCGTGGTAAATCCAAAAACACAAATACACAAATAACAAAGTTATAACGTAACTACTGGGATTCCAGAAGCGTCTGTAGTACACATCCTTGGAATAATTATGTCCACTTCTACACTAATTACTAAATAATCACTAACATTTACAAACTTATTCATTAATTAGCTCCAATTATGCTAATTACATCACTCCCTAAATCGTACAGGGCGTCGGATCACTCGACCACGCCTTGTTTTCACAGGTAAGTCAGGCGGCTCACTTTCATCCTGAACTCTGTCATCTGATTGGTCCTCTGGCGGCAGAACATTTTCTCGGGAAATAATGTCCTTAGATAACTCCTTAGGCGAGGGAAATAAAGTCTCTTTTTCTCCTGAAATATCTGGTTCAGATCTTTCACTCCTAGTTCGGAAGGACTTCAAATTGTCAACGTGAACAATCACTTTCTTCGAATTCTGCGGTAATTTAATCTCGTATAAGATTTCACTAATTCGTCTTGTCACAATCCATGGTTCCGTCCATTTCCTTGCTAACTTAGCTTTTGTTCCAGCAATAACTTTTGGTTGGTTCCGCCTTACCAAATCACCAATATCGAAATTCGTGTGTCTAATATTCCGGTCATAATGTTTCTTTTGACGTTCACTCATCACTTCAGTCTCCGATCTCACAAGGTCATATAATTCCTTTAACGAACTTTCAAGTTTTCTCACATAGCCGAAGGGCGTCATTTCCTGGCGTTCATTTGCGTCAAGAGCTGGCGTCATTATATCAACTGGAATACACATTTCTTCTCCATACACCATTCTATACGGAGATATTCCTGTAGTTTCGTGTGGAGTACTGTTATATGCAGTTACGGTACTATCAATATATCTGTCCCAGTCAGTTTGATGCACGGAGATATATTTTGATAACACATCCTTAATTGTTCTGTTAAGCCGCTCTACCATTCCATCGGACTTCGGATTATAAGCAGTAGTCCTGGTTTTATTTATTTGTAAAAGCACACACAGTTCCTTGAATAAACGGCTTTCAAACTGAGTACCTTGATCGGTATGTATCTCTCCTGGGCACCCGTATCGTTTAATCCAACCACGAAACACGGTTTCGGCTACAGTTTCAGCTTCGATATTTCGCAAAGGAAACACTTCTGTATATTTAGTGAAATAATCCGATATCACTAAGATGTATAAATATCCATTTTCAGATTTTGGAAAAGGGCCTGCTATATCCATGGCGATGCGTTCAAATTTGATACCACTTAAGAACTTTTTCATAAAGGCTCTCTTTTTCCTTGGCGGATTTTTCCTTTCTTCGCACACTTCACACGCGCACACATAATCATGTACACATCTTCTCAAATGAGGCCAATAATATTGACTGGCGTTCACTTTGGCATATGTTCTCCTTACTCCCATATGTCCTGATGTAGGCGAATCATGAAGGTGCCACAACACGACGTCACGCAACGTCCGAGGTACACATATTCTCAATCTTTCACGATCTCCCTCTATCCACTTAGTACACAATACACCATTTGACACACATAATAAATTCCATCTTGGATAATAAAACTTGAATTCAAATCCTCTTGCGGACACTGATTCAAATGGCGGTTTTTCACTTCCTTCCTCAATATGTCGCAATAAATGGCACAAGTCTCTATCACTTTCTTGATGTTTTCGTATATTATCATACGACAAAGCTTCCGACGGCTGTTTGACCTGTTTTGCCCTTGGGGGTCTATTTCCTCTCTGTTTACCGGTTTTGTTCTGATTACTTGGCTTGGGGTCAACTTGATACACATCATGGCCGGTCACTGAATGTTCCGCTTGAGTGCTGTCATAATCAGGATACAATAATTGGCTAATTGACTCGTAATCACAACCGATATTTTCACTGTTAGAATTCAATCGTAGGTCACTTATGTGTTTAGGACACTCGGTAATGACTTTTGTCACGTCTTCTTTGCACTGTTTACAAATTCTATCATCTTGGGGCAATCTTGACATTGCGTCAGCATTCGCATGCCGCTTTCCAGGTCTATGTTGAATTTTAAACACATAAGGTCCCAATTGCTGTAACCATCTCGCAACTTGACCATCCGGGTCCTTGAATCTATGCAACCACACTAATGATCCATGATCTGTGCGAAGAAGAAATTCGCGTCCTAATAAATAATGTTTGAAATGTTTCACAAAGAACACAACTGCAAGCATTTCTCTCCTCGTAACACAATAATTTTTCTCTGCATTTGACAGGGTGCGGCTCGCATAAGCAATCACTTTCTCTTCACCATTTTGCACTTGCGATAACACTGCACCTATAGCTTCGTTACTTGCATCCGTATCCAAAATAAATTCTCCTCCCTTCACATCCGGGTAACCTAAAATCGGTGCATCGATCAGTTTTGACTTTAATAACTGAAATGCTTCTTCACACTCCTCACTCCATTCCCATGCACAATTTTTCGTCGTTAAAATGTGCAAACATTTCGCAATTTTCGCAAAATCCTTTATAAATCTGCGGTAGTAGGATACCAGTCCAAGAAAACTTCTGACTTCTGACACATTTTCTGGTCGCTTCCAGTTTTCAACTGCTTCAATTTTACTGGGATCTGTCTTTATCCCTTCCTCTGTCACGACATGTCCGAGAAAAGACACCTGCTTTCCAAAGAAACTGCACTTCTTTGCTTTCAGTTTTAAATTAGCCTGTTGTAACCTATCCATAACAAGGCCAATATCTTTCAAGTGTGAATCAAAATCAGCACTATACACAATAATATCATCCAAATATAACACAGTAATATTCCACTGTAATCCTTGTAACGCTTGTTCGATCACGCGCTGAAAAGTTGCCGGTGCATTGCACAATCCAAACGGCATCACTCTATATTGATATAAACCACCACGTGGTGTCGCAAAGGCAGTCTTTTCTTTGTCTTTCTCGTTCATCGGTATTTGATGGTATGCCATATTTAAATCTAACGAACTGAACCACTTAGATCCGGCTAAAGCATCCAAATCTTCTGCTACTCTAGGTATCGGATAAGCATCCTTCACAGTTTTCGAATTAAGACGTCTGTAATCTACACAAACTCTCCAACTTTTATCTTTCTTTTGCACTAATACGAGTGGCGATGACCACGGGCTTGACGATTCTTCAATCAAACCTTGTTCCTTTAGTTTACTTATCTCAGTGTCCAATATCTCTCTCTTGAAAATAGGAACTCTCCGGACTTGTTCCTTAAACGGGGTTTCATCATTTAACTTTATGTAATGCTCCCCAATATTAGCTCTCTCCGGCGGTTTTTCGGGATCGGCGAACGCGCTTTTTCGCCCTAGTAGAAATTTTCGAAACTTATCAGCTTCCTCACTTGAAAGATTCCTACATCCATCATTATATACACCGCGTAAAAACTCTGGCAATTCTTGCGAATTCTCACTCTCCTGAATACGACACACTGACTCTTGTTCCAATGGATCACTGATAAAATTAACTGGTGCCAATATCGCTATTTGTGTATTCCCCTTGACACTTATTTCTCGGTCACCAGGGTTAAAAACGCGCACATACAACACATTGTTTTTCGCGTTCACAAGCACATGTGCTAACACTAATCCATATGTATGGATAAACCTTTTCAAAGGCACTAATATTCCTTCACTGATATCAGATTCACAATTTAGTTTCGAACTCAATACACATTCATGTTTCGGCGGTACCACACTATCTTCCATAGTCACAACATTACAACCACGCCCTTCCTCGGCAAATGGCATTTCACAAAATACTAAAGAATCACTGCGATATTCCCACTGGCACTTATACTTCGTCATAAAATCTTGTCCTAGTAGATTACTCTTCACGCCTCCTACATACACTCGAAAATAAATGTTCACATCACCAAATGTTAGTAGCATCCTTGCAGTCAATATGTGAGTGTGTTTCATTGTATATTATTATGTTGTTTTCTTTTTCTTTACACTTTGTTAATCTTTGAGGACAAAGATTTTTGTAGCAGGGGGGTATTATCATAGGGTCATTTCGACTAGTAACTAATTCAAGTTAAAAGCATTTATTTATTTCGTATTTTTATAAAAGTAAATTTTATTTTCTTTCACTCATTTTTATCAGAAATTATTAACTTCTTTTTGGATAACAGTATTTTTGTATTATATTTATAAATCGTCTTAACTATAAAATCCGGCTTTCAAATCATGAAAATACATGTCAAGTAATCCGCGATCACCATGTTTTCCAAACATCCAAGCCGTTACTTCTCAATTTTCTATTGTTTATGTTTGGCAACTATTTTTGAAATAAGAGCTTGGTGTTTGAGTGAAATTGTTGAAACTTGTTGTGTCACCGCTAAAGTGAAAAGTCGGCTTTGAGTAATTACCGCTAATTGTCCTAACCTGGTTTTAAATAGTTCCGTCCGGCGTTTTGATTTCACTAAACGTTCGGACACAGGAAAATAAAGATAGAAAATACAGAATTATCTCATCATTTTCAGGTAGGACATTTTGTCTATTTTATAAAAGGTTAATATGGTTTTATTTTAAGTTAAATTTCAAAGTAACGTATGTCACTATTTTCTATAAAATTCTCTTATATTCCGTTAAGGTTTTACTATAATTTTTAGAAGTCATTTTTATATTTTATGCCACTTTTATGTGATTTACATTGATGAAATGAAAGAATTAGGATTCCAACAACTTTATTATAAATTGAAGAAGGTTAATTTCCGTTACATGTATCTTTCATTAATTTTGTTAACATGCATTTTATATATGTGATTATGTTTGTTTACTTTCATTTTTGGTTATTGTTGGAAATTCTTTTGTACGAAATTATTATTCAAATGTTACACTATTTTTGGACATCATTTTGGTAAAACCTCTGTTAAGCGAGTAGTCTCTACATGTATGCAAATTCCCCATGAAAATCTATTTTATATTTGACAATTTGTTTTTCAATATATCATATGTATTTACGACTAAACGTTCGGACACAGGAAAATAAAGATAGAAAATACAGAATTATCTCATCATTTTCAGAAACAACAGAAATACGTTATCACCGAAAAAGGCACAAAAAAAACCCGGTGATAACGATGAGCTAATGCCATATCACGGGATATTATCATAGAGGAATTTTGGACTTTTATCATAATTTGTATTTTTCTATATTCGGACATTTATTTTTATATTCGGACATTCATTTTATCAAATTTATGACATTCGATTTTAATGTGTTTGTTTACAGAGAACTTTCTTGTTAATATTTATTTCTTTAGATCATTTATTCTTTAGGATTAATTCAATTTTCGTTTATTTGTAAAACTGCCCTACGGTCATTATAGTTAAATCAACGTCCATCGCTCAAACCTTCACATTGCGTAATTAATCCTTCTTTAGAATTTGTATATATTCTTTACATCAAAAGGGACAGAGTGTCATGTCGACTTACGTTACCAACTGATTTGTTTGTTTTGGTTACTAAATCAATTTACTTGTTTCTTAACTCTCAATTATATTGACTCAACATGCCATTTCATGTAATTAATCTTATAACTTGATTTTCGAATAGAAATCTTGAGTTCGGAGGTCAGACGTTGAACTGACAACATCCGTCTCGTCTTTATTTAAGTTTTATTTTGTTTATTAATTGTTATATCGCATCTTGGACTTTTCAATATCCATCGTTGAAGTGTATAATAAATCATCGAAACTCGGATTCATATCACTGACTTATCCTTTACGCCTTTATTCTTTCCTTATTTGGAGCGCTTCGGGAATACGGCCAGGGACGCGTCAACATTCCAGGCTCCTGTCGCCGACAGACGACGTCGGGCGAACTTTCCGTTGTCAGCAGACGACAACACTTTTTCTAATTTTTTCTTCGTTATAATTGGTGTGAGAATCCTAAGGGTACAGTGCCCGGGGCTGCTGCATATATTTTGCAGCAGTCAGATCCTAGTGCCTCAACGTCAAGCGAGTATTACCATTCCCCATGACGACTTACAACGATGGACGCAAACAGATTACGTTCATATTACGTGCAACGACCATGCGATAGATGCGGATACGGACATTTTAACAGCGTCTGTCCAGCTAACAATAAGGTATGCTTCATTTGTCACAAAATTGGACATTTTGCAAAGACATGTACGCAAAAATCTAAATCATTCAAGAAAACTCAACGTGACAAACAGAGAATTCAAACTTTTTATCAAAATGTAATTTTGCGGAAGGAGTTTCCTTTCGCCAATATCAGCAATGCTGCCCTTGCTCAGTGCATGGACTTACGCAGTACGTTACGAACAGAACTCAAATCCATCAAATGTAAATTGATGAAAGTGAAGGAAACTTACGTTAGAGAAGAGCAAACTCTAGCTGAGAACGTCAAAGACATAAATACAAAGAATTGTATTTTGGAACAAACAGTGCGCGATCTGCAGAATCAGTTATGCCTACGAGAAGAATCGAACAAAGTAAAAGAACAAAATTTATCAACGGATGTGAAAAATTTGAATAAGAAAAATTTAAAATTAAATGCGGAAAATTCAAAATTAAAAGAAACGGTGCGTGACATACAAAATAAGATAAATGTGTCCAGTGTCCAGAAGGATGCAGTGTCAGCTCTCAGGGACAAAATTCAAGCACTGGAAAAGGAACGTGACATGCACAAACAATGCTGTGAGGCATTTATTAAAAACTCAAACAAGGAATTTCTCGAATTCGAGAAAAGGAATCAAGAACTAAAGCAAATGCTAGCAACGGAGATGGCACAGAGAGAAAAGTTCAAACTGTTACATGAGAAGGACCAACAACTTATTTGTGACCTTAACAATGAAATAGATGAGCTAATGCAATGTAATATGCCATATCACCCGATGCAACATGTACAGCAACAGAGGACAATTCCGTTCCAACAGCCGAACGCCCCGTCACATCATGTTCCGTTGCCTTACGTAAACGCTCGACCCAAAAGAGGACGTCGCCGATCACGCCGTGGAACTTTTCTCTAAAACTCGGGACGAGTTTTCCCGACGGAAGGGGGATATTATCATAGAGGAATTTTGGACTTTTATCATAATTTGTATTTTTCTATATTCGGACATTTATTTTTATATTCGGACATTCATTTTATCAAATTTATGACATTCGATTTTAATGTGTTTGTTTACAGAGAACTTTCTTGTTAATATTTATTTCTTTAGATCATTTATTCTTTAGGATTAATTCAATTTTCGTTTATTTGTAAAACTGCCCTACGGTCATTATAGTTAAATCAACGTCCATCGCTCAAACCTTCACATTGCGTAATTAATCCTTCTTTAGAATTTGTATATATTCTTTACATCAAAAGGGACAGAGTGTCATGTCGACTTACGTTACCAACTGATTTGTTTGTTTTGGTTACTAAATCAATTTACTTGTTTCTTAACTCTCAATTATATTGACTCAACATGCCATTTCATGTAATTAATCTTATAACTTGATTTTCGAATAGAAATCTTGAGTTCGGAGGTCAGACGTTGAACTGACAACATCCGTCTCGTCTTTATTTAAGTTTTATTTTGTTTATTAATTGTTATATCGCATCTTGGACTTTTCAATATCCATCGTTGAAGTGTATAATAAATCATCGAAACTCGGATTCATATCACTGACTTATCCTTTACGCCTTTATTCTTTCCTTATTTGGAGCGCTTCGGGAATACGGCCAGGGACGCGTCAACATTCCAGGCTCCTGTCGCCGACAGACGACGTCGGGCGAACTTTCCGTTGTCAAGCAGACGACAACACACCTGTCCTCCATTTTCTCTTCGTTATATTCCTAACAGCTTTAATTCACTTCCGTCCGCTGTTTCGAATTTTCGTATTGCCCTCTCTAGTACAGGTCTGTGCTCTGGGATGATACTATAATAAACATCCTCGGTAATAAATGTATTTACTGCACCGGTATCTATTTTCCATTCTAATGGGGTACCTTCTACTAATCCATTTACTCTCATTCCACGTTTTCCTTTCACTGTAAATTCACTCACTTTTGAATGCATAAAATCCCTTTTACGTTGAAAATCACTGGGTAAATGGCTGTTCGTCTGTGTCTCCTTACATAAAACACTTGATTTCACATCTGTACTAGGCCTTTTTGGTGCACTGACCGACGCACGGCCTACTGCCTCGGTCCGTTCATGTTTAAAGGTCTCTGTCTGTACGTGTTACGTCCATTTCCACTTTTTGTAGGGCAATTTTGGTATGAATGGTCGGGCGTTTTGCACTTATAACAGTATCTCTTCGATCCGTTGTACTCTCGCCTTTCAGATTTCACTTCTCCGTTAATATTAGTCGTTTCGCGAGGTTTGTTCACTCCAAAAACAGGTGGTTTATATTCACGTTTTGACTTCCTATTTTCAGTCAAACGAATACACTCTTCCTGCATAGATGCCGTTATTGCATCCTGTAAAGTTTTCGGTCTCGTACGTTTCACTGCGAGTCTAAAATCCTCGTCAACACTACAATTATCCATGAAAGTTTTCATACTACTTTCTTGTACATATTCTCTATTATTAGGGTACGCTCGACGGTATAAATCCTCTATAGCCTGACCAAAATCACGGAATGACTCAGAATCTCGTTTTCTACGCAGTTTGGCTTCGGCCACATAACTTTCTTTCATTGCACGGTGTCCAAATCGTTCGTCTAAAGCACTTTTCAAACTAGCATAATCACTACGTTGAAAATCCGACAATCCGTACGCATATGTTTCGGCCTGACCACGTAACACAGTAAATAACACTTTTCGTTTTCTCTCGTCACTCCACATATTTAATTCTGCTATATTCTCAAAATAACGAATAAATTCGCTCCAAATGTCGTCACCGTCGCCCTTAAACGTTCGTTTTACACCAATTTGAGTGACTGTACGTTTGTCATCACGAGTAGCGTCCCTTGGTTGATACTGATCGCTTGTAAAAGTATCAGGTGAGCGAAACGTCACATTTCTTCTCGGTTCACGTTTAGGAGTCGATCTCCTAGTATTTACATTGTTCGGAGTCCGTTTAGTGTTTCTGGACACTAGTTTCACAATTATGCTCACGAGAATAATGCACAAAATACACAAACCACCAGAAATCAAAATTTCCTTTGTCAGACACAGTAGCATATATCCGGGAAAATACTGATATAACGCAAACAGTACCCCACTTCCTAGGAAAATTGTCACAATCCACATAGCGACAAATTTACACCAACCGGGTTCTGTTGTGTATTTGTACGTTAATTGATCGCTAAAATGACCAGGTAAAGGTGTGCTCGTATAATTAGGCTCATTCCCTACACCTTTTACACATGTCAAGTCTTTATCGGCGTTTTCAAACTCTTTTAGTAAATTCCGTCGCACTGTTGATGGCGTTTCTCTGATTGGACGTTCCGGCGTCCTGGGCGTGTCACTAATTATCTGATCTGACATTCCCTCTGTCGTGTCCATGTCGCGAGGGGTATAGGAGGTTTTATCCCCCGTAAACATGATATCGATAATTACAAAAGAGTGAACAATTAACGCAAACACTACAAACAACTCCACAATTGGTTTTTTTTTTTCACGACGGGCACTAAAAATTATATACACTAAGATAACAAAAATTCGCACAGAAAATATGAAATAACATATAAACACGATTTTCTACAGAAAATATTTACACACTGAAAATTGCTCGAATTTGCACGTCACACCGAACTTTAAAATTCACGTACATTTCCGCCACACACTTCACATTTCTTTGTACGGTCACTGTACAAACACTTCGGAAAAATTGCAAAACAATTTTCACACTCTACTCTGGTATTTGCACGCACTGTTCTCACAAAATGCCAGAACCCTTTGTCAGTAATTTCATACACTCGCACTAGAACTTTTTCACTCTCCATTTTTGTTTTTCACAAATTGTCGAGTAACACAGATATAAATCACGTAAATCACGCACTATAAATTGAACACAACACTCGGAAAATATATGAAATACACGACACTGATCACAACACAAAATAAGTCGCGCACAAATAAACATTGAATATTCGCAAATTAACACAGAAAAATAATCGCGCACTTCTTACATAAAATTTTCACTTCACACGTAAGTCACAAATTTAACACACGGAATATACACAAAAAGCGCACTGCACACGGTATAAATTCCACAATGAATCGCGCACTACACACGGTATAAATTCCAAAATGAATCGCGCACTAATACACACTGTAAATCCCAAGGTAAAAACCTGAAATTTGAAAATACTGGAAAAGAAAATTCAGCGTTAGCAAATAATGAAATTATGTAAGCACTATACTTTACCGTTTGAGAATTCAATACTTTACCTTCAAGATCCACTAATAAAATTTTCACACACAGAAAAATAAATGCACAATAATATCCAGTGAATTCTATCCCGCCAAGCTGCCAACCACTTGTAGCGTAGCCTTGAATGCGTAGTAATATCTTGGTAGCGTGTCTATCTTCGACAAATCTTTGGTAGCGTGTCTTTCTTAGACAATCTGCAAGCTTGTCGTCCCAGACGACTAAGTCTCTGTGTAAAGTATTGATACCACTCGTCCCAGACGAGAATTCAAGCCGTCCCAGACGACAAAGTATTAATTCACACTCGTCCCAGACGAGAAATATCCAAGTGTAGTTGAAATGAAACAAAGTTATAAAGTTAATATTATATTCACACTATGTACAAAATCACAAAATAAATAAATCCAAGAGAAGCACAAGTAACATGTTATCCTGGCATCACAATTTAACTAATCTGATATTCATAAAACGGGGCTCTATTTATACTCTCACTCAGGGATTGACCCGAAGTAACAAAGGTCGCGGCCTCTGATTGGTCAATTGGAATGATCGGCCAATACATACATAATTAATTAGGGATCGACCTTTCTATGAATACTAATTAGGTTATGAAACAACGATGTAATTAAACTGATAAATAAAGCTATTAAAAGTACAAATAAGGTAATTATTATGATTAAATATGAAAGTTAAGATATTAAAGATAATTACTGCAAACAAAGATAAACAAAATAATAGAAATTACAGTTTGTAAAAGACGACACCCCCCCCCCCCCCCCCCCTATCATACTTTTCTACATATGCCTAAAGTCAGCGACTCATAAATTCATATTATGTATTGAAAATATACTTGGCACCCATCGAACATATACGCGACACATATTTCCCTCACTTTACAGGATTCTCTGCACAGTAAATTTACTTATCTGGATCTTCTCTATTATTTCTTTTACTGTTCAACACCAGTCTTCAAAAATGACATTTCTGACCAAATTAAATTTTTCTGTCTGACCATTGCCCCTCTTCTTGGGTCCTTGTTTAGTTTTATTCGTCCATTCGTCGGGAAATTTCTTGTATCACTTATGTACAAATGCTCTACAAACATTTCATACTTTCTGATGTTTTCGTTTCTTACTTTGTCTAAAACGGGGTCAATCCACGATCAATGCAATATTTCAGTACCGTTTTATGCTCCGCTAATGCAGTTTACGTCGCTGTTTTTAGTTTAAACATATTTATTTCGAGATACAAACTCAATACATTGGTAGACAATTATAAATATTAAATTAAGGATTGGAAAAAAAGCCTATGGCTTATTCAAATTCCTCTCCAATATATAATATATAATAAACATCAAAGTCAACCTTGTAATATGTTCGTTTGAAATTAGATAATATTATGCAAAATTGTAGAAGAAATTGTAGTAAAAATAGGAAAAACAAATAAAGATTAACGAAGGTATACGAAAGGTTATAGAAAAAAAAATGAGACATTACAAGTATTCGAGTATGAATAAATTTACGTAACATCCAAAGGAAAAAAGAAAAAGAGAGAGAGAATAGCAAGCATATAATTGTACAAATATAAGATATCTTATTTATAAATATTTTACCCTTCCAAGGTCGTTAAAAATACAATAAAGACTTGTATGTTGAAACATAGCTATGAATAAGTATATGCAATACATGAGTAGGTAGAAATAATATGGTAGAACATCTTGTTAACATTAGTATCGTTTACATAAACCTTTTGGACTTTAATATGAATTTTTCAACAGAAGCAAAGATATGTTTATTTAGTAAATCTGGTTTGGTAGTATCACCAAACAGTAGTAAATTGGCAGAAACTGGAATTTCAATAGAATTAATCATCTCGGATCGAATATTTGTGTAGTTTTTACATTCTAATAGGAAGTGAGCAGACGATTCAATTTTGCCACAAGTACAATATGGGTTGGACTCAATATTACGGAGGTATAGGTGTTGTTTTAGACCACTGCATCTCATTCTTAAACGAGCATGCAGTACTTGACCACGCCGAGAGTGAGAGTTAATATAATATTTTGGGATTTCTGGACTGTCATTAAGTGATGAAAGTGCATTTTTAAAAGACTGTATAGTGTTTAATTCTCTTACATTAATTGGGAGTTCGTTCCAAAGCCTGATTGAGGAGGGGAGAAAACTGTTGTGATGGTAAGTAGTACGACTTTGCATGGTAACTTGGTTTTGTGAATTGCGAGTATTGTATGAATGTAATTGATTATGTGTAGGGGGGAGAAGTTCACAGAGATAATTAGGAGCTAGGCCATTTTTCATTTTAAAAAACTGTAATAATTTATGGTTATTTCTTCTGGTTTTCAATGTTTCCCATCCACATTCATTAAAAAGTAAATTTATGCTGACTAATTTCGTGGCACCCGTAACAATTCTGGCAGCTTCTATATTGATTTTTTCTAGTTTTTCTGAACAGTATTGGGGACAGTTATCATATATTATATCTCCATATTCCAAAATCGGTCGGATAAATGAAAAATACATTGTCTGTAGAGTCTGTCTGTCAAGGTCGTATTTTAGTGATCTAAGAATGTTTAAACGTTTATATGCCTTTTCCGCGATCGAGTTTATATGGTCTCCCCAATGACAGAGATTATTGAATATGATGCCTAGATGTTTGTGATTGTTGACCTCTTTTACAGGAACGTCATCAAAGTATAAAGGTGGGTGGGGAGTTTGGTTACTTTTCCTGGTAATTAGCAAGGTTTCTGTTTTTTGGGGATTAAATTTTACTAGCCATGTTTGGGACCAAAGTTTCACCTTTTCAAGATTTTCATTCAAGGTAATTGCCGAAACAGTTGGATTTTGTACGATAACGTATAAAGAAGTATCATCTGCAAATAGCTTGATTGTACTGCCTATCTCATTCACAATGTCATTAATGAAGATTAGGAAGAATAGTGGCCCTAAGATTGACCCTTGGGGGACCCCTGCATGAAGATAGAGTAGAGTAGATTCCTTACCATTTAAAACTACTTTTTGTTTACGGTTTGAAAGATAATCTTTAACCCAAAGAAGAAGATTTCCGTCAATTCCCATCTGTTTAATTTTGAAAAGAAGACCCCGATGCCAAACTCTATCAAATGCTTTACTTATATCGAAAAATACCACCCTTATTTCCAAACCCTGATCTAAAGCGCGCGAAAATTCATTTGAAAGATAAAGTAGTTGATTTATTGAGGAATCACCTTTTCGAAATCCAGATTGATGTGGAGATAGTAACTGATTGTCGGAGATGAAGTTGTAGATATACTTAAAGATACATTTCTCGAACACCTTACTTATTATCGATAATAATGCAATGGGACGATAGTTACATACTTTTTTCGGATCATCTTTTTTATAAATGGGGACTACATTGGAAATTTTCCATTGACTTGGATATTTATTTGTTTGTAATGACGAATTGAATATTTTACACAAAACTGGTGATATTTCTTTGGCTACCTCTTTTAATAATCTAGGACTGATTTGGTCATTTCCTACAGCTTTACTTGTATCTAAAAGTTCTAAAATATCTTGAACATCAGTTTTGGTAATAATAATATTGTTTAAGTTAGGTTTATTTTGGGTAGAATTGTTATAATTTATTGTGGGGAGGGTGGCAGATGAATCATCAACACATGATTGAAGAGAGAAATATGTGTTAAGAAGGTTGGCCTTTTGATTATCGTCATTCACTATTTCGTTAGAGTCTGTAACCAGGATTGGTATGTCATGCGATTTATTTGATATATTTGATACATTTTTCGACAACTTCCACCAATCCCTGCTACCAAACTTATGCTCGTTAATCTTTTTGCATAAATTTTCGTTATATATTTTTTTAGCATTTCTTAGTTGATCAACGACTCTGTTTCTTATGTTTTTAAATTTTGTCCATAAATACTGTGTTTTGTATTTTTTAGCTTTTCTTCTTATCCTATTTCTTTGCCTAATCAATTTCCTAATTTCACAATTTATCCACGGAAGGTCTTTATTTCTTACGTTTATTATTTTATTAGGTATGGATTCATTAGCTATTTGGTTAAGTTTTTCAGTGAAAATGTTTACTATGTTATCAATATTATCAGATGGATCCAGAATTGAGTCCCAATCTGTTGATACTATATCAGTGCGAAGTTTTTGGTAATTTCCCTGATTATATAACCATATTTTTCTTTTAATGAGTCCATGTTTGTGTGATTTTTTAGAGTTTATTAGGGCTACAATAGGACGATGATATCGTGTATTAACATCCAGAAATGGTTCCCAAACATTACTGTATGCGATGATTTGAGGGTTATTTGTTATTAAGAGATCAATAAGAGTTTCAGAATTTTCAGTGATTGAAGTTGCCTCTGATATCATTTGTTTAAGATCATAATTTTGACATATTGTTTTAATATTGTTATCTCCTATATTAAATTGATTTTCATTAAAATCCCCCATTATAATTATATTTTTTATCCTTGTCTCTACAGCTAATTCTATGGACTCTTCTATTAATTCCCATACATTTCTATTACTATTTGGAGGCCTGTAAAACGTACCAATCAGATATTTAGTTTTGTTTTCTACTATTTCTATCCAAATACATTCGGTCCCGGGAATTTCCAAATCGTTTCTTCTAAGGCTGTAAATATAATTCTTGCAATAGACTATTACCCCACCCCCCATCCTGTCAATTCTATCATTTCTGTATGCGTTAAAATTTTCAATGTTTATGGAACTGTCATTTATACTTGAATCAAGCCAACTTTCGGTGAAACACATGATATCAAAATCTTTTAAATTTCCACAGATTACATCAAGTTTTGGGCGAATACTTTGAATGTTCAAATGTACAATGGATAGACAAGAGGAAAACTTTTCTTCAAATGCACTTTTCAGTGAATCATATGACGAATCAGTGAGATCAATAGAATTACTAGTATTATGCGGACCCGGGTTACTTTCTATGTCACCACATATAATCAGATATAGGAGTAGAAATGTTACCAATATAATATATATAGCTATAGTAAATATACATGATAAGTCTACTATTGATGATGTCACAACATAACGTAGTCTATTATTATATATTCCAATCCTGACTCTATACTGTGATACTGAAATATTCATTATGTGATAGAAGTATCCTTTATGTCAAATGATAGAGTCAGGAATGGGTCTAAATGACCATAATGAAGAAACAATGGAGAATCAAGAACCACGGGAAGGGTATGGTGAACTAAGCTAAACAATGAAAAATCAAAATGAACAAAACAAAATTCAAAAATATGTACAATACGAAAGAGTGTGAAACACGAACATATAAAGTCATGAAAATACATATAGAGAATCAAATGTGATGAGATAACCATTCAGAGTGGATACTGATATGATTGATTTTCTTTCTTCTATTTCGTTTAAAAGAACTGAGTGTAATCGATTAGTCCTTTGTTTATAGGATCACGGTTTAGTAATGCAGTATGAACTTTAATTTTAAACTGTGTAATCAAATTTCATTCAGAAAAAATACAATGGATTTTTTTTTTATCAAATGTTTGGACTTCGAAACAAATTTTTACATAATGAAGGTATCTATGAAAAAATATAGGTCACATTATATGTTCTAAAGGTATGTATATACAAGAGTAGGAAAGAAACATCGAACAAATTAGAATACAACTTCAAAAAGAAATCTGAACAGCATCTTGGTTAGCTTGAATATACGTTTCGTATGAAACCTACACAGGATGTAGGTCAAAGCAAATCACGTGACATCTGTGAGGTTGCGCAAGGACACATGATCAAGTCAACAACCAATCGCGGATGACGTACATTTGTTAGTAAACACTGCGCCACGTGCTATTCACTCCGAGGGATTTCGGTCAAGCGCTTTCTGAAGTTTGATAAGGTCTTCTAAGCAGAGGATAAGATGTTTCTTGTCACCTGGGTCAATTAGGAAGATTTTGCCGTCCCAGACAAAAGTGGATTTTGCTCGACGTCGCTGTTTTTGGATGATTTATAAGGAGGTTGCATGATGAACAGTTTCATAATTTAATTGTTTATTACGCCAATGAAGATAATATAGCATGGTTGTACCCCTAAAATTCAGTACTTTCTGTTGATTAGATTTTTATTCTATTTATCCATGCATTGATAAGTATTCAACTAGTTTTAATATCGATTCTTTTTTTGGCACTTGCAAATTTCGTTCTTCGCCGGTACGGTCCAACCGCTCTTCTGATAATTCAATTAATTTTAAGTATCAACGGCAGATTTCAACTCTGTTTATATTTGATACTTCCCAGATAGTTAAATTCACATCCTGGAAAATCTTGTTTAGATTCAAGGCAAAATAAAGGAATTGTGAGCAATGTCTACGTTTTTCTGGGACAACCCTCGAATAGTATAAAAGAAATCTGCTTTCAAAACTTCTTAACATAAAATGTTATATAGGGTGAAGGTCAAGGTCACAGGGTCAAAAGTCATGGTACCAAAATGTAGTACTCTTTATGGTGAATGTGTGATTGTGTGTATTAAATATGAAAGGCCTACCATTAATAGTATGAAAGAAATCTGCTTTCAAAACTTCTCAACATAAAATATTGTAAAGGGTGAAGGTCAAAGGGTCAAAAGTCATGGTACAAAAATGTAGTACTCTTTATGGTGAATGTGCGTATGAAATATGAAAGGCCTACCATTAATAGTATAAAAGAAATCTGCTTTCAAAACTTCTTAACCGGACGGACAGACAGACGGACGGACAGGGTGATTCCTATATAACCCCTTAAACTTCGTTTGCAGAGGGTATAAAAATGAACATAGAAATAAGACATTTTGTGCTGACTTCCAGATTATGAGTCCTCATTTTCTCAGGTGATTTTTTCTTAATTCCTCTTTGGGAATTTAAGAGTGATTTTTCGGGAAAAATTGAGGGAATTTGGCATTGGAAAGTGGCTGAAATTCAGTTCCAAAACAAGGGGAAAAACACTGTCATCTGCTACAACCTTAAATTTGTTTACACATGACAAAGAGATTCCTTCACATTATCTACAGTACTGATTTGAAACTCAACAAAGACATTTTTTGTGGAATGAATTTAACATGATTCCAAGCGAGAAATCTTGTAACAATTTCAACAATTAAATTACGTCTGTATCTGTAATCTGTATCTGTAATAATATGTCACAGATTCCCGGTAGGGCTATAAGGCGACGGGGGAGGGCGCATTTGTCGCGTTTACGATCAAGCGCGGTCTTAAACTCTTCAAGAGTAAATCTCAACAGTCATTAGTGCATGCACAATCAATCGTTTGTACATTAAAACTGAGTTTCAAATTCTTTCTTTATATACTGTTTGGTCCTTGGCATTACCGAGTAAATCTCAACAGTACAGGAGATAACACAAAACAGATGAGTCTGAAGAGAAATGATAAAATCATAGGTGCTTGGGTCATAGAAAAATCCTATGCTGCCGATTACGCTGCCGACAGCATATAAGATGGGCTGTCTGATTGGTTTACCCTTAGAGAAAAGAAATGGTTATTTTCCATTTACTTTCCATTTTTTGTGCATTACTTTAGCATTTTTCATTTATTTTCCATTCACTTGCCATTTCTCACAACAGGGATGTTAGAACTTCCATTTTCTTATGACCATTTGTTTGCCATTTATTCAAATAAATGTATTATCAATGAAACTTTGTTGGCATTTTTCTTCCCTTTATTCAGAAAATGTGTAATAAATGGTGCAGGAGACGAAGAATTGTACATTCTTTTACCATTTATTTTCAGAACCATTTTTACTAGAAAAAATGGTACATGAAATCAAGTACATGTATATATAGTCGTAACCGTATGAATTAAATACCTGGCATGAAACATGTCGGAATGTTATTTAGGATATAAAAATCTTAAACTTAAAACTTCTGTTTCAGGATTATACGCGTAGAAGATTTCTGTGGCAATTAAGACCAACTTCAAAAATTAGATCGTATTTTACATTTTATGTCGGTGTCGTTTATAGTATAATTACAGATACATGTATGTACTGAGTAAAGCTAGGGGTAAACCTTCGTTTATATAAGGGTATAGTATAAATTTTCTCCTTGAAAACCATATTCAATTATTAATCAATGTTCATTTTCCAATTTTTAACACGCATTAATGAGAGGGTACATGGACGGATCTATGGTGGGGTAGGGGGGGGGGGTGTCAGGATCTCCCCTCGGTAGTGTATGCCAAAATGGCATCAAATTGTTATTTTATCATCTCGCCCCCCCCCCCCCCCCCCTTGACTCATGACCCATTATAAATCTGCCCATGTAGCTTTTTTCGTTCATCAAAATGTTCTTGCACGGACCGTATATATATACAACATACATTATTTGATGATTTATTATATATACCAAAGGATTTTTAATGACGGGTATACGTATCAATGAAGTCAGATTTTCAACGCCGAAAAACGTACGGTAGTTGTATTGAGAATCGGTAGAGAAAAGATCAAGTAGAGACTAGAAAGAAAAGAAGAAGAAGAGAGAGAGAGAGAGAGAAAGATATGAAATTTTCAGAGGAGCTTTTAAAATCGGCACCACCCATCCCCTTTCCCCGATCTTTACGATCGGATCGACCACTTCATATTTTCGAGAAGCAGAATTTCACATACACAACACGTACCTCTGGTGAGCTCCATGTATTTTAAAACTCCCGGCTCGTCAGATGAGACACGTAAATCAAGGCACCTCATAGGATAGATGAGTGTGCTTTCTCCCAAAATTAAAATAAAAAGAAACCCAACATGATCGGATGGGATAAATGATCGAAGGGGACATTTCACAATGAATAAAATTTCTATAAAATAAATAGAAATACTTTTTTTCTTTGTCACTTTTAAATTTTGGGAGAAATTTAATAGATTCCCCGTTGTTCCCCAGGCCGTCGTTCCCCAGCGTGGTTGATGATAAACAGCTGTGGGCGCGATCGATGCAGACTGACCCAGATTATCTCGGGAGAGTCATGATTTGGATATACACGAAGACGCACGCTTGTAAATTGCAACAGTGTAAAAATAAAATCTTGTGTCTCGGGATGATATATACATGAGAATTGTGCAAACAATATTGAGTTTGAATGAATTCGTCAAGGAATTACACGAAGAGGTGACCGGTGATCAGAAAGAGATATCTCAACGATCAACAGCTATGAAAAATTATTTTGGGCCGGTAAGTTTTTATTTTGTACATACATGTATCTATATTTTCGTACTTGTATCGATCTAATCTTATTTGTATTTCTTGGCTTTATTATAAAGTACATGTTGTGTAACTGATAACTGAATTGGCAGTTCTTTGAACAGCGGAAATCCGAAAATATGATTTGAATTTGTAAAATGATTTGAAAGGAGCGGTAAAATTACGCATGCGCACGACAATAGCTATAGTTTACAACGTTTGTTTTTTATGTAAACAAGGCAAAAAAAAAGACACATTAGTATTATTCTGACTGATTACCGATATGACACAACCTGCCAAGTCAATATACATACATGAAGCTATTGAATACTAGATGACTTTATATTTACAACTTAATTGATTGATGCAGCATTAATATTTCTCCTTGTTTTTAACTTCAGAAGACGATTCCACTAAAACAGATACGACAATGTGTTGATAAATCAATCAAAGCTGAGAGATGTTTCCGTCTTCCTTTTTGATTAAACTAAGCTTCAAAACGTGGATTGGATGCCCATGAAGAGGTATATATTTTGTGATACATCTATCTTCAAGCGCGGATCCAGAGGGGGGGTCGGGGGGGTCCGGACCCCCCTGGAATTTTCGAAGCATAGTTTGATAAAGCTTTGAAATATACATATTTCATAAGAATAAGTCCCGATTCCCCTTTTGTTGTCATAATATTTGAAAAATAACATGAATTTGTACTGAAAATCCTGCATTTTAATTAATTTTTTCGACCACATTTCAAAAATTTTCCCTGGCTCGCTATTGCTCGCCAGATTTTATTACATATATGCCAATTTTAAATGATGCTTACCTTTGCAATACCTTAACAGGCAATTAACTAATAAATACAGGAATAGATGATGAAAATGGTATTATTGTCTGACCTTTTTATTCCAACTTTAAAAAAAAAATATTTTACATATAACTTGATCAATAATCGAAACGTAGTGGAAATTCAATTTTTTTATTTTATCATTTATTTATTAATTTTTTTTTTTTTTTATTTTTTTTTTGCTTTTCAAAAAATTTAGGACTAATGACTTTTAGGACCCCTCCTGGAAAAAAATCCTGGATCTGCCCATGATCTTAATATGTTGAAGTTTCAAGTGTGTCGTCAATTGCACAAAATTCATACATATACACATAAAATTAATAAAGCAAAATTAAGTCACATACTGGTATATGTAAGCATGTTAAACATTCAAACAGTCTAATATATGTTTTGTTTTGTTTTTCTTTAGAAAACATTATGCCAAGGGAGTGAATCTCGGATGGGCGCAGATAAATCCAAAGACCTTTACTCAAACCATTCAACATAAGATAAAACATGCGGTTCTGGAGTGCAAGCAAAGTGGTTGTTTTGAAAAACATTAACATAAGTAACCATCTTTTACGGAATTTTGTGTTGTCATATTGGGAATACATCAATGAAATTTCAAGTGTTATATTGAAACTACACGATCGGATTTAATATACTTCAAGTATGTATTTTTGAATAGTAAGATTAACATTTTTTCTCTATTTAAATGATGCAAGATAAATGGATAAGTAGTAACATTTTTTTTTCATTTATATGATGTCACTAAACTGGACAATCAATAAACTGGAGCTGCAACCATTTATTCTTCATTTTTTGTTGATGTCATTTAAATGTTCTATCTCATTTGCATATTTCGCTGAAAAGAATGGTAAAAAAATGGAAACTGAATGGTTAAGAAAATGGTGTTTGAGTGAAAAATGGAATAAAAATGGTGGTTAGCAGTAGAACATTTCCATTTGTCTTAAAAATAAATGGCAAAGAAATGGAAAATAAATGAAAGAAAACAAATGGCACTGGAATGGAAAATAAATGGATTTCATTTCTCTACCAAATTTGGTCTCCCTAAACCAATCAGACAGCCCGTCTTATACACTGTCGGCAGCGTAGGAACTTTCTTAGTTTCTATGAGTCACAAGCACCTATGGATAAAATAATAGGATAATTTTTCTTGCAAATTTTGATAGTTGGATAAGATTTTCTAATTTCTTTGCAGAATAGAGTTTCTCCCCTTTATTTTTCAAATACAATGATAATATAGGGACACACTTTCCCTGTGTTTTTAGTATACCTTGAGTAAATCTAAGGGATGTGTGCAGCAAGCAGCCATTGCACTTGCTACCCCTCCAAAATACCATCTACCTATCCTTTTTGTTTTATCCTCCATGTCGAGGGGCTCTTGTCGGCCTGATGTGAACTCAAGGATACCTGTGTGATGACTTTTGTACCGTGTCAAGTAGATTGCAGAGATGAAAACCTACCCTGATAGGACGTGAATCGCATATCCTTTTAGGGGTGACGAGTTGTCTTTCTTTGAGGTATGTAGAATAAAGACTGTATCAAAGGGCGTCGGGATCTTTCGTACGGATGTCTTTTCGTACTGAGTTCTTTCGTACTTTTCGTTCCTAAAATTGGGATCCTTCGTACCGATCGGTGGGATCATTCGTACCGGTACGAAAGATATGTATTTTGATACGTATAACTATATCTGTGTTTATAATCTTCTTTATTGAAGTGCACAATGTATGAAAGGTGGTCGTATACTAAATTTCAAAGGGTCGGATTCATTTTAGTTAGTTGAAATATGCATGTTTTAACTGAAAATATTGGTTAAAAGGCGCCTGTTCGCTAAAAAGCCAAGCTTGTAATGAAAACAATCGTTTTATGCTGTATATTAAAAATTTTAAAGTATTTCTTTATTCCATCTAACATGTACGAACAATCCCACTTTCAAAATTTATAAGAAGTTCAAGTTAAACAGTTCTGTGTAGCAGAAACATGTCGTTTTTTCTGCAGCCAGTACGAAAGATCCCAGTAACAGGTACGAAAGATCCCGTACGAAAAATCTCGGTACGAAACGGTATCGGTACGAAAGATCCCGGAACCGTATCAAAGTGATTAAAGAATAATTACTTTTTAGTTTATTCATAGCGTATGTACATTGAGTGGTTAAACTACATGTGATTTCAAGTGACATTTTGTCGAGTTGATTAAAATAAGAAAGATGTTAAATGAAGAGACCTGTCTCACATTTTCACTTGTTGAGAACTCTGAGACGGCCCCTCATCTGTTCGGGTACTTTCGGAATTTACCTTTGACTACACGATACGGTCCCGGTGTCCAGTAAGTAACTTGGGTAAACAAAAAAGTATAAAGTAGACGAAAAAACAATATTTGTTCGATTTTTTCACCTAGAAATGATAACCATAGAATACATCATTAATGGAGACATTGCTAGTAGATGCTGAAAATTTTTCATTCAGTGGTAGCTCGAATTATATCTGACCCTTTGGCTTGATGCGATTTAGTCCGACTTGCAGACCTACGACGGTGTTATCTGTTTTTTTCGAAGACGAAAAAACAGATAACACCGTCGTAGGTCTGCAAGTCGGACTAGATGCTATTGTTTCATGCGAGCTCACACCCCTCCATGTATGTAGGGGATGTGAGCTCGCATGAAACAATCGCCTGTGCTAAATTTGTATTTTGATATCTTTGAGATATTGAATCCTTATGAATTTATGTTTTTATTCTTTGTTGTTCATGATTTTCTGCCATTTATTCCACTTTCATATCGTATTAATAAGGTAATTCTGAGATACAGGGCTTGAAATTAAAACTTGCCCAGTTTGCCAGTTGAAGCATGTTTCCATACCTACATGTATCAACTTTGAATTTTTCAAAAGAGGGAGATCTCCCCTTTGGCAGTTGACAAGGGCATACTTTATTTAGCTAAGCGGAGCGGGGCGTGGAGTGGAGGGTGCAGTGGAGCATATAGTGGAGCGTGGAGAAGAAATTAGCAGAAATTGATGGTTACAATTAAACTCTTGTGACAGAAAGCGGTCGATTTCAGCAGCCAATTATAGGTCTCTGTAGTAAAAGCATATCGCAATTAATTAATACTGGCTGAGTGGGATGCAGTTATGATCTTCAATTCACTTAGTATTCTAACTATATATGTATACTCTATCATTACATAAATTTTCGAACCGAGGAAGGAGGTGTTTTAGGGTTATGGAAAAGACATTAAATACGCATTTAAAGTACATGTAAAGAATAAACAGCTTGTGGGAATTACTCTTCCCAAAGTGTATTGAACACTCAGAGATCAAAAGCCATTCATCAATTGACCTGCATACAAAATGCCACACAGGGAATTGACTCTTAGGATTCAAAACAATGAAAGTTCAATGTGTCTTGCGATTTGATACGCTTTCTAATTGCAACAGTAATTTATATTAACCCGCATAATTTCCAACAAACTATCGCCAATCTATGATATGAAAACACTTTTTAAAAATTATATTTCTTTCCAAAATTCTTCTATATATAAAACCACCTCACTTATAATAGAATCATAGATATGATAAAATAAACTTTTGAATTTATTAATTTGAATTGTCAATCCAAGACGTCAATTTTAAATTAAATACTGTTTTAAGATAATGTAAATCAAATGATAATCTGCCTTTGGGAATTGCTATTCCCATAATGTGTTAAACACAGATAAAAAATCCTTAATTATAGAGCACGATGAATTGGTCTGACAGATAAATCTGCCGTTGTCCGAACTCTTAAGTATCATTCACCTCACTATCCTGATTATGGGGTTAACTGTCTGAAAATGAAACAACACCATTTTTGACCTCAGACAAGGATTAAAAAAACTATGTTACTGTCATGGGGACATTTTCTTGTGAACTAAAACAAATATGGGTTCATGTAAAGGTAATCACAAGTGATGTTAATTTCTTCTCTACACTCCATTTTACACTCCACTCCACACTCCGCTCAGCTAAATAAAGTATGCCATTGACAAAGAGGGAGATTGCATGTGAACTGTCTTTAGCGTTGTCTTGTATAAACCTTGACATCAAATAATGAGCATACTAAATGTACAGTTGATAATGATTCTTGTACATTACCGAATGTCTTTCTATTGTTATTGACATTTTATAGTTATATCAGTTTTCTACAAAGAGAAAACACTTTTCTGTCATTTTAGATGAAGCTTCCTTAAACTACCACATTTTGGCATCATGGAGGGCAAGAAGAAAGGTAAATGTACACTGCATAATGAATTATGTAGCCATCAGATTCTGGCAAGTGTCATAAGAATGAAATACCGGTAACTTCAAATCAAGAATGTACTACTGGTATACATGTACTGAAAGCAATATGTATCATATTTATTTAAACCAATTCCGACATGATTTACTGTCTCCTGACATTGACTCTCATTTACTTGTACATGTGTATATGTTACATTTGTGTACAGGGTAATTATATATAATAATGCTTTGATTAACTGAGGCTTTTTGTTCAGTTATTGATCTACATGTACATGTATAACTTTTTTAACATGGGTCACATTGATGTCAATGGTATGTATATTATATAATTTGTATTACATGTATCATGGAAAAAAACACTTGACAAGTTTGAACATAGGACATTTGTTTTTAAAGATGCGAAATTCCTTGCATGTCAATGTTTTCAGAAAGGATTTCTTTACCTTTTGTAGATCTACTTGATGAGCTGTTGGAAATTCCACTTACAGTTTAGGATTATTATAAGCTTAATATTTTCCTCCAATCTTTCTTCTTATTTGAATGGAGAATAATTTTACATTTAAGTAATACATGCTGAGGTCAGTTGTGAAATTTATCTGGGATTTTTTTTCTTTTTACAGTTGCTAAACTTGGCCTTCAGAAAATGCCACAGTTCAAAAGGCAGTCCTCTTTTGAAATTCAGGGCAAGGTAATGTACAGTTCATTGTTGACTTGAGGACAGTCAACATCTTGAATTATTGATAAGAAAATTTCAGACAGCGGGAACCCTTCTGCATTGACAACAAAAAGTAACATGTGGATGTCGTGTATATTATTTTAATATAATTAGCAAGTTGCAGACATAATTGTGAAAGACCTCAAAAGCTTTTCTAAGACTCTATACGAAATTATATATTTTTTGCTTCTTTTGAGATTGGGATATTTTTCCATTCAGAATTAAAACTTGCAACTTGTTAAACATTCCAGTAAAAGACTTGTTATGTTCATAAACAAGACAGGAACTTGTACATATATCTACTCAGACAGTGCACATTTACCCATAATGCTTTAAAAAAAATGGATAAATCAAATTTTTATTTTCTGCTTTTATTCAGATGATATCTATACCTTATTGCAGTATCATGTTTATATTGATAATACCTGTAATTATATATTTTACAGAGTGCCGTTCGTCCCCAGGATGTCCCGGGATCTGCTCGAGGCAGACAGCCACAACAACCCAAATCTAAGTATGTATGTTCATTGTTCTCTTCCTCTACTAGCTCACACTCTTACCAATGATGAACTTGAAATTTGCAAAATATTACGTCATCAGAAGGTAATTTCAAGGGAAATACAGATGACAGTGATGATATGTATTCAATTTCTAAGGTTGCCTGTTAGTGAATAGAACTTTTGTCGTTTGTGATGACCTTACAACTGGGGATTTGAACCTTGGAGTTTGAAAAGAAAATTTACATTTCCTTCAGTTTACGTAATGAAAAAACTCATAAAACATCTGAAAACCTAAAAGCTGAGAGTTGAATTTAAGATCACCATTGGATCAATTTATCTAAGGTATACTGTTTGTCTGTCCATTTTAGGCCTCTGCCATGTAAAATTACATTTGTTAATAATTTTGGATACTAGTAACATGTGCAGAGTATATGGGAGTTACGTATATGTAGCATTAGGAAAGGAATATTACGACTTTTAAAGAAACAATTAAATGACCTCATACTAGCTGACATATATAGATTTTGTGGATTGTTGAATCTTTTCTGGAATATACATGTATGATTGAATTCTATCTGATTTCAGAACAAAGGCAAAATCAAGCAAGAAAGAAAAAAGTAAGTGTACAAAAATTAAAGTAAATTTCCATTATGGCTTTGGAAGAGATCAGCATTTAATACATGTATAATGGCCTTTTGAATTTTCATATTTATGACAAAAACTAAATGTTCCGTACATTTTGTATACATTACAGAGACAAATATCTTAGTGGTGCATGGAGGTAATTTGTTTGTCGATATGCTGTGATTTGCTTAATTATAATGGCTAATTCCACAGCACCATTTACCGCTACATGATCATTTCAGCATTTTGCTATCTTAAATTCCAAAGGCATTGTTTATTGGGCATTTTACAGTATAGTCTTGTCAGAAATCTTCTTGTATTGTGTTACTTTGTAAGCAATTAGAACAATTTGCATTGAATTCATATAAGTGATTACCAGTGAAGTAAGATAAAGCAAAAATGAATCATATAAACTGAAAGAAAACTTGAACTGAATGGTTTTCAATGTTGATTACAGTTTCAGAGACAATATCTTAAGATGTTTTCAAGGTCATACATATACAGAAAAAAAAGAGGAACTTGCATGTAAAATTTTAATTTACAAGGTCAAGGTCAAATTCAAGCAATTTTTAGCTCAACACAACAAAGTAGGCGATGATTTATGCTATGTTACATTGGTGTCTGCATGCACTGTGGTTCAGGACAATAGGACACCTTCTGGCTTTCTTTGTATTGTATCAACCAAACTTGTCACAGAAGATGATGCATTTGAGGATATTCACTGTACTGCATGGTATGGATGTTGGATCTGATTCATATATCACACTTGAGAGAGGAGGTTTTCTTATGCAGGTAATGGATCCCTGAGAGGGTCAAGTAAAAACCAATTCATATAAACCTGTAGTGTGACATTCATGATTTTCTCAATTTTATTTTGTTCTATTGTGACTTCAGATTTTATCTCAAGCAATTTCTTCGAACTTGCTCTATGATTATTCTCCAGAACATTGACAGTTCTTTGAATAAATTGTACCATGCACTTAAATATTGATTCTCATGTCAACATTCTGTTTGATATCTGCAGTATATAAAACTAGAAAAATAAAACTCTGTAGCCTTGACGTGGCTTATCTTACAGAAGTTATTCCTTCATTTCATTATTATCAAAAAGGGGATCACCTCACTGCTTGTGGCTTGGTGACACATTTGATTCATTTTAAAATATGTGACTTTGAATTAACTGTACATCATGAACTATGGCTGTATATCAACATGTATATTGACAGAATAACAAACGCCAAAATTAAAACTCATACGGTTTTATTGGCAGGAGTTTTGCAAATATATAAACAATACATTATGACGTCATCAATACATATAGTGCGAAAATATTGAGTGCACTTTACTGTAATGAAGGAAACATTGAAATATACAAGAACAATATGATGTGAAGTCATGAAAATAATGCTTGTAAATTTTCATGATTTTTAAATCGTCTGAGTGTGATGAATTGTTTGCGCAATATGTACATTGTATTCATAAATAATTCGGCGTTTGTAATTTTTTACAAGATATCGAAACTTGAGGAGAGAATTATTGACTTTTCATTGATAAACATGTATAAATAGGTAGGTATTGTTGGTTCTGAGGTCTGTCATTCAATAAAACCAAATGGGTAGGGTCATGGGCCAAGTTGTCAAGGCCAGAAATGAGATACACACAAATGTGTTAAAGTCAAATGAATCGTAGATATAAGGTATGATATGCACTTTTACCAATATCTTGTGATATATACCCTATAGTTCTTAAAATGATGATAAGTTAACTTTATTTTTTGGCCGGATTGCAAAGCAATTCCGGTCTATGGATTGACGATGTCCGTCTGTCCGTCCGTCCGTCCGTCTGTCTGTCCGTCGGTCTGCCGTCAACATTTTGGTTAAAGTTTCTGGTTGAGGCAAAATCGAAGGAACTGTATGCAGTAGAAACTTTATATTATACATGAAGGTTGCCCATGACAAGACCTTTCAATTTATGCCGTAACATTTGACCTAGTGACCTTGACCTTGGACTTTGACCTAGTTAAAGATTTTGGTTAAAGTTCCTGGTTTAAGCAAAATCTATGGAACTGTATGCAGTAGAAACTTTATATTATACATGTAGGTTGCCCATGACCAGACCTTTCAATTTATGCTGTAACATTGGACCTAGTGACCTTGACCTTTGACCTAGTTAAAGATTTTGGTTAAAGTTTCTGGTTTAAGCAAAATCTAAGGAACTATTTGCAGTAGAAACTTTATATTATACATTTAGGTTGGCCATGATGAGACCTTTCAATTTATGCCGTAACATTGGACCTAGTGACCTTGACCTTGGACTTTGACCTAGTTAAAGACTTTGGTTAAAGTTCCTGGTTTAAGCAAAATCTAAGGAACTGCATGCAGTAGAAACTTTATGTTATACATGTAGGTTGCCTCTGACTTGTTAAGACCTCTCAATGTATGCTGTAATATTTGACCTAGTGACCTTGACCCAGTTAGTGACAAAAACTTACTTTGCAATCCAGTCATACCGTCTTTAGCAGTGTTTTATTGATTAAATTTTAAATGAAAAGATGAGAAAATTTTTATAACTTGAGTTTGAGATAAGATTATTCTTTACACGAACAGCAGATGGTCCAGAGTATAGTGTGGAGGCAGAGAAGGAATTTAATATGATGTTAAACGGTACACTGGAGAAACTCCCTAATCTACCGAGATCTGTGGTCCGTATCTTCATCAGCTCAACATTCTCAGGTAAGAAACGATTCTGTCCCACTTTGTTATGTACTCTTACATTTGACTGTGACACGAACATAAGATTATACAGCTAATATGTCCTACAATGTATTTTTTAAATTTAATATACATATAGGTTTAATATATGCTATTTTGTGTAATAAGAATTAAAATTTAGTGTTTCAAAAAGACAAAAGTTAATGCATTTTTCAAGTTAACACTTATAGAATAAGTGTTTTATGTTTTGTTACGAGTATGCAACACAAAGCAATTGTATTTATGGTAGGTGTAATGTGGATTAGCACATTTCATACAATAATGGGATTTATTCTGTATATATGCACCACAATTATGGCATTTATTCCAGATATATGCGCCACAATTGTCAGTTCATTCTTGTTTTCTGAAATCGCGCTTTTCAGAGTAAATAGATATGTTAATTTTTAGGTCACCACATGTTCAATTTGCAGTTGTTAAACATCTTCAAATTCAATAGCATCATTTAAGAATAGATAAATTTGCAGCATGGACCAGACATGCACATTTCGGTTACTTAACCCTCGTCAGTGATCCTCAATCTAAACAATGTAATATGGCCAAAGAGTGAAAATGATTATGTTCAAAAATGTACCGAAAGACGTAGCAGGATGGGTTGGATATGATGCTACAGGATATGATGCTACAGGATGCTATACTACATGATGCTATGCCACAGGTTAGAACAGCCATCGCGGCAGCTTATGCATTATGACGTCATGAACGATTTCATGCAAAATTCAGCATAATCCTGTCAATAGTTTCATCTCAGGGAATTACATTGGTTATGCATATAATTATATCATTTTAAATTAAATTTAAATGTCTTGTAATTTTTAGATATGAGGGCAGAACGGAATACCTTAGCAAAAGACGTATTTCCACAGCTGAAGAAGTTTTGTGCCCAGAACAACCTGGATTTTCAGGTGGTGGACATGAGATGGGGAGTAACAGAGGACAGTCAAAATGATCACACTGTGGAGAAAATATGTCTGTTAGAGGTAGAAAACTGCCAGAAAATGTCTGTGGGACCTAACTTTGTGGTAAGTCAACACTGTCTGTTAGAGGTAGAAAACTGTCAGAAAATGTCTGTGGGACCTTACTTTGTGGTAAGTCAACACTGTCAGTTAGAGGTAGAAAACTGCCAGAAAATGTTTATGGGACCTAACTTTGTGGTAAGTCAGCACTGTCTGTTAGAGACTGTCAGAAAATGTCTGTGGGACCTTACTTTGTGGTAAGTCAGCACTGTCTGTTAGAGACTGCCAGAAAATGTTTATGGGACCTAACTTTGTGGCAACTCAACACTGTCAGTTCAGAAAATGTCTCTGGGACCTAATTTTGTGGTAAGTTGACACTGTTAGAGGTAGAAAACTGCCAGAAAATGCTTATGGGACCTAACTTTGTGGTAAGTCAGCACTGACTGTTAGAGGTAGAAAAACTGCCAGAAAATGTTTATGGGACCTAACTTTGTGGTAAGTCAGCACTGACTGTTAGAGGTAGAAAACTGCCAGAAAATGTCTGTGGGACCTAACTTTTATGATAAGTCAACACTGTCTGTTAGCGGAAGAAAACTGCCAGAAAATGTCTGTGGAACCTAATTTTGTGGTAAGTCAACACTGTCTGTTAGAGGAAGAAAACTGCCAGAAAATGTCTGTGGAACCTTACTTTGTGGTAAGTCAACACTGTTAGAGGTAGAAAACTGCCAGAAAATGTCTGTGGGACCTAACTTTGTGGTAAGTCAGCACTGTCTGTTAGAGACTGTCAGAAAATGTCTGTGGGACCTAATTTTGTGGTAAGTCAACAATGTCTGTTAGAGATTGCCAGAAAATGTCTGTGGACCTAACTGTATGTTAAGTTGACATGTACACTACCGACAAAGTTGGTTTTTATCCTAAGCTGTTGTATCGTCGACGCAATCATTTTTTATCCAGGGCCCTAAATCTTCACGGTCATGGATATCCAATATAGTCGTAGTTAAAGTGGACTCCGATCCTAGCAACTCACCATAATAATCGCTGGGATATGCAGTGGCTATCGCCACAATACACAGTAGTAAATAAGGTGTAATTTACCTGTAGTTTAAACTTTGACATGAAGTAATATTACCATGCAAATTCTTAATTTACTTCAAGGAGCAAATCGATTATATTATATTTATTTAGCATATCATTTATTATTATCTGAGTTTTCAGTCCCCTACTGGCTGGCTGTGCCAGTGCTAAGTGCCCAAAAAACATTGCATGAAATATTTGATATTTTCATTCATCAATATTTGATTTTGAGCAGACTACATAAAATAAGTTAGAGTCCACATTGAAACTTACTTCAAATTGAATATGTTTTTGCTAAATTATGGCCCTGTCACATCTTCACTTTTTTGGCCAACTCACGAGTAACGACCTTCAACATGCTGGCGAACATCGAGGTTTTATTAGAAATTTCATTAAGAATCAACGTTTTCAATGAGCGCATAGCGACCTTGTAGCGCACGGGGAGCGTTCTCCCAACAACCACGCCGTGTTCCCAGCGCATAAAACTGGTTTACGATTTACCTGTAAATGTTCTATAACGCATGCCCAATGACCTTGCAACGTTCGTCTAACAACTTGCCAGCAACCTGCCAACGACTTGTCAGCGACCATTCTTACTGCAAATTACTGATTGATATCGTATCAATTTATTTTTTTTAATTTGTTGTTTTCTAGTTATTCAGCTATTTTAAAATAAACTTCAGGGAGAAAGGATGCCACCGCGAACAGATAAAAGAGGGGAGAGGGGATTCGGACAAGTCACAATGGAACAACATTGACCCGCTTCTCCGTCTCCTACTACCCCACCTCATTCTGATTTTGATTACAATTTACTACATTTTTTTCTCATTACTAATAACAATAATTTCTTAACGTTGTTAGTAGCTGTGTCTATGTTATAGCTCATGGCCTGCCATTCTCAAATAATTCAGTTCTTATTACTATCTGTTACAGGAAAACTTAATTATTAGAAAACTTTTTGTTAATTCTATGATAGAAATGCATTTAAAATGAACAAATCGTTAAGGTCGTTGTCAAGACATTATATACACGCCAAGGACGTTAGGCTGTCGTTGGGCGCACGTTGAGGATGTTAGACCATCGCTAGAAGGTTGTTTTGTACACGTTAGACATGCGTTCCTCTGTCGTTACACAGTCGTTGGAATTTTTCAGAGACCTCTCAATGTTTTAGCAACTAATGAGTAACGACTGCATAGTGCATGGGAACGCATGTCCAGCGTGTGCTGTGCGACCTCCCAACGACCTCCTTACGATTCCATAACTAACAATTGGACGTTGGGCAGTCGTCGGTGGTTTTGTGCATGCACAAAATTTTTCGAAGACCACAGCGCACGCCAACATCCTCCAGCGTTCACCCAGCAATCTCCAGCAATCACACAGCGACCAGCCAGTGACCTCAACGTTCTTCGACATGTTGGGAAAGTCACTCGGTCATTACTCGTGCGTTGGCTAAAAAAGTGAAGGTGTGACAGGGTCATCAGAACAGACCACTCTCCAAAATTCATAACAGATGACAAACTGACAAAAATGTTTGAGGTATGAATTGTTGGTTGTTACGTCAAAATGGAAGTGCTTCATTAACAGTGACATCATAATGAAAAACAACACTGAAAGATGTTGACTCAAACATTTTAAATTCAAGATCGGAAAACAATTGCTTTGATTTAATTTCCTGTACATATTCCAGATAAAGAGAATATTTAGCTTTCAGTTTATAAACATTTCTATAATGTCTTCCCTTGATGATGTCATACCTCCAAGTTAACCGAAATACTGTAAACATGGTTATTTTTGCTGGGGGAAAATTTCACGGTTATAATATCAAGAAGTATTAAACGCTTGGAGGAAATATTTGCGTAAACGTATCTTCCATTGTAAGAATGCAGCAAGATCATTTTTGCGTTGGGAAAATTTTCGCAAAATCTGTTTATTAAAAAAATTGTGGGAAAATTACCCCCATGCAAATATTTCCACTTTTACAGTATTGGATTACAGCTCTCGGACTTTATCCATTTTTACCTGATGATGCAAAATGCTGACATTAAAAGATTTATAAATAAATTTTCAGAGGCAATTTCATAACTAAACCTTCTGACTATTCTTTAAAAATATCTTATTGTTTATAATTCTCATCAAAACATTGATATATGCGATGTGAAAACTTCAGAAATTTTGTTAATGTAGAAATTTAGAACATAACAAAGGTGAATAAAGTCCGAGAGTTGTAATCCAAGAAGAGAGATAACTCTAGCATACTTGGAGAAAATATGACTTTGTGAGAACACACTATTGTGCAATTATCTTCTTCTGATTCCTCAATAGGCAATAATAGGAGACAGATATGGTTTCCGTCCCATACCCACTGAGATAGACAGAGATATGTACGACACGTTACACGGTCTGGCTACAGAACATAAACTACAGGACACCAAGTTATTGGACACATGGTACAAGCTGGATGAAAATGCTCTACCCCCTACATACATACTACAGGTAGGACATGTATTATATAAGTGTCTTTTGGAATCATAATCTCTCGTTGAATGTTCAACTTTCTTTACTGAGTTTTCTATTATACACTATGACCATTGAAAGATTTATAAATAAATTTTGCCCAATCCTTTTTCAATAAAATAAGATTAAACTAATTAACCATTGAAAGATGATGAAAATTGGACATATATACATGATCCATGATCCAATGATCCATGGACCTATATTGCTCATCTGAAATCTTCATATTGAAGTTTTGATATTGCTTAGAAAGACCTGAAGGTCTTAGCTCTGAGTACTTATCTAATATTTCAAATATCTTAAAGAATTTATAGTTTTTTGTGATTTTTAGCTCGCCAAGACAAGAAAGTCCAGAGAGCTAATGCCATACCCTCGGCGTCGTTGTCGTTGTTGTCGTTGTCCGTAGACAAAACTTTAACCTGGGCTATATCTCTTGAACTGTAAGGGGTAGGGTTTTGATATTTCACATGTAGATACCTTGTGACGAGACCTTTCATTTGAGACCATGACCTTTGACCTAGTGACCTTGACCTCGGACTTTGACCTACTTTTCAAAAACTTTAACCTGGTTTCTGACAAAAACCTGTATAGGCGAGCTATGTAATCTTCGATTACTCTATGTTTAGATTTTGGTAATGCGTTAGTAATTTCAGTTTGATGTGAAGTTTGGAATGAAATCAATAGTACAAAGTCTACTAAGCATCAGTTTATAACTTTATGTTGTATTTCATTCCAGCCAATCAGATCGCAGTTTACATTTTATGGTGACCACAGTCCAGGGTGTGAGGAAGTTAGGAAGAAGGACACAGATAATTGGCAGCATACATTCCAGTTGTTACAAAATGTTCTCAGGGAATCAGCAACACTAGCCTATAAAAACAAGAAAATCTCGGAGGAAATCCTACATGCTTTTTTTCTTGCAGGTTAGAGAGCTTTTAGGGAAAGAAAGACAATTGTAGCTTTTCCCCTCTATGTGATCAAAATGAAGTATAGTAAAGTGATGAGGTTCTTTTATTTAACTGCACTTAGTTTAATCTGAGGCAGCAGACCCTGTCACTGTAGCATTGCGGTATGAGCGGCCTGCTTTGTATGCTAGGCCAAGTTGCTGTATGAAGTGTACCGACTTTGTACAAAATGTATATACCTGATTGAGCATGACTGAAAGGGATACTATTCAAAATGAGCATGACTGAAAGGGGATACTATTCAAAATTTATCATATGAGTTAAATGTCCCTTTGACTTTGACATTTTGATGGATTTTCAATACATATTTAGTATTATTTACATAGAAAGTTCACACTTTACTGCTAGGCGGGGTCATTTTTGCACAAAAAGTATGCAGGTTTTTATTTGGACATCAAGTGAGAATTTTCCATTCATAATTTTTCAGTGACAGAGCTTGAAATAAGACATGGGATTTTGAAAGTAAAGGAGCCAGAGACAAGTTGTTTGGTATTCCACAGAGAATTACGTGATGCTGGAGATTTGGAAGACAGACTTGTACAAAGACATTTTGACTGCATCAGTGTCAATGATCAGGTGAGATAAATGATGGAGACAGACTTGTATGAATGACATTTTGGCTGTATGTAAATGTAAGTTTCATTGGTTTTAAAAGCTGAGGTGATTCCCGCATCAAGCAAAACAGATGTTACAGTTGAGTAGGATCTATCAAAATGAAACAGAATTTTTTTCTACATGTACATGAAGTTGACTAATGCAAAATAGCGAATTTCCCACATAAACAAAAAGAGTTACCATGAATTTTATCTTTACTGTAGATGGCGAGGAATGAAGAAGTGAGAAGACTTCAGGCGGAACTTAAAGAAAGGATAAAGAGGAAAATGGGAAAGACTGGAATAAAGGAATTTAAAGTAACATGGAGGGATGGAGGTATCAACCCTAAGTTACACAAAGATCACGAGATGTACCTCGATCAGTTTTGTAAGGAGCTTTATAGCGGTGTCGTTAATTTGACAGAAAACGCTGTACTGAGGCAGAAGAACAAAATACGATACTCAGAATACTACAGTGAATATCAGGAGGTTCTACATCATTTACACTTCTGTCAGGTCAAATGTGAGACTTTCTGTGGACGGGAGGATGTACTACAGAGCATCAAGGGGTACCTCAATGATGCTTCCATGAGGAAACCTCTGGTCCTCCATGCCGCCTCAGGAGGAGGGAAAACCTCAGTGATGGCCATGGCAATGAAAAGTCTGAAGACATGGTATAAAGGAAAGTCTTATGTGGGTGTTATAAGATTCCTTGGGACATCTCCACTCAGCAGTAATATATATGATGTCTTACGCAGTGTTTGTAATCAGCTCGCAGATAATGCTGGTATCATCATGGAGCCAGTAGGATACAAAAGTATGAGGAATATCGTAGACTATATGCCCAGGTTTTTTAGACAAGTTTCCACAGCACTGAAGTGTCCCTTAATCATTCTTCTGGACTCACTTGATCAGCTATCTAAGACACATGATGCTTACTCCATGTCATGGTTACCTCTGTCTTTACCGTCAAATGTCAAGTTAGTAGTTTCCACTCTCCCTGAAGAACATGGAATTCTAGATAATCTGAAGGAACTTCATCCAGAGGAAAGGTTTTATGTTCACTTGCCAAAACTACCACGTCAAACAGGTTGTGAAATTATCGACTCATATCTAGTCAAGAAAAAACGGAAAGTGACTCATGTACAACAGCGCCTCATTTTGAACACCTTCGACAAAGCACCTTCTCCGCTGTTCTTGAAACTGATTCTGGACCAAGCCGTGACATGGAACTCTTACAGTCCAGAACACGAGTTAGTTTTACAAGACTCAGTAAGAGGGGCTATCAATATGTTATTTGACAATCTAGAGGCAAAGTTTGGTAGCATTGTGACAAGCCATACTTTAGGCTACTTTACAATAGCTCTAAACGGAATCTCAGAAAATGAGCTGGAGGATGTTTTGTCATGTGACGATGAAGCACTGAATGACCTGTACAGATATCATGATCCTCCTGTTGAGGGTATTGTGAGATGCCCCCCAGTTATTGTGGCAAGGATTCAGTATGACATCAAGGAGTATATCGTAGAGAGAATGTCACATGGTAAATATACAAAAAACTGGTACCACAGACAGTTTGTGGAGACTGCTAAAGCAAGGTACTGTACAGGGTTAGAAGGAGAAAAACTTCATCGTAATATGTGTGAGATCTACATGGGAGAGAATGGTGTAAACCGCAGTATCACACTGACCAGGAGGAAACTGACGGTACCGGATGCTGACAGACAAGTCACGCCCCAACCTGTAGAACCTAAAAATAGACGCATGCTTATGTGTCTGCCATACCATGTCATTCATGCCGGAAAACAGTTACCAGAGAAATTTGCAAAGGAAAACTGCTTCTGTAACTTTAAATACTTGAGATCCTTGCTACAAATTTGCCATGTTGATGTACTTGTTGACTTCCTCAGTGAATACTTGGAAAAGAATGAGGATGAAGAGATACAAAAACTGCGGAATTTCTTTGCAGTGCTGAGACCTGACAACACAAGACCTGTCATGCTGGCAATTAACTTACTGGCATGTGTAGCCACAGAGACCCAGAATGTTTACTTGAAGTCCTTACTGGATCAGGCTGAAAATTTCTTGCTTTCAGAGAAGAAGCCCGTACTAATACCTGTGTACCCTTGTCTGGCCCCACGGAGGGATACATCAGCTGCCCTGTCAGATATCCCCGAGGGTGTGGTCACTGTATTGTCTGAATGTGGGGAAGGAGTACTGCTACGATTACATGGAGAGAAATATGAAAAAGAGGAGGAACTTATACATGGGATCTATGAATTCTCCACCAAAAACCTAACTCTAGTCAACTTGCCTGTCATCACTGATCAGAACATCTTTCCCTTGCTAGACAAGTCTGGTAAAACAGTGGTTTATACAGACGAAAGTTCTCTGCATGTCCTACCAATGGGAAGTAATAAAACACACTCAAAGAAACTGACAGATTTTGATCCATCTGTAACTGGACAGGGAGTTCTATCCATGGAGTATAGCTCAGATACCCAGTATGTAGTGCTTTTGTTTGAGAACAGTCAGCTTTTACTAGTAGAACCAACAGGACTTCAGGTAGTTGGTAAGTGGACTCTTCAAGACAATCCTGAAGACATTTGTGGCATACTCTGTACAGGTGCTGAGAATCTACAAATCATTGTGGCTTCTACAACCATCAGTGGCATAACCAAGGTTGAGTGTGGGAAATGGCAGTTTCTTACTGCGGACAGTCAAGAAGAGAATGCACATATGGTTGATGAGAATATCAGCAAGAAGCAGGTAGGACTATGCATGTCAGAGAGGTTGTATTTTGGAGGATTTAATAGAGAGGAGGATGCTGTTATAACAACATGGAGCCTGAAGAACAAACAGGAAGTATCTAAAATCCAGATGCCTTCAAAGATTTGTAGCATCAGTCCAGCCAAGTCCAGACCTGATGCTGGTGTAGTGTTAGAGACAGGTCAGGTTTGGTTGTTGAACTTGGATAGTGGATCCATATCATACAAACTTGTCACAGACAATCCCACGTATGAGCTCAGCATTAGCTGGCTCCATCATTTGGCCATGTTAGGTGATACCAAAGGCCAGATATATCTGTTTGATACCAACACTGGCCAAGAAAAGGGGAGTTTTCCCGCCCATGTTCACTCACTGTCTCTACTACAGACGCTAGACGACTTTGTAATTACACACTCTAGAAATGATGATCTAAAGATTTGGTCCCTTGTGGAAATTATTGAGGATATCAGGGAAAATACTGGAGAGAAGAGCAAGGAGATAGATGGTTTACTGGCTGAGAAACATGTCAAATGCTTTGATATTCATCCAAATGGAAAAGAGTTGATGACTGTCTGTGATAAAGGAATCCTGAGAGTATGGAATATGGAGGAGACTAAACTCACAAAGGAGATGTCAATAGGTATCACACCTAGTAAACTGTGCATCACAAATGATGGCATAATGATTGCGCTTGATAAAGTGCAGAAACATATTGCAGCAATTGATACAGAGGACATGAAAGTTCTGAACATAGAATTCCCAACCTGTGTAATGGACTTTGTCCCTAACAAAAAGCAGACGACAGTGTACATGATAAGTCAGGGTAAGAAGCACCAGGATGTAGGACAATTAGATTTGTCCACGATGACGTACAAGTCCAAGTTCCCTTTGAAACCCTCAATTAAATATGCCTCACTAGATATCCTGTTGAGTGGCAGTGAAAGATACTTGGTGCTGCAATCAGAGCTGACCAAAGAAGGTTACGATCAGGTCATCAGTTCATGTAAAAAACAAGGATCATTTTTACCTCAGCATCACCCCTACCAGTTCATGGCAGTAGATCTCTCACAAGCTAACGGAGGCCTGATGTACTGCTATAGAGTGATGACCAAAATACCCCATCTAGGAGAAGCTATCTGTGCCACGTCAGGAAACACTATGGTAGCTACAACATGGCGCTGGGTCATATTCTGGGACATTGTTGTAGGTAATATCAAATTTTTTTCAAGATTTCTAAATTTTTGCAAAGATGATACATAAAATAATGCTAATATCTGGTTTGCTATGCCAGAGATAAATAATTTACTTCATAATTATTTGAAAACTGCTTTCATTTTTATCATATTTGTCTTGTTTTATTAATATATCTGCATTTCTTAAAATCAGAAATACTTTAATTATATCAATTCAGGTAAAGCAGACCAGCGAGTGAGTAAGAATAAAGACATAGGTATGATGTACTCTCCGCACTGGGTGGAGATCGAGGGAACATCCAAGGCTATGGTACTCAGTCCTGACGGTAATATACTGGTGACTGGGTCAGAGGACGGCTTCGTCTTTATATGGGAAATGGATACTGGATTCCCTGTAGGAGAACAGGCACCAAAAACGAAACACTCATCTCCTGTAAGAGTTATTTTGTTATTGTGTACATGTATTGTGTTTTTTTTTACAAAGTACAAGGTCAAGATGACAACATCATTCTAAATTTATAAAATTATAGGATGAAGGGGATGAAAATCCTTGCTTTTAATAAGACATTATATGGACCAAACCATTATTTCTAGCATCTTCAAGTTTCAAATAAAGTAAAGGTAAAGGTAAGGTCGCCTAAGCCTCACGCGACTTCCACAATCACCTCCCTGAGACCTGTACTATCCAGTGCAATCTCAACTCCCTTAAGAGTATACAAGTAGAGCTGCCGTTTAGGCATTATCAGTATATGAGATAAAGGAAGATCCCTTTTGATTTACAAGGTGAAGGTAAAAGTAAAGTGTATCTGTAAAGCCATATGAACAGAATATTAATTTTAACTAAACCATTAGCCGTAGGCTCATTTTATTGCTATAAAGGATCACTATGAAAAGAAGAACACAGACTATTTTCAAGGTCAAGGTCACAATTAATTACATTGTATTTGTTAAACCTTATTAACATGATTCAGGCTTAACCATTTTCCAATTGCTGTAAAGGATCAAACTGACGAAAGCACTTAAACTATTTTCAAGGTCACAGAAAATTATATTTGTTAAACCTTATGACTATTATTCAGACTAAACTATTTTCCATAGCAATTTAAATTGCTATAAAGGATAAAAATGACATGAGAAAGTACCAAAACTAATTTTTCAAGGTCAATGTCAAGGTCATAGCAAACTATACTTGTAAATTCTTATGAACATTATTCAGACTCAACTATTTTCCATAGGATAAAGCATCAAAATGACAAGATAAAGTCCCCAAACTATTTTCAAGGTCAATGTAATTGCCAGAATTGTGTCCCTTGGTCTCAATGTAAATGTAATGTTTCTCCTTTGCCTTCAGTGTTGGAAATTAACCTCTCTAGAAGAAGTCCATGGCACTATATTCTGTATATATTTATTTTTCAAACACCAAAGAATGTTGAGAAATAAAAAGCCAAATGGACTCCTATGAACCTTTGGACAAATGTTCTAGCACACTCCATTCAACACAATAAAATATCAAAATTTCTGAGTATTGTTATGCATCATATAAGTTATGTAGTAAACATTACATATTTTGACAGGTGAGGAAACTTGCCATCTCTCCTGACTCCTCATGGCTGTTGTCTGCATGTAAAAATGGCATCCTCAAGATGTGGGACATCTCCACGGCAACTGAAATCTTCAGTATAGCTCTGCATGGAGAGGTCAAGGACATGAAGTTTTCGTCAGACTCGGAACATGTGGTTATATGGATAGGTTCCCACATGACAAGAGTTCTGGTGTATCGTTTACATGTTGCTGAAAAAGGCAAAAAGACGGTAATAAATATCTCTAATAAATGAGATCATTGATGTGAACTGAATTGTGTTAGAGTTTCATTATAAAGAAACTTGTTTATATTTGACTTATTATGTGAGAAATATCCAAGTTTGTGACCCATAGAATAGTATGATTTGGATGCAGCCAGAATTGTGTCTTGAATGTACATGTAGGTAGATTTTGGATTGTTAGTTCATGTACTGAACATTTATTTCTGTTCTTTATTTTTAATACTTTAGTTTGCAAACAGCAGAGCTGGTTATCATTTTCAATACACAGTATTGTAACAAAAAAGTGATGTTTTATATTAATAACATATCCATTTCATGATATAGACAATTTTGTTGGATATAACTAATATTTTATCACTAAATCATTTACTTAAAACTGTGATAATATTTGCTTCTCCGTCCACCTTATATACACTTTTACAATCAAAATTATGTTTCAGTACGCAAGGTCGCAACTACAGTTTGTCCATTCTGTTTTGCATTGCACCATTGTTCAAAGCCTGGGCAACTTTATTGCCCATGAGAATTGATGACGTTATTTCGATGGAGAACAATTTAAAAAAAAAAAACATCCGTAGAACCTTAGCTAGAAGTGTATTTGCGATCTTCCATATTAATGTTGCAGTTTCTGTTGACATGTTTTTATGTCACCTCAACACAAGGGAGACATATAAGGATCACTTTGTCAGGCATCCGTCTGTCTGTTCATAATTTTTTCTAGTTGTCACATGTACAGCTATAATATACTTACATTATTTTATATACATTTTACGTCCACCTAACTCACAGGCATTGTCAATCATGACAAGAAACAACAACCAAAGTAGGTCAAAGCAACCTGTAAGGTCATGGTCACATATTTAGGATCAAACAGGCAAAATACCTATACTTGAATCTATATACCTATACTTGAATAATCTAATGCATGTATCTTATAATGATTACACAACAGTTAGATTACTTTAAAATAAGTCTATATATGAATATATACAAAATAATTATAATTCTCAAATCAAAATAAGTCAATGTGATCCATTCTTATATTTTGTGCAGTTGGGGCATATTGAAATTGCCTTACAAAATGTGCCTCTCTCTTTTTTAAACACAAAGGATATTATACCATTCTTCATGGGTTAAACTGGGTCAGTTGATATGCAAGATACTCCAGTGTTTGATATTGTTAAGACATATGTAGTACATACGTGTAAAGTGAATCTCTAATACATTCCTCAATGAATCTCTTGAAGTATTACGTGTAAATAAATTGCACAAAATAGTATTGATAAAAGCACTTTTTGTACATGCATGTCTTTAGACATATTATAGTGTACGGTAGCTTTGTCTGTTAAACTGTCCTATTGAATCGGTAACGATAGATATATTTATAGCTGCAGTAACAGTTAAAGAATAACAAGTCTATTTAATTCAAGGTTAGAGGTCCAAAGTCAAGTTGGAAGCTCTAATTAGTCTATGACAGACATATTACAATGCCAATAGTGCTACAAATGTTGAAAAGAATCGTGCCCTTTTTTTTTACCAGGTATAGTGTTGAATGATCACTGAAATTATGCTTTAGGTTTGGATGTGCATTTCACCAATTTGTAACACAATGAAACTGAAGTTTATTTAGATTTATATAAGCATTTACTGATTTTGATTTATTCATTTTTAAGTAAATTAAGCAGTCTCATTTTAAAATCTACATGTAAAATGTTTATTTATCTTCATGAATCTTAATGTTGACAATCTTAACATTATGCCAGAATATATGATATGAGTTTTTGTTAGTTAAATCTACTAAATATGAATTTATTTATCTCATGCTCTGTTCACACGAATGCGCATTAAATCTATTTCGCATTAGATATGATGAGCATTATTTTAATGCAAATTAGATTCACATTGCATTCACATGACCAATTTTAATGCGCATAATTAGATCTTTGTACATTTACACTAATAGCCGTATTTTTTCAAATCAGAAAAAGGTAGAATTTATGACAAATTATTGGCTCAGATTTTTTTTTTCCTAAGAGATGCGATACCTAATGTGCATATACTGATATACTATGATAAATCAAATGAATTACCTTGGCCTCTTAATGTGAAATCACTTTATTTCATGGTAATATCATCCACGAATTTACATCCTCAACAAATAATTGTTCGCTAGAGTTATTTTTCTTTGAACGGATTGCATCCACGAAATTACGTCCCCACGAAAACACTGAATCTCATGAATCCACGATTATTGGGCCCCACCAAAATAAATGATTTCACAGTATTCTATGATTTTTAGCTCACCTGAGCGAAGCTCAAGTGAGCTATTGTCATAGCGCGCCGTCCGTCGTCCGTCCGTCGTCGTCGTCGTCGTTGTCGTCCGTCTGGCGTATACTTTTCACATTTTCAACATCTCCTCTGCAACCGCTTCACAGAATTTCACGAAACTTCACAGGAAGCAAGTACTCAATGCCCTCTACCAAGTTTGTGTTATTCGAGCCGATCTGAAATCAAAGATGGCCGCCACAGGCTCTGATTGGCTGACACATTTCGACATCTCCTCTGGAACTGATGCACAGAATTTCATGAAACTTTACAGGAAGGAGATACTCAAGGTCCTCTACCAAGATTGTGTTTTTCGTGCCGATCGGTCAACAAATATGGCCGCCGAGGGCTGTGATTGGCTGACACATTTTCAACGTCTCCTCTGGAACTGATGCACAGAATTTCATGATCTGAAATCAAAGATGGCCGCCACAGGCTCTGATTGGCTGACACATTTCGACATCTCCTCTGGAACTGATGCACAGAATTTCATGAAACTTTACAGGAAGGAGATACTCAAGGTCCTCTACCAAGATTGTGTTTTTCGTGCCGATCGGTCAACAAATATGGCCGCCGAGGGCTGTGATTGGCTGACACATTTTCAACGTCTCCTCTGGAACTGATGCACAGAATTTCATGAAACTTTACAGGAAGGAGATACTCAAGGTCCTCTACCAAGATTGTGTTTTTTGTGCCGATCGGTCAACAAATATGGCCGCCGAGGGCTGTGATTGGCTGACACATTTTTCGACATCTCCTCTGCAACCGCTGCACAGAATTTCATGAAACTTTACAGGAAGGAAGTACTCAAGGTCCCCTACCAAGTTTGTGTTTTTTGTGCCGATCGGTCAACAAATATGGTCGCCGAGGGCTCTGATTGGCTGACACATTTTCAACATCTCCTCTGATACCGCTGCACAGAGTTTCATGAAACTTTACGGTAAGAAAGTGCACAACGTCCTCTGATAAGTTTGGCTTTTTCGTGCCGATCGGTCAACAAATATGGCCGCTGAGGGCTCTGATTGGCTGATACATTTTTGACATCTCCTCTGCAACCGCTGCACAGAATTTCATGAAACTTTACAGGAAGGAAGTACTCAAGGTCCTCAACCAAGTTTGTGTTTTTCGAGCCAATAGTTCAACAAATATGGCCGCCAAGGGCTCTGATTGGCTGACACATTTTCGACATCTCCTCTGCAACCGCTGCACAGAATTTCATGAAACTTTACAGGAAGGAAGTACTCAAGGTTCTCTACCAAGTTTTTGTTTTTTTGTGCCGATCGGTCAACAAATATGGCCGCCGAGGGCTCTTATTGGCTGACACATTACGACATCTCCTCTGCAACCGCTGCACAGAATTTCATGAAACTTTACAGGAAGGAAGTACTCAAGGTCCTCTACCAAGTTTGTGTTTTTTGTGCCAATCGTTCAACAAATATGGCCGCCAAGGGCTCTGATTGGCTGACACATTTTTGACATCTCCTCTGCAACTACTGCACAGAATTTCATGAAACTTTACAGGAAGGAAGTACTCAAGGTCCTCTACCAAGTTTGTGTTTTTCGTGCCGATCGGTCAACAAATATGGCTGCCGAGGGCTCTGATTGGCTAACACATTTTCGACATCTCCTCTGCAACCGCCGCACAGAATTTCATGAAACTTTACAGGAAGGAAGTATTCAAGGTCCTCCAACAAGTTTGTGTTTTTCCTGCCGATTGGTCAACAAATATGGCCGCAGAGGGCTCTGATTGGCTAACACATTTTCAACATCTTCTCTGCAAAAAAACCACTGCACAGAATTTCATGAAACTTTACAGGAAGAAAGTACTCAAGATCCTCTACCAAGATTGTGTATTTTGTGCTGATCGGTCAACAAATATGACCGCCAAGGACTCTGATTGGCTGACACATTTTCGAAATCTCCTCTGCAACCATTGCACAGAATTTCACGAAACCTTGCAGCAAGCAAGTACTCAAGGTCCTCTGCCAAGTTTGTGTTTTTCTTGTCGATAGGTCAACAAATATGGATGTCAAGGGCTTTGATCTGTAGATTCGAAGTATTTTTGTGACTTTTAACCCTTTGTCTGCATTTCAGGTGAGCGATGTGGCCCCCTTGGGCCTCTTGTTGAGGTCCAGGGGTTCTTAAAGTGCCAAGTTGTGGTGTAGACGTTCTACAGAATTCAAGCTTACATCACATACATGTATGCATGCACTAGATTTAATGTGAATTTGATTCGCTTTGCGTTTGCATGACAAAATCTAATGTGCATTGAATCTAATGCAAAATAAAGTACTGCAAATAATTGAAATTAAATTTGTCGCGTGAACTTATCCATAAACTACTGCGCATTAAATTTGATTTAAACCTTTCTTGTAAACAGGGCATCAATAGAATTTATTTTTATGTTAATAGAATATACATGTAACATAACATATAACCCCCATTTGTGTGTCTATGATGGGCTGTTTTGAATTTTGTGTGATTATAGACATTCTTCATCTTGTAATTTTGAGGTGGTCAGTAACTTTTTTATTTTACATGTAATCACTGTCATCGAACATGATACATGTATATATCATATATGATAATTTATCATATTATGATAATTTTTTTATGAAAGGGCAATTTATGGTTTCTATTGAAAATGGCTTCCTTAAATTGATTTCTCTGGCATAAAATTTTGATTACATTCTTTGAGAGAGAAATATTTTGAGAAAACTGAATTGAAAGTCAGTTTCATTAATGGCAGGAGTAAAAGTAATAATTTTGTTTCTTTTTAAAGACAAATCTACACATGGATAGTGCTTTTTCAGATTAAAGATTTACATATATACAGATAAATGTAATAATAAACAGAAGATTGATCAAATCAATGTTGTGAAAGATTTATGTAAATTTACGTGAATATGAGACATCAGGGCTGAAGTTTCGAAAAAAAAAAAAATCATTGTATACACACAATAAATCTTAATGGTGTTTTTATAAGAAATATTTATCACTGACTTACACAAAGGTAAATTTTTTGAGGTTTTAACAAAATTTATGGCAGGGCAGGGCTGTTAACGTGCCAAAATGTGATTTTATTTGACATAACATTTTTTAGAAATCAATGTGCCTTCAGCATAAATGGTAAATTTGTAAACACATTCAGCAAATATTTCTAAATTTTTGACTTGACACACTCAGTTACTGTTCAACCCTACAAAACCACATTTTCATTTTATTATTCATAATACGAGTGTTTTTGTGCAAGCCAATATTAATCCAGAGCATTTCATTTTCTTGTACACTATACAATATTATGTTTGAACTTTGACCAGTTTTGTACATTTTCTAAGCTAATATCAAGGTTTAGAACGACGAACATTATGCCAAGTCAATATGATATCCACACTTCTGTTTTCTAATGGTTTTTCATGATCAAGTCTTTTGTAAAATTTGAGTTTAATTAAATAAAGGTATTATGGAACTGAAAATATTACATTAATCTGAAAGTTCAATTTTTTTTATTTAAAATGTATTTGATGTAATACATTAACTTAAAAAACCAACATAAGGTATATTTTCATGGACTTTAAACTAATGATTACTAAGTAATGTCTGACACGTATACTTGTTGTTAATTTTTGTTCTTTGTCATGTCACCAATTGTAACATTTCAATCTAGTGTGATCCGTCCATATGCTTACTATTTTTATAAGAGCTGATTAACATAATCATTTTTGCTAGTGATCTATTATGTTCTCAACTTTTACTTTTGTTAACAATTATTTCGTTGATTATAGCTAACAGTTTTGATAATAAAGATCAACATTCCAAAAATATACCATTTCTTTCTTAATGATACCATTATAACCAGGAAAGCCTCAAACTTTAGAGATCAGTCCATGTATGTGTGAAACACCTTCTGATTGTGATTTGCAGTTCACTTTGAGCCAATTTAAAGCCATGGTATGATGCAAATCCTTTATGCATTAGTCCCTCACTGGTGAAACCAGAGGGGACTGTAGGTTTCTCTGCTGTCCATCTATTGGTATGTCAGAAAATGCTTTTAAAGTTGTCTGGGACATAACTTTTCACTGTCTTCACGTATCTTTCTAATATTTTATAGATGGACGTGTCATGACCTTGATCAAAGGTCAAGGTCACAGTGCAAGAGAGTTGAAATGTCTTGTACAGACCATAACTTTTCACCGCCTGCATGAATCTGAATAATGTTACAGAATTGTCTCTCAGGATCCAAAAATGTGTCATGATCTTGATCCAAGGTCACGGTACATGTGGCTTGAAAAGTATTGTCTAGAGAATTACTTTTCATTATTCGCTTCATGGAGCTGAACACTTCACAGAGCTGAACACTTCACAGACTAGTTGCCCAGGACAAAAGGATGTGCCAAGACCTTGGTCAAGGTCACAGTACATGTGGCTTGAAAAGTATTATCAAGAGAATTTACCCTTCCGAACGCGGGAAAAATTTGAGAAATTCCATGACGTCACAATGCAATTTCGATGTTTGACTGAGGTTCGAAGCTTATTTGTACGATGTAAAAGCATTGTGACGTCCAGATATTTTGCATTTTTTTCCCGCAATCAGAAGGGTCGATTACTTTTCATCATTCCCTTCATGGATCTGAATATATCAGAGACTTGTTGCCCAGGACCCAAGGATGTGCCAGGGCCTTGATCCAACGTCATAGGGTCAAGGACACAGTACAATGCATGTTTGAAAATGTTGTCCAAAGTACAGTCAAACCTGTCTTATGTGACTTTGCAAGGGCCGACAAAAAATAAGTCGTTTAATACAGGTGGTCACTGAATACAGGTTCAAGCTGATCTGACTTTGACCAACAAAATTTTTGTAGTCTAAGAGCAATACTTTTAAATAAATCACTGCATATATACCAATTCGTGTATTCGATAACCGTATTGCACAAATAAAATCACATTAGATTTTAATTATCACAGAAGATTTAATTATGACAGACACTGATGGGAGATTTAATGTAAAATATTATGTAGTTTGGGTCCTATGCAACACTAAAAGTCTTTATATACAGGTTCGGAATTCGGTAGGGGACAGAAAAATAACGGTCGTTGTCGCGTTAGACAGGTTGTCGTTATATACAGGTTAATTTGATAGGAAAATTGCTCGGGAGGAATAAAAAAGGTCACATAAGGCAGGAAGTCGCTAAAAAGAGGGTCACTTTAAGACAGGTTTGACTGTATTACTACTCACTGCCTGAACAGATCAGAATAATTTCTCATACCATTGTTGCCAAAGACCCAAGTATGTGGTGCATTACCTATATCAATGATCAAGTTCACAGTAAACATATTTTCCCAGCAATAACTATTCACAGCTTGAATGGATTTGAATATGTCACATTTTTTACCCAGTTCCCAAGGGCATCTCATGACTTTGAATCAAGGTCAAGGCCACAGTGCTCTTTATTAGTAAGTTTGAGCTCATTTTTGTTTAAATCATTCTAAACGAGTTTCAAGACTTTTAATTGTTACCAGTAGGGTACATATATTGCCTGGCAAATAAAACATTGTTCTCATTTGTATTGTCCATAAATTTTTATACATTCTTCAAAAAGAAGGTTCAAATCAGATTTCAATTTATTTTTAAATAGTACAGAAAGAAATTTGGTAAAGGATTCCTTACAACTATTTGTATCTCTAACACTTTCTTGGCCAGCAGCAACAAAACAAATGGCCTTCTTTGGCTATAATTGACTTGGACCTTATAGAGTGTGACCATCTGTCTTGTTTTAAGATTTCTTCTACTTAAATATTTTAAATAGTAACAAAATTTTGACCTTGTGACCTTTTAAAGCTATTGATTTTGGCCTACTTTTCAGATAACAGCTTTTATATTGATATAGTTGCCGGTGGGAGCATGTAAATAAGAAAGAAATTTACAAAATACATGTATCAATAATAATGGCAATATCGAGTCTTTGCAGAAGACAAAGTACTGATGCTACAGTAACCAAACTTACACAAGTGATTCATTTTGGATGCTGAGATGGAACCACACATCGGATGCAGCATCTGACCTACTTTTTTCTCAAGTGATTTTGCTGTGAAAAGCCAATATTGAGCAAAGTGTAAGTGCTTCATGTACCAAACTTGCATAGTGTATGTATTTTTGATCAAACTTCCATAAAATAACCTTCACCTACTTTTTCCCCTCAAGTGATCTTGTTTTTCAAAGCCAATATGGGGCAAAGTATAAGTGGTACATGCACCAAACTTGTGTATATTGGATGTTACATATAACTTTCATAAATGACCTTGACCTACTTTATCTGCTTCAGTTATTTTCTCGAAGTATAAGTGCTTCATTTACCAAACTCGTGTGTTACCAAACTTTGGTAATATGACCTTGATCTACTTTTTCCAATTCAGTGATCTTGCTTTTGAAAGCCAATATGGGGCAAAGTAAAAGTGCTACACACACCAATCTTGTGAAAATTAGATGTGTAAGTTCTACATGTTGAACTTGCATATTGAATGTTTCTTTGATTAAACTTTCATAAATATACCTTGGAAAATGCTTAACTGAATTTTGCTGCCATGATAACATGCTGTCGCAAGATGAGCCTTGTACTGTTAGAATTTGTGATAAATGGAGATGTAAAACTTTCAAAGAAATTATGGTTAGTACATGCTGTTCCACTATTTCCAGTTTCATCGAACTGAGAGGATTATAATGAAACATACTGCTAATCCCCTTTTAGGGATAAGATATGGGACAGACAAAGGGTAGTCTATGATGCTTTTGACCTGTCAAAAAACAATGTTACAACTGATATGAATTTGAATCCCACTTAACTGTGATACAGGCTAATGGTAAAATTAAGATCACAACAACAACATATCCGTGCTTTAAAGAGGTCATTTAATTGAGATATGAAAGTCCTAGTAAAAGATGTGATATCAACAAATCTATAAATTAAATAACAATGACAATGAATTAAATAACCTGGGACGGGATAAAAGTAAACGCATTGTAAATGCAATATACCATGAAATAAACACAAACATTAAATTGTGTTAAATTCTACCCCAAGTAAAATAAGAAAGAAGTTTACAAAATACATGTAACAATAACAATATCAATATTGAGCCTTTGCAGAAAACAAGTTATTTCCCATTTGAGACGTTATCTAACATAAAACTATTCTGACATGAATATGGTATGACAAAGTTGTTTTAATATCGTCATTTCCAAGAGTTTTCGGACCGTTTCCATAGAATTTGATGGTGTCACAATTAGTCTATACCGTCTCAAACAGAAAGTACCTCTGGTTTTCAAAAATATCAAATAAAGTACCTTATAGCTGTTAGTGTATAACAAGTAAGTCTACAATAATATCAAAGATAAACTACTATAAAAATGGTCAGAAAAAAAGATGGTGTGTTTCATTAACAAATAAATGTCATATGTAGAAGTATGACATTTTAAACTCATATAGATAACAAAAACAACATGTAATATAAACTGTATCTTGATATGTATATGCAAAAAGTAAAGATCCAAACTTGTGATTCATAAATTTAAACCAAAGAGAAAAGTTATTTTCCAGGAGAAATAAAACATTGCATAAAACATTTCAAAGACCTCAAGTCAAAGAATCATAAATAAATTGAATCTCCTTAACTCAGTATCTGCAATCAAATATTCATACAATCATGATCCCTGAACTCTAGTGAAGGCATTTGCATTTAAGAGGAAAATATTCTTTATATCAAGCTATAAATGCTGAGGTTTTTTTTTTTATTTTCTCATGAGGCTTCCTCTCCCACATCTGTTCATAAGCCTTTCAATGACAACCCTTCACCCATCATTTCTGGCCAACTTTTTCGGTTGTGTGTATGCGGTACACCAAAAGTCTGGCCTGGTCGTAACCTATACTTATCACTACATACTGGGAGTCAGGGGAGAACTTTATGTCCTTGACCTCCCTCTCCTCATGTAAAGCTAAACTGAATACCTCTGTTGCCATGGATACATCCCACATCTTCAGAATACCTTTTCTGCAGGCAGATATAAGCCAATGGGAATCTGGGGAGATTGCTACAGCTATAACCTACAAATGACAAATTATAAGTTTTTTTTTATTTCAGACTGCATTACATTTGTAAAACATATCCCCCATTTTAGCATTTTGACTTTTGAATATTACAATCAATTAAAAAGATGTGGAACACCTTCCTGAAACATAGGGTAATCAAAGATTACATAGCTCCCCATATACAGGTTTTTGTCAGAAACCAGGTTAAAGTTTTTGAAAGGTAGGTCAAAGTCCAAGGTCAAGGTCACTAGGTCAAAGGTCATGTTCTCAAATGAAAGGTCTCGTCACAAGGTATCTACATGTGAAATATCAAAGCCCTACCCCTTAAAGCTCAAGAGATATAGCCCAGGTTAAAGTTTTGTATATGGACGACGACAACGACAATGACGCCGAGGGTATGGCATTAGCTCTCCGGACTTTTTCGTCCCAGCGAGCTAAAAAGTATTCATGTACATATCAAATAGGTTTGAAATGGATTGGACAGGTGCTCAAGTTATTTGAAAAAAAATATATATGGTATATATTTGAAGTCTATTTTCTTTTACAGTGACCTTGACCTTTCTATGCATACTGTTATTCATACCTGGTGAGTATCCATAAACTAAGAATTATTTTGATAGGTTTAAAATAAAAATTTCTCTTGTGTACTTTTGGATATTTGAAGTATGATGGCAGATTGAATGACAAGAGTGGTGCTGATAAGAGTACACAATCATGTAAAATATGAAAGCCTTACAACTTACCATTAAAAAGTTATGACCAAAGTGAAAGTTTTTTTTTCTACAATAGGACAAATTCCAAGGTCAAGGTCTCAAGGTTAAAAGTTATGGTATTGATAGAAAGGTATTCCTACAAATTAAGAACACACAATCATGTTCTACTCTTTTTTTAGCAAATCTTTATAGGAAATACATGTTATTCATACCTCAGAGGAGTGTTTTGATTTTGGTGCCTTCTCTCCAACAGGCAAACCACTGACAGAGTCCCATGTAAACACATAGCCCCCAACCGATCCCGTCACCAACACGCTGCCGTCAGGACTCTGGGTTATCACTTGATTATCACCAGAGTCTGGCCCCACCCAGCTCTGCATAAGCATCATACCATACTCCCTCTTCTTAGTCACCCGCCGTACACATCTACCTATAACATATATTAGATGGTGGGGTTTATATTGTACTTGTCTTGAAAATAGTATGTGAAATCCATTCATAATACCCCACAATTATCAAAAATTGTTCCATACTTTGACACTTTTAAGACAGCATCATACAATCATAAAACATTTAGTTCATTTTTGCTGGACTGCTGTACGTCTGACATCACACTTACTGGCAGAATTTTGATTATGTCGTAAATTTTTCCAATTCTGCCAACAGGTGTGATATATAGAGATTTTGAGATCTTCAATCAACAAAGGGGTAGGGCCACAAAGCCCCTAAATCGGCCCTGTTTCTTAACATTTGGTTTGACTGAATATTTTTGTGATTTGATACTTTTTAAAGTTCTTTTTTAAATCATGTGCTGAGATTTTGTAAATAATGCATTTTATATCACTGATAATCAGTAGCTTTAAGCCCTTTGAAAACACCAAAATAGGCAAATTTCCATGAAATTGCAGCAAAACCCACATGTTTCATTAAAATAAGCAGTGGCCACAAGCATCGAGAAACATGAAAAAATCACAAATGAATGATAATCACTATATCTTCTTGTCATAAAAGTTTTATGTTTCTCGACGCATGTGGCCACATCGAAATTCGGCACCAAAGACATTTTCGAGCATTTTTGACCATGTTTTGTCAATAACGTCAAAATGACTTCATAAGAGTTTCGTATGGTGATTCGTTGGTGATATGTTCCTTTCATAAAAAGCTTGAAACATTCATAATATTTTATGCGATATATCAAGTATTTATCATTTAGTTTAATTTTAAGATCAAAGCACTAAAGGTACTGAGTGCGAATAGCCAGAATAATATCACTTACAATGTATGACAAAATATTGTGTTTTCAAAGTTATATTTGTTCCTGAACACCTTCGTATAGGCCAGTTTATGGAAGTATAAAGACAGAACTAAAATGCAAATGCATAATGTTGTCATAATGAATTGAAAAATGATGTCTGACAGTGACCATGAAAATTAAATAACATCACAATAAATCTACCCCTCCCCCCCCCCCCCTAAAAAATACAACAATCCAAATATGACTATCGATTGATGATTCCATATACAAGGAAAGAAGACGAATCTTATTTTCTAATTTGATCCCCTCTCTCTCTTTAATCTTTCATGTTCAATGTTAGGTGTGTGCTAAGAATTTGAAGTATATAAAAACATTATACATCCTAAACGGGAATGTTTTGATCTTTTATTTTTCATAATTGTTAATATCATATTTCATGATGGAAGTTCCTAATTTTTCCGTCGTATACAGATTTTATTTTGTGAAGAGGGGCAAAATATGCCTACTTGAAGTTAGTTTTACGTTTCAATGATTCAACTTAATATCTTTATCGATAGCACCGTTTCATCTATATATTGTCCACTAAAACAGATAATCATCTGGTAATGGAATGGGTTTCCAACACACTGTGTTCATCTCAGTACATACAGATGCAATTTTTCATTAGGTCATGCAGGTACATAACACGACAGCTCGATTCATATAGATATAATTCATTGATTCAGACAGTGATCAGACTTTATTCCGATCATGACGCTGACGCAGTCCCAAGGTACATGTAAACAGAGTAACATCGTTTATACATACTCAGTAGACGGGGCTCCCATGAGTGAAGAAATCAGGCAATCGCTATGTGCTATTTGCACAAAAAATTGCAGGGACGTTTTAGGGGATTCGTGTCCCTACCCCTTTAGAGGCAAAATAAACCCTAATAACTCCCAACCCATCAATGGTTGACATTGTTGCCCATCTCACTAAAGATTCTCACTTCTTGTGCTGATAACTCTATCATAAAGTAGTGAGTTTTCTCCAAATATACATAGAATTTCCAACATTTTTCTCCTGAATTTGTCATTATAGGCTCTATATTTTGAGATTTAGTTTCATATTAAGTCATTTCAAATATTTTTGCTCACTGAAAAATCATCACTAAGCATTTGCAAATATAAAACTCAGGGCAGAATTTTTTTTATAAATCTGAAGCATGCATAGCAAGCAAAAGTGACGTAAACCACCTTTTCAGATTTTTACAGAGAATTTTTGTAACACATATCTCCCCACTGTTGCAACTTTGATTCTTCCAACAACAATCTACCAAGGATAGTGAAGCCTTGACCTATGACCCTAAGGTCACTAAGTACCTTCCCTTCCTGATAAGTATATCTGAATCCCATTTGCCAGTGAAAGGGCTCTTAAATAATCATCTTGTAACCAAATATCTTTCATCTACAAAAGAATATTTCTAACAGTGACCTTGACCTTTGACCTATTGATCAAAAGACAAATAAGCATTTTTTCCTTCTTATAGGTATCAGATTACTAAAAGTCAAATTTAGTTTAGATAAGTTAAGGTATTCCTGCATTATCATCCAAAAACTAAAATTTTGAGTTTAATTTTCCTAAAGGTTTGGATAAGTGAATGGGATGTCAGTCTATCATCAAGAAACTGAAAGGATGACAAAAAAATCCCAGAAGGGTTTAGGCAAAGCAACAGAAATATTCAAGAGAATAGATATAACCTGCCTAAATGTATGATCCTTAATATGCGACCTTGACCTAGGTAAAAGCTGATCTTGACCTTCTATGAGTCGATATTGCCTCTTAATGTTATTGACATTGACCCTGCAAATATTGTTACTATACCAATAGGACATATGAAAAATAAAAAAAGCTATCGAAGGTAAGAGTGTACAACCAGAAAGACAGATCAATATATGGACAGATGCTGGACAAGGTGATCCAACAATAATGTTTTTCTTCAAGGGCTTCACAAAAACACTGTCAAACTAGGATGGACACCAAACCACCGCAGCGTTTGTTTTGACCATGCACAAAACAGTCACCATGAAAACACTGATGATTTAGAGCACAGTAAGGTTCCTTAATTTATCACATCGCCGGAAACTCCATTATACTATGTAAGATACCGACTGGAACAGTCTATTGGGAGACCCTCGTATTCCGAAACAATTCTAGCAGGTAATTTAAGTCAATCAGAATGAACATTACAAAATCCCTCCAACACAGAAGAGCTGAAACCATTCAAACCAACTATTTCATTGCTTACTATAAATAACTTTATGACGCATTAAAACGAGAATTCCAGACAATTGCACCCACGGCCTATAAATTGTAGGGCAATAAGCAGTGGGTTTCTGACGATGCCTGTATCAGTGTAGTGAGGTTTCCTAAAACGCAGTAAGAGTGCTGAGAGATTAATTGTGGTGGAAATGCAGAGAAGGTCTGTAAGAGACTACACTACAACTCTATCACACTCTCACAGCTTATCTATGGTTTTCTATGAAATTGCATTGCATACTTAAGCTCAACGCACTTTCACTGCAATCAAAACAATCCTACTGCACTTCTACCACATCCAGATCATTTGACACATTACAGTTGAACACAGTGATAGAGCCCTATGAATGTGGCTGTAATGTGAAGGCTTATATGAACAATATACCCTTTTTTATGCAATGGTGCTCTGAGAAATTTAGAATGCTGTGCAAATGCTGTGTGAGCGCAACCCTGGTTTAACAGGGGCTTAAAATGAGATTATTATCACTCACCTGTTGGTATGTCCCAGAATACTGTCTTATATCCTGTGATTACAACCATGGAGTTTCCTGCAGTAGCACAGATATCCTTACCAAGAACAGGTACCGTTGTATCAGCACGTTTACAATACACCAGTCCACCATTAGCCTGCTGTAGGTCAACAGCAATGAACAGATAGGGATATTCCTGTGATAACAATGGTTGATTCTTCTGGTTCCAGGAAGCTACTATTTTGTCAAATTCCTGTTTACATAGATATGTTCGTACAATCAGATATCTTTCATTAGCGCTTAGTCGTAGATCCAGGGAGAAGTATGTTATAGAAGGCTTCACGGTAAAATTCTTTTTCATCTTTAATGTGTTCATGTCAATTTCTGTTACAGTCTGAGTTATCTCACCCTGGCTTATTGTGTATAGTGCAGAACAGTTCTTATTTATGATGAAGTCCAGTACAGATTTTGGACAATCCATTTCTACAACCTTCATACTGTTAAGATTGAATGCACCCATTTGTTTTTTTGTTTTGTCTAATCCTATTACAATGTCACATTTGGTGATCTGCAATTTGTTTGGGATAATATTGAGCTTCATCTCTCTCAAAAACTTTATCCCTTCAAAACTCCATACCTTCAGAAGTCCGTGAGAAGTAACAGTCACAAATATTTTCCCACCTGGATGGACATCAACGCATGCTATCTGATTTTCTCCAAGTAAACCATTGGTACCTTCTTTGTCATTCTTATCAGACTTTGATAAAGCCCCCTCGAACTGTGACGTCACATGCCTTGACAAATCTGAAGAAGCAGATACCTGGTTATGGGCCATGCATGGGTAGGCAGGAATCAGTAAAGGTCTCTTCTGTGACAGCAGGAACTTTTCCGCTTGACTGAGCAGAGACTTCAGGTAAACATTGTCCTCTTCAGGGACTATATTTGCCATTAAGCTGATGGCCATCTCTAAGGGCTTACTCAAATCAGACTTGCAGGAGGACAAAAAGCTGTGAAGCTTTGTCACTTCTGCATCATTATTTCTCTCCAAGAATTCTCTAAAGAAATCCAGTAAAGTTTCTACATCACATAACTGCAGAAACGAAGAAAGAAACTTCAGGTTACAGAAGCATTTGTCTTTTGATAATGTCATAGGTAGTTGTTGTCCAGCATGGACAATATGATATGGAAGACATCTCAGCATGCGTTTATTTTCCACTTCTACAGGTTGGGGCGTGACTTGTCTGTCAGCATCAGGTACCTTCAGTTTCCTCCTGGTCAGTGTGATACTGCGTTTTACACCATTCTCTCCCATGTAGATCTCACACATATTACGATGAAGTTTTTCTCCTTCTAATCCTGTACAGTACCTTGCTTTAGCAGTCTCCACAAACTGTCTGTGGTACCAGTTCTTGGTATATTTACCATGTGACATTCTCTCTACGATATACTCCTTGATGTCATACTGAATCCTTGCCACAATAACTGGGGGGCATCTCACAATACCCTCAACAGGAGGATCATGATATCTGTACAGGTCATTCAGTGCTTCATCGTCACATGACAAAACATCCTCCAGCTCATTTTCTGAGATTCCGTTTAGAGCTATTGTAAAGTAGCCTAAAGTATGGCTTGTCACAATGCTACCAAACTTTGCCTCTAGATTGTCAAATAACATATTGATAGCTCCTCTAACTGAATCCTGTAGAACTAACTCGTGTTCTTGACTGTAGGAGTTCCATGTCACGGCTTGGTCCAGAATCAGTTTCAAGAACAGTGGAGAAGGTGCTTTGTCGAAGGTGTTCAAAATGAGGCGCTGTTGTATATCAGTGACTTTCCGTTTTTTCTTGACTAGATATGAGTCGATAATTTCACAACCTGTTTGACGTGGTAGGATTGGCAAGTGAACATAAAACCTTTCCTCTGGATGAAGTTCCCTGAGACTATCTAGAATTCCATGTTCTTCGGGGAGAGTGGAAACTACTAACTTGACATTTGACGGTAAAGACAGAGGTAACCATGACATGGAGTAAGCATCATGTGTCTTAGATAGCTGATCAAGCGAGTCCAGAAGTATGACTATTGGACATTTCAGTGCTGTGGAAATTTGTTTTAAAAGCCTGCGTATATATTCTATGATGTTCTTCATACTTTTGTATCCTACTGGTTCCATCATGCGGTCTGCATTATCTGCGAGCTGACCACAAACACTGCGTAAGACATCATATATATTACTGCTGAGTGGAGATGTCCCAAGGAACCTTATAACACCAACATAAGACTTTCCTTTATACCATGTCTTCAGACTTTTCATTGCCATGGCCATCACTGAGGTTTTCCCTCCTCCTGAGGAGGCATGGAGTACCAGAGGTTTCCTCATGGATGCATCATTGAGGTACCCCTTGATGCTCTGTAGTACATCCTCCCGTCCACAGAAAGTCTCACATTTGACCTGACAGAAGTGTAAATGATGTAGAACCTCCTGATATTCACTGTAGTAATCTGAGTATCTAATTTTGTTCTGCTGCCTCAGTACAGCGTTTTCTGTCAAATTAACGACACCGTTATAAAGCTCCTTACAAAACTGATCGAGGTACATCTCGTGATCTTTGTGTAACTTAGGGTTGATACCTCCATCCCTCCATGTTACTTTAAATTCTTTTATTCCTGTGTTTCCCATTTTCTTTTTTACCTTTTCTTTAAGTTCTGACTGAAGTCTTCTAATCTCTTCATTCCTTTCCATCTACAAAAAAACCAAATACTTCATACAGCTCTGAGTCTTAACTACCCTTTACATCATGAAACTGAATAAAGAAGAGGTTCAAGTGGGAAAATATTGCCCATATGGGTACCTTGATATTGAATTTTTGTTCAAACTGATTATTTTTTTTTCAGGAAGTGAAATTTGTTTACTCAGATATTCCAATAATAATGTTGTTAAGAATAATAAAGCCAGTAACACTGATAAACATTTTTCAATTAAGGTAAAAATATAACCTCAAGGTTTACATAATCTGCCTTCAGATCCTCTCAGCAAGATCTATCTCAGTAACAAATTTAAATATTCTACTCTTCATAGTTCATTCACAATGAACCTAATCGCAAAAACTAAACCAAATTGTTAACGTAGACAGGTAGATGGCGGACAACTCGCTATGAAAAGAGCTCACTTTACCCTTTGACTGAAGTGATCTGATTTTAACATATAAACTTTGACCTCTGCTCACCTTGCCATTAGTATTGGCACAGTCAAAATGTCTCTGCACCAATCTATCTTCAAAGTCCATAGCACCACTTATCTCTCGGTGAAACACAAGACAACTTGTCTTTGGATCTTTCACTCTAAGTAATCCATGTCCTATCTCTAGCTCTGTCACTGCAATGATAATCAAAACTTGAATGTGAGATTGACTAGCATACTCATTTTCAACAAATCAACATAAAGTGTTATCCCCTTGTATGACAACGAATTCTAAATAGATTCTATGTCCTATCATCTTGTTGCAAACAGTCTTCTTTTCTTTATCATCCTGCCATGACCTTGAACTTTGATCCCTGACCTTGAAATAACAAACATATTGTTATTTCACCATAAGCAGCTCATAATCAGAGTTTGATGCATATCATAAGTACTCTGAAATTTCTATGTTATTGTTCAGAAGGGTTTTTCTAGCATAATTGACTGCCAGTTGTTATCTCCTTTGACCATGAAAATCAATATGTATCATTCTCACATCATGGGCAGCTCACATGCAAATTTTGAAAGAGAAAATTCATAACTACTTTGAGAGAAAGTCCATTACTTTTTAGCAGGGATGCATGGGTTAGATGTAACATACTTGATGCATATCTTGGTATGTCTTTGTACATGTATTTACCAAACATAGTTTAGGGTATAGAACAAGCTTTTATCATTACAGAGGTAAGCTATATGAAATTAATGTTCTATAAAATAGAGAAAGACGTATGGACACACAATAAGATTCACATGTGATAGATGTTCGAGCTGATAAAAATTGGGACTTGATATTATCCTAGTATGGCACATTGTATAAAACTACATTGTAATTAAGAAACAGACCTGACAAAGTGAAATTGTGTAGCATGTCCTGAGTTACAAATTTTCTATCAAAGGCCAGCTTGACTGATTCCCTGAGAATATTTTGTAACGACTGAAATGTATGCTGCCAATTATTTGTGTCCTTATTCCTGAGTTCCTCGCAACCTGGACTGTGGTCACCATAAAATGTAAACTGTGATCTGATTGGCTGTAATAGACGAGAATTTGTTAAAAATTACTGAAAATACTTTACACTTAAACTTTAAGTAGAAAAAGTAATGTTAGAAAAACCTTTTCTTGTTACGTACTGCATTATTTTTTTTTTTTTTATTTTCCATGTAGAAATAACCATGTCATTAGAAATGTAACACAGTCCTCACATGATGTGTAATACATAATTTATTCATGGCTCTGTTAATGGGCCTGATATGTAACATACATGGTGAATGTATACCTACCTGTAGTATGTACGTAGGGGGTAGAGCATTTTCATCCAGCTTGTACCATGTGTCCAATAACTTGGTGTCCTGTAGTTTATGCTCTGTAGCCAGACTGTGTAACGTGTCGTATAAATCTCTGTCTATCTCCGTGGGTATGGGACGGAAACCGTATCTGTCTCCTATTATTGCCTTTTCAAACCAAAAAAAAAAAAAACTTTTCAGAAGAACACATGACTGTATTTCTTTGAAAGTACATGTAAAACGGCAATTTCATAAAATACTGTAGTGAAATATGGACAGTTCAAAGTTCTTATCAAAGTAGTTCAAACACCAAAGTCAAGGTCCTTATGTCAAAGTTCAAGGTCCTAAATGAAATGTTTGGTCATGAGGAATCTACATGTGAAATATAAAAGCCCTACCTCTTATAGTTTATGAGATATAGCCCATGTTTAATGGCCCCTTAAAAATATAGGACCACTTTGACCTCTTTCATCACTTTTTTAGATTTTCAAAAAAAAAAAAGAAAGAAAAAAAAAATCCAGAAATATTCATTTTCAGTGATCAGAGCTCATATCATAGCCTAAGTATTGTTGGCGGCGAGAGTTGCATGGACAAAATTTTAACCATGGAAATATGTTATGAACTACTGTAAAAGGGGAAATAATTGTGATGGTTTTAATTTTGCTATGAACAGGGTTTTTGAATTTTCCTAGAACATAAAACCATCGCAAAAAAGCATCGCTGGGATATAATATTTATATTCTTTGCACCAAAAGTAGAATTCAAACCACCACAATTTGCTACAATTAAACAACTGCAAACTTTTGGATCCACAAAATTAAACACTTTTACAGTATAAGGAATAGGACTGTGATATTTCACAGATTCCTTATGACCAAGACCTTGACCTTTCACCTTATGACCTTGACCATGGAGTTGAACCTCCTTTTAAATACTTTAACCTGGGCTATATGGGTAGGACTTATATATTTCACATGTAGATTTCTCATTATCAGACCTTGACCTAGTGACCTTGGCCATGGAGTTTGACCCACTTTTAAATAACTCTACCTTGGGCTATATAACGCATAAACTACCGATGTTAGGGGTAGGACTTTCCATATGAGATTCTTTTGTGACCTTGACATTTGACCAAGTGACCTTGACCTTGGAGTTTCAATTACTTTTTAAAACAAGAGGCCCAAAGGGGGCCACATTGCTCACCTGAGTTGCAAGCAAAAGAATGATAACAGACAATTTGGGGGAGTCCATTGAGTAATTACTTCCTTTAAGGTTTCGTGGAATTATGAGCATCACTTTTGGAGATGTCGAAAATATGTCAGCCAATCAGAGCCCTCGGTGACCACATTTGTAAGCCAATCAGCAAGAACAACACAAACTTTGAAGAGGATAATGAGTACTTGTTTCCTGTAAGGTTTCTTGAAATTCTATCCAGCTGTTTCAGACAAGTCGAAAATGCATCAGCTAACCAGAGCCCGTGGCGGCCATATTTGTTAACCGATCGTCACAAAAAACACAAACTTGGTAGAGGACCTTCAGCACTTACTTCCTGTAAGGTTTCATGAAATTCTGTGCAGCAGTTGCAGAGAAGAAATTGAAAATGTGGCAGCCAATCATAGCCCTCGGTAGCCATATTTGTTGACCAATCAGCACAAAAAATACAAAGGTGGAAGAGGATCTTGAGTACTTGCTTCCTGTAAGATTTCATGAAATTCTGTACAGAGGTTGCAGAGGAGATGTCAAAAATGTGTCAGCCAATCAGAGCCCTCGTTGGCCACACTTAATGACCGATGGGCAGGAAAAACACGAAGTTGGTAGGGGACCTTGAGTACTTGCCTCCTGTAGGGTCTCATGAAATTCTGTGCAGTGGTTGCAGAGGAGAAGTTGAAAATGTGTCAGCCAATCAGAGCCCTTAGCAGCCATATTTGTAGACTGATCGGCACAAAAAAAAAAAAGTTGGTAAAGGATCTTGAGTACTTGCCTCCTGTAAGGTCTCATGAAATTCTGTGTAGTGGTTGTAGAGGAGAAGTTGAAAATGCGTCAGCCAATCAGAGCCCTTAGCAGCCATATTTGTAGACCGATCGGCACAAAAAACACAAACATGGTAGAGAACCTCTAGTACTTGCTCCCTGTAAGGTTTCCTTAAATTCTGTGCAGCAGTAGCAGAGAAGAAGTCGAAAATGTGTCAGCCAATCAGAGCCCTCAACGACCATATTTGTTGACCGATCGGCATGAAAAACACACACTTGGTAGAGGACCTTGAGTACTTGCCTCCTGTAAGGTTTCATGAAATTCCTTGAAGCGGTTGCAGAGGAGATATCAAAAATGTTAAAAGTTCACACCGGACGATGACGAGGGACAACAGACGGTGCGCTATGACAATAACTTACTTGAGCTTTGCTCAGGTCAGCTAAAAAAAGCAAAACAATTGGCCCTTTTCAATTCATTGTTCTTTGTTAAATATCAAAACCCTAAATTTTTCTCAATGGCGCAATTTTCATTTGGCATATTGCAATATGATTTTCATCTGCAATACACAGCACTAGTGCAGACCGACATTTTCTGACAGTTTTCCACCTCTAACAGACATTATCATATACTCTAATTTACATAACCGTTTATAAGCTTTCCCATTGACCAAAACGCGGTCACGTGCAATGCGATTAATCGTCATATTGAACTGCTTCCGGTCAAATTGACGCGTTTCCTGTTTTGCGTATTAGAAGAAAATGGTAGTCTGCAGCAAACTTGAGTGTTGCCGACATAACTGACCATGATATTTTGCAGCACTTATAGATAAAAAGAAAATAAAAGATGAAGGGTCAAACATTTTACTAGATACAAAATCTTGAATACATCTATCTGAGAAAAAAGTGAAAGTGAGCAGTGTTATAGAAGCAAAACGGAAGTAACCATTTTCTCTTCAAATTTTCATGTATATGATAAAACAGTTATAGCACAGATGATTCGGTCGATATGATGATTTATGGAGTGATAAATCCAATATCGACCGAGGCCACTCCATAAATCATCATATCGACCTCATCACTGTGCAATAATTGTATAGTATTGACTTACCACAAAGTTAGGTCCCACAGACATTTTCTGGCAGTTTTCTACCTCTAACAGACAGTGTTGACTTACCACAAAGTTAGGTCCCACAGACATTTTCTGGCAGTTTTCTACCTCTAACAGACAGTGTTGACTTACCACAAAGTAAGGTCCCACAGACATTTTCTGGCAGTTTTTTACCTCTAACAGACAGTGTCGACTTACCACAAAGTTAGGTCCCACAGACATTTTCTGGCAGTTTTTTACCTCTAACAGACAGTGTCGACTTACCACAAAGTAAGGTCCCACAGACATTTTCTGGCAGTTTTTTACCTCTAACAGACAGTGTTGACTTACCACAAAGTTAGGTCCCACAGACATTTTCTGGCAGTTTTCTACCTCTAACAGACAGTGTTGACTTACCACAAAGTTAGGTTTCACAGACATTTTCTGACAGTTTTCTACCTCTAACAGACAGTGTTGACTTACCACAAAGTAAGGTCCCACAGACATTTTCTGGCAGTTTTCTACCTCTAACAGACAGTGTTGACTTACCACAAAGTTAGGTCCCACAGACATTTTCTGGCAGTTTTCTACCTCTAACAGACAGTGTTGACTTACCACAAAGTAAGGTCCCACAGACATTTTCTGGCAGTTTTCTACCTCTAACAGACAGTGTTGACTTACCACAAAGTTAGGTCCCACAGACATTTTCTGGCAGTTTTCTACCTCTAACAGACAGTGTTGACTTACCACAAAGTAAGGTCCCACAGACATTTTCTGGCAGTTTTCTACCTCTAACAGACAGTGTTGACTTACCACAAAGTAAGGTTCCACAGACATTTTCTGGCAGTTTTCTACCTCTAACAGACAGTGTTGACTTACCACAAAGTTAGGTCCCACAGACATTTTCTGGCAGTTTTCTACCTCTAACAGACAGTGTTGACTTACCACAAAGTAAGGTCCCACAGACATTTTCTGGCAGTTTTCTACCTCTAACAGACAGTGTTGACTTACCACAAAGTAAGGTCCCACAGACATTTTCTGGCAGTCTCTAACAGACAGTGTTGACTTACCACAAAGTAAGATTCCACAGACATTTTCTGACAGTTTTCTACCTCTAACAGACAGTGTTGACTTACCACAAAGTAAGGTCCCACAGACATTTTCTGGCAGTTTTTCACCTCTAACAGACAGTGTTGACTTACCACAAAGTTAGGTCCCACAGACATTTTCTGGCAGTTTTCTACCTCTAACAGACAGTGTTGACTTACCACAAAGTAAGGTCCCACAGACATTTTCTGGCAGTTTTCTACCTCTAACAGACAGTGTCGACTTACCACAAAGTAAGGTCCCACAGACATTTTCTGTCAGTTTTTTACCTCTAACAGACAGTGCTGACTTACCACAAAGTTAGGTCCCACAGACATTTTCTGGCAGTTTTCTACCTCTAACAGACATATTTTCTCCACAGTGTGATCATTCTGACTGTCCTCTGTTACTCCCCATCTCATGTCCACCACCTGAAAATCCAGGTTGTTCTGGGCACAAAACTTCTTCAGCTGTGGAAATACGTCTTTTGCTAAGGTATTCCTTTCTGCCCTCATATCTTGAATATATATATCAAGTGTCAGTATTTCAATTAAAATTTTTATGAAAATTTTTGCTATGATAAGACAAAACATAGGTTATCACAGAATACGAAGCTCACCTTGTGGCAGCAAAATTCAATTCAAACATATTTCTAAGTACATGTACATTGGCTCTTATAGGCAAAATCATTCAAGCGGAAAAAGTAGGTCAATTTCATTTTATGAAAGTTTGATCAAAGATACATCCAATATGCAAGTTTGGTACATGTAGCACTTATACTTTGCTCAATATTGGCTTTAAAAGGCAAAATCACTCAAGCGGAAAAAGTAGGTCAAGGTCATTTTATAAAAATTTGATCAAAGATACATCCATTATGCAAGTTTGGTACATGTCAGTCTTCATGAAAACTTTTTTTGACCACTAGCCAGCCGGGCTAGTTGAGTGCCAAATTCTACTAGCCACCCAAAATTTTCACTAGCCATTGAAGAAAAATCAAAATGCTATAAAGACCCATCGTTTCCTCAGCTAGGTCCGTTGAGTAGACAAAAATTCACACATATATAGAGCAGTTACATGAAAATAGAACAAAGTTAAACCACCACCCAATCATTTCTCTGGCGGATGTCAGCTACATCATTATCAATAGACTCGATTTTACAATGAATGCGTGATTATAAATGTCACATACGCTTTTTGCCTGCAGAAAATGGACCTAGAAAAAAAAATATAAGAACTTATTTGAATCAAACACGATAAAAGGCCGGCCGTTATTTGGGGCGCTTGGGCAATACTTATAGAATTTTCGTAAGAATTTCTTCATTTCAGTGTTCAGTCGAGATTTTTTAGATTACTTGCATATTAGTCGGTACCGTAAGTTAACCCGTCACGCCGCGTAGAAAACAATACACTGTGCATGGTTACGGAAATATTTATCTTGTATCTTCTAAGGACAATATTTTAATGAACAGATTTTATAGCAAAACGTTATATTTCATTGTAAACATGTTCAATAAAATAAACATTTCATACTTAACCAACAATAAAAGTTGAGACGTAACGGGTACTTTGTACGGAGAGTAGGCAGTGATTTTACCCTAAGAATAAGACGAGAAATCGCCAGCCGTCGGCCCTTAATGAGAACACTGCATTTCATTAAAAGTCACTAGCCAATCGGGCTAGTTCAGCATCAAATTTTGGTAGCCCGAGGAAATAATTGGTAGCCAGGGCGGTCGGGCTAGTGAGTTTTCACAAAGACTGACATATAGCATTAAACTTTGCTCAGTATTGGTTTTAAAAGGCAAAATCACTCAAGCAGAAAAAGTAGGTCATGGTCATTTTATGAAAGTTTGATCAAAGATACATCCAATATGCAAGTTTGGTACATGTAGCACTTATACTTTGCTCAATATTGGCTTTTAAAGGCAAAATCACTCAAGCGGAAAAAGTAGGTCAAGGTCATTTTTTGAAAGTTTGATCAAAGATACATCCAATATGCAAGTTTGGTACATGTAGCACTTATACTTTGCTCAATATTGGCTTTTAAAGGCAAAATCACTCAAGCGGAAAAAGTAGGTCAAGGTCATTTTATGAAAGTTTGATCAAAGATACATCAAACATGCAAGTTTGGTACATGTAGCACTTATACTTTGCTCAATATATGCTATTAAAGGTAAAATCACTCAAGCGGAAAAAGTAGGTCAAGGTCATTTTATGAAAGTTTGATCAAAGATACATCCAATATGCAAGTTTGGTGCATGTAGCACTTATACTTTGCTCAATATTGGCTTTTAAAGGCAAAATCACTCAAGTGGAAAAAGTAGGTCAGATGCTGCATCCAATGCATGGGTTCCTCTTGGCATCCCAAGATGAATCACTTGTGCAAGTTTGGTTACTGTAGCATCAGTACTTTGTCAGATACTGAGCTACCCCAAACTTCATAACCAAGCCACTCTGAGCTACCCCAAACTTTTTAATCAAGTCAATCAAGCGGAAAATGTAGGTCAGATGCAGCATCTGATGCATGGGTTCACCTCAGCATCCAAAGATGAATCACTTGTGCAAGTTTGGTTACTGTAGCATCAGTACTTTGCCAAATACTGAGCTACCCCAAACTTCTTAATCGGACGCGGACGTGGACGCAGTCGCGGACGTGGACGCGCGGGGGTACAGCATAAGTTCACTCAACTTCGTCGAGGTGAGCTAAAAACTCAAGATTCTGTATGTTTAAATGTAAAAAGAAGTAACATAGAAGTCCTATTGCAATAAACTAAACTGTTCATAGAGAGATATGTTTTCTGTAACATGTTTGACCCTAAATTGATAGCCTTCAACTTGAAAGTGACCTTAAACTTAATTTGGTTGTTGAGTCTCATTTTGCATGACATCCCTGTATGCTATAAAGTGGAATAATATATAAAGTTACAGGCAAACATATGAAATGTGTCTGTCATAATAAATGTTACTTCCTTTGACCTTGACCTATTGATCTTGAAAATTAAAAGTTATTATTGAGGGTAGATGGATGCATGTATGCATTATTAATGGAGAGACAAACAAACAGATGGACAGACATAAAATATGATTCATATTTAATTCCCGTATTATCTTGCATAGTCCTACAACCTTATATCTGACTGATCCTATTTTTTGTGGTCTTATATGGTTACCTACCAGAGAAGGTAGAGCTGATGAATATACGGACCACAGAGGAAGGAAGATGTGGTAATTTCTCCAGGTTTCCCTTCAAAATCCTGCCAAATTCCTCCTCCGCCTCCTTACTGAAACCTGTTTCATCTACAACATACATATATGTGACTGATACTATGAGATGAGACTAGATGAGATTCTATAGAAACATCACAGAAAAATTTTACTGGACAATAAACTATTATAAACTACAATTTTAACAGTAGATTGAAATATTTCTTCCAGAGGGAAGGGATGATAACAAATAAAAACACAAACACTCAAATACACAAATTTTTGGCCCCTTGGCCTTTATCAAGTATAAAAAACGACACAAATATTTGCAATGAACGCCAGAGAAGCAAGGATAGATTTTACTTAGGATTGTTATAGATCGCCGTTTTTTACACTTGATAAAGGCCAAGGGGCCGAAAATTTGTGTATTTGAGTGTTTGTGTTTTTATTTGTTACAATTTTAACATTTCCTCTTACCATCAAGATGGTACTTCACTTAGTTTCATAAGTGATGTTAAATAAAGTTTGAATCTTCTCTGAATAAAAAGGAGTTACTCACTCTGTACTTTATCTGGTGGCTGTTTCTGCGACCTAAAATAACATTTCTTGATAAAAATCAGCAAAAAATAAAATAATAAAAATATGAAATGAAATATAGATTTATGAATAAAAAAAAACCTGAAGAAACATGATATACTTAAAACTAGAAATCAGACAAGTCAAGGACAACTGCTGCATGACCTTAAAGATATTGCAACAAGCTTGACCTTGAACTTTTATATCAAAGGTAAAACTGTAAAAATAAGATCATCCTGCATTTACTTTTACTATGTTTATGAAATATGTTATCAAATTGGAAGAATTTTACAAATCAGTGAACAGCTATGTATTCCAACAGAGCTAACACCATGCTACTTGAATCTATTTGAATGAGAGATTATTATACGGAAAAATCGGGGCTTAGATTCAATATCATACAAATATGGACTTGGTCGAGGTCATTATGACATTATAATGACCCGTTGATATTTGTAATATAGACCGAGGCCATAGGCTGAGGTCGATATTACAAATATCATCAGGTCATTATAATGACATAATGACCGAGGCCAAGTCCTTATTTGTTATATTATATAACGGATTGTAAGACTACATATGATAAAAGTAATGATTCAAACTACTAGTAATTTAATCACATCATTTTTAATTAAGAATTTAACAATTAATTGCACTTTTTTTTTTAAACTTTTAAAATGAAACAAAATAACTATCTTAATTTTTATAGTTAATACTGAAATCAGGACAAATCCCACACCGAGTCATTATCTTCCGTCAGCGGTCATTATTGGAAAATAATGATTTGCACTCCAGCCAATCAGAATCGACGTTACATCCTTGTTATATAATATATACCAATAATACTTCAATCCTATGATATGTTCAGAACAACATTTTCAGATTATAAGTACATGCGCATGTAATTTTAACAATACAACAAAATTGCATTTATTCTGAAAAAACAGGTCAAATATTACAAAATTTAAACTTAATCTGTATAACACTAAGATGTATTCACATACCAAAATTGAGTTCAATATCTGCAATATAACCGAAGAAAAGTCTGGAAAACTAAAATTTCATGAAATTTCTTCAAGTCGTATTGTCATAACTCTTGAAAACATAGGTAATCACAGATTACGAAGCTCACCTCGTGGCAGCAAACATCAATTTAAACAAATTTCTTAGTACATGTATATTTGTTTTTAAAGCCAAAATCATTCAAGAGGAAAAAGTAGGTCAAGATTATTTTATGAAAGCTTAATCAAAGATACATCTAATATGCAAGTTTGGTACATGTAGCACTTATACTTTGCTCATATTGGCTTTAAAAGGCAAAATCACTCAAGCGGAAAAAGTAGGTCAAGGTCATTTGATGAAAGTTTGATCAAAGATACATCCAACATGCAAGTTTGGTACATGTAGTACTTATACTTTGCTCAATATTGGCTTTTAAAGACAAAATCATACAAGGGGAAAAAGTAGGTCAAGGTCATTTTATGAAAATATGATCAAAGATACATCCAATATGTATGTTTACATGTAGCATTTAAACTTTGCTCAATATTGGCTTTTTAAAGCGAAATTACTCAAGCAAATTAGTAGGTAAGATGCTGTATCCCATGCAAGGGTTCATCTCAGCATCCCAAGATGAATCACTTATGCAAGTTTGGTTACTGTAGCATCAGTGCTTTGTCAGATACTGAGCTATCCCAAACTTCTTAACCAAGTCACTCAAGCGGAAAATGTAGGTCAGATGCAGCATCCAATGCATGGGTTCCCACCAGCACCCCAAGATGAATCACTTCTGCAAGTTTGGTTACTTTAGCATTAGTACTTTGTCAGATACTGAGCTACCCCAAACTTCTTAACCAAGTCACTCGATTAGAAAATGTAGGTCGCATAGAGCATCCGATTCATGGGTTCCCCTCAGCATCCCAAGATGAATCACTTGTGCAAGTTTGGTTACTGTAGCATCAGTACTTTGCCAAATACTGAACTAACCTAAACTTCTTAAGCGGATGGGGACGCGGATGGAGAGGGGGACGCGCGGGGGTATAGCATAAGCTCACTCAACTTCGTGGAGGTGAGCTAAAAATAGGTAAATCGAAACTCTAACTTGACCTGTATCACATTGAGATAAATTTACATACCAAAAAAGAGTTCAATATATGCAACGACAATGAAAAAAAGTACAGAAAACTAAAGTGTGACAGACAGAAAGACAAACAGGGTGGAAACAATAAGTCCCCTCCGACAAACCAGTAGGGGACTGATAATGTAAAGGAGTATATATGGTTTATATAGTAAAGTGGCCCCCTAAAATCGACTTCTCCAATATTAAATTTTGTTGTCATTTTTAGAGAGTTAAATATCTATATTTTGATAAATCTAGTTATGAAAAATACTCCTCGCTTTCTAAGACATTGTAAATTTTGCATAAACATCATGAAAACCAGTGATTTTGTCAATTTTTCGCGAAAAATAGCATAATTCTTGGTTATTTTCATTGAGATGACATCGAGCGGGATCGTGAACAACTTTTTCCTTTTGCATGCACTTAAGAACGTGCAAAGGCAACAACATATTAAAATATAAAAGTTGTTCAGAAGCCTGCTCGATACTAATTGATAGGAAGTTTGTCGAAAATGAGCCCCAAAATGACGTTTTTCAAGAAATTTGGCAAAATATACCATTTTTTACATCAAAATTCTAAGAAACTGAGAAAGGAAATTAAAGTTTATGTATCATTTCATAAGAAGCCTACATTGTAGAACAAAAATTGGTACAAATTCATTACTTCATGGAAATTTAAAATTTTGCCCTGAAAGGGGGCCACTTTCCTATATAAACCGTATATAGTCCTTTATAGGTATCATCCTCCTTTCCCAGTTACCAATACATGAAATATAAAAACTCTACCTCCAAATTTATGACAATTAATAATGCACAACTGACTAAACACCTCAGTTTTGAAAAATGGATGTGAAAAAGTCTGAGGGAATAATATTTCTATTCAGTGATGATGTCATATTAAGTGTAGTTATTCTTTATGATGTCAGCTTCAGTATCTAAAAAGGCCAATTTTCCAAATATATATTCTGACTTTGGTTTCATTGCAATATTCATCAAGAAAATGAGAGAGTATTAAATTAATAATGTTTACTAATTAAAGGCTACATTACCTTGCTTTCGTGTTTTGTCTCCCCTTGACAACTCCTGTTGAATTTTCTGATGGATTAAAGCCCTGAAAATTATCCAAAGAATATATTTATAATTCTAATATGACATGAGATTTTCTCCCCATATGTGCTATAGAGCTCCCAGTGGTCTATTCTCCAACATGAAAGGACAAAGGATCTCAATCAAAGGGTCTGAAATCAAGAGCACTTGACCATATTCATGATAATTTAACGAGGCCGTGTACAATTAGAAAAATTTGATGACGGTGAAATTTCAATTTCTTTTTCTTAAAATGATATTTGAAGTACAACAAATAAATAACATGAATTTAATTAAAATCTCTTGCACAAAAATTTGAAAAATTTGAGAAAAATCATTATTTTGCAGTAAAACCCCATAAGGTCTCATTGTAAGATGCCATTATCTTTGAGATGACCCCTACATAATACTGAACGGTCAACTTCCATTTTCTTTCCCATAAAATGAATTTTATAATACTGCAATTATATGACCCGAATTTAGTCAAAATACCTTGGGTAGAAGTTCATCATTTTCTAATTAGACACAGCCTCGTTAAGCCAGCCTGCTCATGTGCCTTACATTTACATTTACAATTCACAACAGTCTTACCATTTGATTTTGAGATACATGTATACTGCATAATATAACAAGAGCCCCAGGAGGGCACAACGCTCACCTGATACCCATGGGTGCTCTAATTGACATACTGACATTGAATAAGACGTAAAATTGATAGTGCCAGTATCACGATCATTTGAGCCTACATTCTTTCTAAAAAGATTTTTGCCAGATGCAGACAAGATTTTTTTTTTACAGCCTTTAAAAGTACAAACAAGAAGAAATAGTAACATTTCAAAACATTATCTTTTTTACTGATTTGAATAGACGGATAATGTGATCCAAAGTCATATGCCCAGCTAGTGTATTATTCAACATCAAAAAAATCATTTTGTAAAATTCCACATTAATGTGCAGCAAGTGATGAAAAAACAGACAAAAAGAATAAAACAATGAAATAAACTTAATACTCTGGTGTATGCTGCTTTTAGGGAAACAAATTAATAGGCCCATGATACTGTAAAGCTTGTCCAACTAGCAGACCTACCACATCGTTATTTACTGTTAACTATGTTTCGCCTCGTGATAGGACTGTTACATGGACAAATTATTAGCTGACAGAGTTCATGAAAAGTATCAGCTGCATCGGATTTGCTGATAAAAAATCATTTGGTCCGATAAAAACTCATGTTCTATCTATTATTTGGACAGATAAAAATTCCCAAATGTCTGACCACAGGAACCTGTCGTTTTATGAGAGAAAATGTTTTATTATTCACGACCTTCAAAGTCTCTTGTGTTCGTCTTTAGAAATGTTGTATACATACAAGATGTCGAACACAGTGGCTTAAGGTTGTGAATCATAATTTATTTCCTCTTTTAAAACAACAGCTTCCTGTGGTCCAACATTTCATTGAAAGATTTCAAGAACTCTGAACTGAATTATTTGTTTTCAAGAATTTCAGATATATCAAATGTCCTATACATTCTCAAAATCCTCGGGAAGAAATTACTCATTTGTTTTCAAGAATTTCAGATATATCAAATGTCCTATACATTCTCAAAATCCTCGGGAAGGGATTACTCATTAGATGTTTCTTCAAGAAATCAGTCCGTATACAATTCATCTAAGAGAGTCTAAGACAAAGGAAATTCGAGCTAAGTTTATAAATGATGACAAGTATGAAATTGTTCCAAGTACATGAATAATAACAAGCATGAAAGTGTTCCCAGTATATGCACATTAAATAAAATGTATTAAATACCGGCAGTACTATTTTGTTTGCACGATAGATCATCTATTAATCTCCTGAAATGTATCACGTGTACAGTACTAACACGGTGGGTAATCTCGCAACGCAGAACAATTTATTTTTCAATATTTTTGCGCAAAATAGATAATTTATTACAAAAAGGGAAATGTGATGCAGTGTAACAACACCCTAACTATGAGTTGTATCCAAAATAAGGTGGATATTATAGCTTTTTATAATGCACAAACACGATCGGCGTTCTACTTTCACTTTCATCTACACCAATCATGCCGATAGTTTTTCGGCTTTATAAAAGGATATTACCTCTCTTACTTTCGATAAAACTCGTATCTAAGGCATCCTTACACTGCATCACATTCCCCTTTTTGTGAAAAATAATTTGTAATACACGAAATTTTAGATAAACCTAGTGTTCTGCGTTGCGAGATTACCCACCGTGACTATTAAATGGGCGTGGAGGAATTAACCAATCAAATCTGTAACACAAGATATATGGCGACTTTGTTTACCATAGATACAAAAATAAAGCGGAGAAAATAATCATTATATAGGGAAATTGTTATATAATATGCATGTATGGAAAAAGTCAACATCTCAAAAATAAATTCAGAGTATATATTTGATTGCATGTGTGCCTGAGTTATTTCGACGTACGAAAATAAGTACACAAAGCCAAACTAGCTTGTCTGTTTAAAAAATCATGAAAAATCTAAAAGTTGATATTTTGACAGAATTCTTTCACACTTTCTATTCTAACGATAAATATAAAAAAAGGAGAAAAAAAAACTGCAAAAGTGGGGTCCTGCCGGGGTTTGAACCACTACTCTTGGGTATGGAAAACCTACATTGTACCTATGAATGTTTTTCCGTAAAAATCCAAATGAGGATATCTTGACAAAATTCTTACACTTGTAGGGAACCATGAGTACCTCATACCTACCAAGTTTCATGACAATCTAAGAAAAAAAGTAAGTTAGATATGATAAATATACAGTAAATGAGTGTGTAAAATCATACACTTATTGAGTTATTTAAAGAAATAGTGCAAAAATTAGCATTTCTGACTAAGTCCGAAGAGACGTCAAAAAAGCGTCAAAAATTTGAGTTCGGAGTGGAACCAAAAATAACAACACTTCTTAAGACATCTCTCTAGATCATCCTGATGCTTTCGGTTTGTCGATACGTGCTTCCGTTCTGAAGAAGAAGTTTGTCAAAGGAGGGTACCCCCTGTGACCTACTTTTGCCTGTGGTGGCGCCACCTGTTGAGGGATCCGGACGAAAAACAACAACACTTGTAGGGGACCATTAGCACTTTATACCTACCAAGTTTCATCAAAATCCCTTTAGCCATTCTTGAGAAGAAGTCGAAAATGTGAAAAGTTTACGACAGACAGACGACAGACGACAGACGACACACGACACACGACAGACGACAGACGCCGGACGGATCGCTATGACAATAGCTCACTAGAGCCTTTGGCTCAGGTGAGCTAAAAACGCGTCAAAAATTTGACTTCGAAGTGGAACCAAAAATAACAACACTTCTTAAGACATCTCTCTAGATCATCCTGATGCTTTCGGTTTGTCGATACATGCTTCGGTTCTGAAGAAGAAGTTTGTCAAAGGAGGGTACCCCCCGTGACCTACTTTTGGCTGTGGTGGCGCCACCTGTTGACAGATCCGGACGAAAAACAACAACACTTGTAGGGGACCATGAGTACTTCATACCTACCAAGTTTCATCAAAATCCCTTCAGCCGTTCTGGAGAAGAAGTCGAAAATGTGAAAAGTTTACGACGGATGACGGACGACGGACGACGGACGGACGGACGCCGGACGGTGCGCTATGACAATAGCTCACTTGAGCTTCGCTCAGGTGAGCTAAAAAGGGGAAAAAATTTTTGTTGGGGTCCCGCCGGGGTTTGAAGCCACTCCCCATGGGTCCATTGGGCATGGAAAACATACATTATACCTATGTACAATCTTAAAAAATATTCCTTAAAAATCCAAAAGTGGATATCTTGACAAAATTCTTTCACTTGTAGGGTACCATGCATGAGTACCTCATACCTACAAATTGTCATGACAATCTGAAGAGTGGTTATAGAAAAGAAGCAGAAAATGTATGAAAATCACCCCCCCCCCTTCCTTTTTACATAAGAAAAAAATTCATAAAAAATCAAAAAAATAAAATTTAAGCATAAAATACATATCAAAGCATTAAGTAAGTTAAATATGATAAATATGTAGTAAATGAGTGTGTAAAATCATACACTTATTGAGTTATTTAAAGAAATAGTGCAAAAATGTGCATTTCTGACTAAGTCCGAAAAGACGTCAAAAACGCGTCAAAAATTTGACTTCGAAGTGGAACCAAAAATAATAACACTTCTTAAGACATCTCTCTAGATCATCCTGATGCTTTCGGTTTGTCGATACATGCTTCGGTTCTGAAGAAGAAGTTTGTCAAAGGAGGGTACCCCCCGTGACCTACTTTTGGCTGTGGTGGCGCCACCTGTTGACAGATCCGGACGAAAAACAACAACACTTGTAGGGGACCATGAGTACTTCATACCTACCAAGTTTCATCAAAATCCCTTCAGCCGTTCTGGAGAAGAAGTCGAAAATGTGAAAAGTTTACGACGGACGACGGACGGACGGACGCCGGACGGTGCGCTATGACAATAGCTCACTTGAGCTTCGCTCAGGTGAGCTTAAAAGGGGAAAAAATTTTTGTTGGGGTCCCGCCGGGGTTTGAAGCCACTCCCCATGGGTCCATTGGGCATGGAAAACATACATTATACCTATGTACAATCTTAAAAAATATTCCTTAAAAATCCAAAAGTGGATATCTTGACAAAATTCTTTCACTTGTAGGGTACCATGCATGAGTACCTCATACCTACAAATTGTCATGACAATCTGAAGAGTGGTTATAGAAAAGAAGCAGAAAATGTATGAAAATCACCCCCCCCCCCCTTCCTTTTTACATAAGAAAAAAATTCATAAAAAATCAAAAAAATAAAATTTAAGCATAAAATACATATCAAAGCATTAAGTAAGTTAAATATGATAAATATGTAGTAAATGAGTGTGTAAAATCATACACTTAATGAGTTATTTAAAGAAATAGTGCAAAAATGTGCATTTCTGACTAAGTCCGAAAAGACGTCAAAAACGCGTCAAAAATTTGACTTCGAAGTGGAACCAAAAATAACAACACTTCTTAAGACATCTCTCTAGATCATCCTGATGCTTTCGGTTTGTCGATACATGCTTCGGTTCTGAAGAAGAAGTTTGTCAAAGGAGGGTACCCCCCGTGACCTACTTTTGGCTGTGGTGGCGCCACCTGTTGACAGATCCGGACGAAAAACAACAACACTTGTAGGGGACCATGAGTACTTCATACCTACCAAGTTTCATCAAAATCCCTTCAGCCGTTCTGGAGAAGAAGTCGAAAATGTGAAAAGTTTACGACGGACGACGGACGACGGACGCCGGATGGACGGACGCCGGACGGTGCGCTATGACAATAGCTCACTTGAGCTTCGCTCAGGTGAGCTAAAAAGGGGAAAAAATTTTTGTTGGGGTCCCGCCGGGGTTTGAAGCCACTCCCCATGGGTCCATTGGGCATGGAAAACATACATTATACCTATGTACAATCTTAAAAAATATTCCTTAAAAATCCAAAAGTGGATATCTTGACAAAATTCTTTCACTTGTAGGGTACCATGCATGAGTACCTCATACCTACAAATTGTCATGACAATCTGAAGAGTGGTAATAGAAAAGAAGCAGAAAATGTATGAAAATCACCCCCCCCCCCCTTCCTTTTTACATAAGAAAAAAATTCATAAAAAATCAAAAAAATAAAATTTAAGCATAAAATACATATCAAAGCATTAAGTAAGTTAAATATGATAAATATGTAGTAAATGAGTGTGTAAAATCATACACTTATTGAGTTATTTAAAGAAATAGTGCAAAAATGTGCATTTCTGACTAAGTCCGAAAAGACGTCAAAAACGCGTCAAAAATTTGACTTCGAAGTGGAACCAAAAATAACAACACTTCTTAAGACATCTCTCTAGATCATCCTGATGCTTTCGGTTTGTCGATACATGCTTCGGTTCTGAAGAAGAAGTTTGTCAAAGGAGGGTACCCCCCGTGACCTACTTTTGGCTGTGGTGGCGCCACCTGTTGACAGATCCGGACGAAAAACAACAACACTTGTAGGGGACCATGAGTACTTCATACCTACCAAGTTTCATCAAAATCCCTTCAGCCGTTCTGGAGAAGAAGTCGAAAATGTGAAAAGTTTACGACGGACGACGGACGACGGACGGACGGACGACGGACGGACGGACGCCGGACGGTGCGCTACGACAATAGCTCACTTGAGCTTCGCTCAGGTGAGCTAACAAGACACCACTAAACACCGTACTGTTAATGGCCAGATTGCTGGCAGCAGATTGTGTTTTGAAACACTGTGTCCATTGAAAGCAACTGAGGGTCAAGGTCAAAGTCAAACCTGAAGGTCAAGGTCAAAACAATACCTGTGTTCAGATTCTCTTATCATGCTTTTATCTTTGTACCAAGTTTGAAGTTTGTACCCCTTATGGTTCATTCAAATGTTTTAGAAACACAAACGCAAAATAATACTTTTTCAAGGTCAAAGTCAAACCTGAAGGTCAATGTCAAAAGCTCATTTCCCTGCTTGGCATTTCTCCTTCCAGGGAGACCAAAATCTCCCTCTTTTTGGCCCAATCACCCTCTTTCTCCCTCTTTTGGCATATTTACCAAAAAAGAATAACTCTAAATAGCGACATTCAGAGCATTTCATGAGAAATTTCATGACAAAATGCAAACAAAGTTGTATAGAATACAATAAATTATTGATAACATGTTCCATAGTTTAACTTAAGTTCATAAATGTTTTGAATGGAAATGTCAGTAAAATGAAATTATTTGAAAATTGATTTAGCACAAAATGTAGTGATTCTTTTAAAATATGGCAAAATTGGTTCAAGCGCAATCTCCCTCTTTTCCAAGTACCAAGGAGGGAGATCTCCCTCTTTTTAAGATATTAAAGTTGACAGGTATGAGATTGTACCCCTTATAGTTCTCTCACAACTAACCTAAAAGCAACAGCTAAACCAAATTGTGGACAGGGACAGACAGGAACGGACTGATGGACAGACAGACAGACAGATAGACAGAGCCATTTCATAGGACTGATTTTTCTTGGCAATCTGGCCAAAAGTTCAAGAAGTTTTAAAAATTGACAAACTAAGAGAACTATAAGTAAATAACAAGGAGCATTCACTAAAGTATTCATTACCTTCACCTGAACACCAAATGATGACTGTCGCTGAAAGTTCTTCCTACTAGGAATGGACATGATTTCTGTAAAGTAAGATGTATAAGGTGGTCTATCGGGTATTCAATCATTTCTTTACATGTAAGAGTTACCTCCCATCTTTAAAGATAATTGAGAAAATGCCAATCACACAGGTTGGCTCACTCAACTTTACAATTATAGAATTATAATGAAATATTCCATCAAAATTCATTCTGACAAACTCTGTAGTACATTTCATTGTTCTGTCTAACAGTTTTGTGAAAATGTCTGACAACTTTGAATTAGATTTCATTATCTCTGTGACTCTGTAATAATAAGAGGCCCTAGGGGCCACAAGTTTAAAACATAGGGTCATCAGAGATGACAGCGCTCACCTCGACAGGATCATTGTCCCATGACCAGTATCTGTACCTACATTGCACAAAGTATTTCCAGATGCATTATCCACATAGGTTTGGTTGATAAAAAATTCAAAGATGGCTGGTGATGAAGATTCTAATTTTACCATACCTGCTCAATCAAGCGTGAAATATAGGTCAGATGCAGCATCTGTACAGTGCATTGCAGTAAGCATCCTCAGATACATCACCCACACAAATTTTTTTTATTGATCTAGGGCTTAAAATAGGTCGGATATGGACCTGTCTCATTTAACTTAACCTGATTGCTCAAGCATGGAATGTGTTCAGATGCAGCATCTGTACCATGTATTGTATTAAGCATCCTTAGATTCATCAACCAAACAAGTTTGGTTGATGTAGGACTTACAGAAAGGCAGGAATGGACCTGTCCCATTTTACTAAATCTGGTCACTCAAGCATGAAATGTAGGTCAGACGCGGCCTCTGTACCATGCATTGTTGTAAGCATCCTTAGATGCAGCATTAACCTCACAACTTTGGATGACTTAGGCTTTATAGTAAGGCGGGAATGGACCTGTATCATTTACCTAACCTGCTCATTCAAGTATGAAATGTGGATTATATGAAGCCTCTATACCATGCATCAACCAGTTTGGTTGATGTAGGACTTATCGAAAGGCAGGAATGGATCTGTCCCCTTTTACCTAATGTGCTCACTCAAACGTAAAATGTGGTTCAGATGCAGCCTCTGTACCATGCATTGCAGTAAGCATCCTCAGATACATCATCCACACCAGTTTGGTTGATGTAGGACTTATCGTAAGGCAGGAATGGACCTGTTCCATTTTACCTAACCTGCTCACTCAAACGTAAAATATGGGTCAGATGCAGTCTCCGTAACATGCATTGCAGCAAGCATCCTCAGATACATCATCCATGCAAGTTTGGTTGATGTAGGACTTATAGTAAGGCGGGAATGGACCTGTCCTATTTTACCTAACCTTGTCACTCAAGCATGAAATGTAAGTCAGATGCAGCCTCTGTACCATGCATTGTTGTAAGCATCCTCAGATGCGTTATCCATGCAAGTTTGGTTGGTGTAGGTCTTATAGTAAAGCGGGTCCCATTTTACCTAACCTGCGCACTCAAGCATGAAATCTAGGTCAGATGCAGCCTCCATGTCATGCATTGTTGTAAGCATTCTCAGGTGCATCATACATGCAAGTTTGGTTCATGTAGGACTTACAGTAAGGCAGGAATGGGCCTGTCCCATTTACCTAACCTGCTTACTCAAGCATGAAATCTAGGTCAGATGCAGTCTCTGTACCATGCATTGTTGTAAGCATCCTCAGATGCATCATCCATGCAAGTTTGGTTGATGTATGTTTATAGTTTGGTAATAGACATGCACTTCTCAGCTACTGTGAGTACTGACGTTACGTCTCTCAAGCGGAAGTTTAAGTTTTTTAAAGTTGTGAGAAGATAACAAATATGTACATGTAGATGCAACTGCTTTGTACTTATTCACTTTTCAGAATATGTCACAAAAAAGGTACAATTTGAACACAAGATGCCTTGAAGAAAAACCCTAACCAAATATATATGCAGAAGCTAACTACGATTCGTGTTCGTACGTGGAGACCCAGCTCTACAGATATGAATGTTTGTATCCGGAGCTGCTGCCTTAAAGAAATTTTTTTTGCTTTGATGAACATAGTGTAATCAAAGATTACAAAGCTCACCCCATGGCAACATTCTATCATGACAGCAAACAGAAAGGAGTCAAAGATTGCACAATTTTGAATTTGAAAACCAGCTGCTGTCCTACTGCGAACCAACATAAATTAAATGATACCACACAAAAACAAGATAGAAAAGGAAAGTAGAGTAATCAGTATTTCATTTATTGACCCAAATTTTGCATGAATGGGTGTACTCTATTGATACCCAAACTTCCCTAACATATGCACTCAAGTGGAAAATATAGATCATGACCTACATTTGAACGTAAACTTGTGATCTACTCGTAAAGACACATGAACTGTGCAAGTTTGGTCTTCCTAGGACTTAAAATAGAGAAATAAAACTTCTTAACATTGATATCCAAATCTTCTTAACATGTGCACTCAAGCGGAAAATATAGGTCATGACCTACATATGAACGTAGATTTGTGATCTACTCATAAAGATGCATCATCTGTGAAAGTTTGGACTTTCTAGCACTTACAATGAAGAAAAAAAACTTCTTAACATTGATATCCAAATCTACCTAACATGTGCACACAAGCGGAAAATATAGGTCATGGCCTACATTTGAACGTAGATTCGTCATCTTAACTCATAAAGATGCATCATCTGTGCACGTTTGGACTTCTTAGCACTTACAATAAAGAAAAAAAACTTCTTCACATTGATACCCAAATCTTCCTAACATGTGCATTCAAGCGAAAAATATAGGTCATGACCTACATATGAACATAGATTTGTGATCTACTCATAAAGATGCATCATCTGTGCAAGTTTGGACTTCCTAGCACTTACAATGAAGAAAAAAAACTTTTTAACATTGATATCCAAATCTTCCAAAAATGTGCACTCAAGCGGAAAATATAGGTCATGACCTACATTTGAACGTAGATTTGTGATCTACTCCTAAAGACACATCATCTGTGCAAGTTTAAACTTCCTAGAACTTACAAAAGAGAAATAAAACTTCTTAACATTGATACCCAAATCTTCCTAACATGTGCACTCAAGCGGAAAATATAGGTCATGACCTACATTTGAATGTAGATTTGTGATATCTACTCTTAAAGACGCATCATCTGTGCAAGTTTGAACTTCCTAGCACTTATAATAATAGAAAAATAAAACTTCCTAACATACTAGTGCGGATGCCGACGCGGACGACAGGGTGATAGCATAAGCCCCCTTCTCATTTCGTGAGGTGAGCTAAAAATTAATCATAATTTGTTATCTGAATTGTTAGGACGCTATTTGGGACTTTTTCTGTAGAATGACCCATGTGTGTGCACATGTAGAAGACCTGTGGATTTTAGGTATTCCGAGTGATTTAGCAATGCACAGCTTTTGAAATGACACGTCTGTTTGTCACTTTTCTTGACACTATTGGAGGTTGCCATTTAGGTTACACTGCAGATAGCAGAAGTAACGTATTCCCTCGACAATACGTGCTTGATTAAATGTAAGAATTTACTTTTTGTTGCAATTTTTTGTTTATGATATGCAAAAAAGACATGAGAAAAAGGAAAAAAATTCAAACAATAGCAAGTATTTCAAGGAGGGCATAGTTAGGGCCGGAAGTAGGGTGGGCCCGTTGCAGAGTCAAGGAGATTGGGATCTGGGCACTATCAGATAAAATTCGAGCTATTCTCGTGTACCGGTATCCAAGAAGCGAAGAGGGCTAAAGTAACAATCATTTGTTTGAGAAGTTTAACATTTAAATTTTTGACATGTGAAGTCTTTAATCCTCTGAAAAAGATACAATACGCGTATATACGTTCACTATTTACCTTGACGACTAAGAAAACACGAACGTTCCTATTTCCCGCGCCTTTCGTGCCTCCTTTGGTATCTACCCATACGGCATTACAAGAAGCATCTTCGCACTAAAATGTTTTCGTACCTGTGATATTCTCACTCATGGAAATCTCAGGGACGCTATAGTTTTAGGAACGGGGTTGGGGGGAGGGGAGGGGTTAACCTCATTGCGAATGATTTGCAAGTAAGCTCAAGAAGGTCGAATGAGATTATCCTGAAACTTTTTGTATATTTGAGATCATTCCTTAGCCCTTTCATCATCATCATCATCATCATCATCATCATCATCATCATCATCATCATCATCATCATCATCATCATCATCATCATCATCATCATCATCATCATCGTCGTCATCATCAACATCATCATCTACATCATCAATCCTCGTTCAGGGGCGGATCCAGAACCCCAATTGCCGGGGGGTACATACAAATTCATCGTCGGAAACCCACAGCCTATTGCCCTACGATTATATATTATAGTAGAACAGAGAAGATGCCGCGGGTTTCGACGATGATACAAATTCTGATGGAAATCACTTGCGAGGCCCAGAGGGCAGATTGGAAGAGGGTATGGTAGGGGATTCCCCTCCCATTGGTGGGGGTTCGGGGCCTCCCCCGAGAAATTTTTGAATAAAATGAAGCAATTTGGTGGCATCTGAAGCGTATTTGAACTAGGTATTAGGCGTGCATGATTCAGTCAGTGTTAGTGACGATTAGAATCTTTAAAACAAATTTCGACATTTTCTGATGCTGTATTGTTTTTGAACGGCATGCAGAAGTCAACATATTCAGGATTTTCAAAGGAAATGGGCGGATCAAAAAAGGTTTTGAAAGGGCAGGGATGTCAACTCAATGGAGGGGGGTGTTTCCAGCCGTAATTTAACCTTCAACTAGGAAAAAATCAACATTTTTTTGCCAGGCGGGACCTGACCCTTTTGTAAGGTAAAGAAAATAAGTAAATGTTAAGTTTTCATGACAAACAAGACTGAGATCACGGGGCCCCATTTCCTAGCTGCATCGTCCACATAGAAAGGTGTAATTATTCAGATTGGCAATTCGATTCTAAAAAATAAAGAAAAAAATAGCATTTTTAACTCATTGCAGAATTCTTGGATGTAGCCGGTCCAAATCTGACCAAAACAGTTTTAATTGTTCATTTTAAAAAGACTGATCATGATCATCTCATAAAAGGTAAAAGAAAGATTGTCAATTTTATAGAAGATTATACTGAATATTTGGCAAAGAAATATGCACGTGTTTTATGACTTGCATCAGTGGCGGATTCAGGGGGGTGCGGAGGGGGCGTCCGCCCCCCGGCACTGACCCAAAATTTTCGAAAAACAGGTACATTTTGGCCCATTTTCAGTAAAAATCGGAAAAATTCGCCCCTTGACCCCCCGGCAAAGGGGGCGCTGGATCCGCCACTGTGCATAGGACTGTTATTCCCGATTCATTCCTATATGAACAGGATTCAAAGTAGGTTGTTTCCAAAACGTGTATACGTCCACGCACAGACGATGGACATCATCCCGACTTTGTTATCTATCCCCGAGAAAAATTTTTAAAATTTATTCAAATCGGTGGTTTCTGGTGTGTTTGGGGCTATTTCCGACTAATATCATTTTTTTTAGAAATAGTAGTTACTACTATTTCTAAATTTCTAAAAAAAATTGATATCAGTCGGAAATAGCCTAAGTATAATGCTTCCAAAGATTCCATAAGCATGTCATAAGTGCCCCCGTGCCCCCCCCCCCCCCCCCGCCGAATCCACCACTGTCGTTATAACATAATCATTATGATAATCTTCCCCATTTCACCGCGTGGGATGGAAATGTATGGTGTTGTGATTCCTTACATATTTTTTTTTTGTATTTTTTCATTTTCTAAACTAAACTTTACAAAAGTGATGAGCCGTTCCAGCAGGGCGATGCCTAATAAATCAATCCATTATGATGATATGGTCAAGGAAAATGAAAACTTCATAGTTTAAACTTTTTGCAAACACTTCAATAGTTTGTCGACGACAGAAAACCATGCCCTTTGACGAACTCTTGAAGTGTTTGCAAAAACTACAGACTTTTCAGATATATAAACGATTACCTATTAGGCATTACCCTACTGCAACGTCTCGCCAATCTTGTGCAGTATCACTTAAATGATGAGAAAACAATAAAAAAAAATCATCCGTAAGGAATCACAACATCATACGTTTCGATACCACGCGGTGCATTTATTCTTTATGTCGGAGCGAAAGAGTTTTCAGGCGAGTACTCCCTCATCTAAACAAGAAGTGAAAGTAGAGGCTAGAGCTTATGCACGTGGATTGAAAATGTATATGATTCCTTGTTTAACGTGGGTGAAGAGGGGTATCGCAAAATCAGTACCAGAAAAGGTTCAAGTAGACAAAGAAGAACTGAAGAGGATTATTGAAGAGACAAGGGATAAAGTCAATGATGCAGAAAATGATGATGACGACACCGTTGATGGTTCTGATGGGGATGAGGACTTGAAGGAAGATGGGGCAACTGGAGATGATTCTGGTGTACTTAGACCTGACATTGCTGTCAAACAGAAGAAGCTTAAAGCTGGATCAAAGAGAAAACGTGAAGGAGATGACATTGTAGACAAGTATGATTTGGATGATTACGATGATGAAGGTGAAGATGACATGATGAAAGGACTTGGTGATTTGACATGTTTTGCCACAAATGAAGATGATCCTTACCTTACAATGAAAGAGGATGACAGTGATGATGAAGATTTTGCCATAAAAGCCACAGATAATTTGATAATAACAGGAAAAGCAGAGAAAGAAATGTGCTCGCTGATTGTACATGTTTACAATGAAGATCTCGGCAATTTGTATGTACATCATGATATCTTGTTATCCTCCTTTCCTCTTGCAGTTGAGTGGTTAAACTTTGACATCGGGGAGGAAAAACCAGGAAACTTTGTAGCTGTGGGGACGATGGATCCCTTCATAGAAATCTGGGATATAGATGTTGTAGATTCTCTTGAACCAGTGGCTATTTTAGGTACAAAAATGACGAAGAAAAAGAACAAGAAACCTGGTGGTAAAGGGCATTCAGATGCAATATTAGACCTGTCCTGGAATTCAACAGTAAGGAATATTCTGGCCAGTGCCTCTGCTGATACTACAGTTGGACTATGGGATTTAACGGAAGGAACCATGGTGACTTCCATTAGACAACACAATGACAAGGTACAGTGTCTGGAATGGCAACCTGGTGATCAGCAAACGTTATTGACAGGGTCATTTGATAAAAGTGTCAGACTTTTTGACTGTCGAAACCCAAAAGCAAATGTGAAAAAATGGAATTTAAGTGGCGAAGTAGAAAAAGTTGCTTGGAATACATTCAATTCTTTTAACTATTTTGCTTCCACAGATGATGGTATGGTATATTGCATAGATTCAAGGAAAGACAAACCACTGTTTACATTATCAGCTCATGAAGAAGCCGTTACCGGCATCTGCCAGAGTTCAGGAATACCCGATTTGTTAGTCACAACATCCAGTGATCAAATCATGAAGATTTGGGATGTACAAAACAATAAACCCTCCCTTGTACTCAGCAGAAATCTTAAGCTTAACCAGTTGTTCTCTGCAGGTGCTTGTCCTGAGGCACCATTTGTATTTGCTGTTGGTGGAGAAAAGGAAATCAAAGTGTGGGATATCAGAGAGAGTGCTGCTGTCAGGAAGCATTTTGCGTCTCGATCGCCAAGTGGTGTGACAATGGAGGGAGATGGTGATGTACCAGAGGATTTGAATGCTGAAGCTATGGATGGTTTGACCCTTGATCCGGGGGAGGAAGATATTGACACTATGTTTGGTGAAGATGACAGTAATACTGCTCCTAAGAAGAAGAAGAAAAAAAAGAAGAAGAAGAAGTCAACGATGGTGTTGGAAGGAGAGGAGACTTCCAGTATGAATGCCGTTGGCAGTTTAGCTCATAATACCAATAATCAAGAACCTATGAGTATGCTCAGTGAAGGTGTTAGTACAGGTGCCAAAAAGAAAAAAAAGAAAAGAAAAAAGCCAAAACAAGAAGTTGTACAAGAAACAATGAATGATACATTAGAATAAGGAGTGAAAGTTATTTATATGAGACAAAAATATTTCATGTTTTCTGTGAAATCAAAATTGAAAGCTTGATTTTGTTATATTGTTTTTGAATGATACAAAGTTTAAGTTCTAATTCCCAATTGTGTGTATTTTGGGGTGAAAAAGTTTAATTCATGTGATAAATTGCATAAATTTGTGAACATTTTATTTGCTTTTTCCTCCAAGATCTGCAATAAAGCTTATGGTTGAAAAAGGACTTCAGAAGTCTCATCTTCTCATTAACAGTTTAAATTGACATCAAATTTTTAATCATTCACTTAATATTGCAAAATATTTGAAATTTATGTTTTTTGTACATACACCAGGCTTTGAAATTCCTATTTATCCAGATACTGGCTTTTCAACATCTTCAAATAAAATAGTTCTGTATTAAATGTATACTGTCTGGTTAAAAAGTATTTATGAATTATCAATTTTTTTATTAAAGAATGTAATCTAGTATTATACTTTATGATTTTTCAGGTAAATAATTCATTTTTCTAGTATCATACTTTATGCTTTTCAGTTAAATAATTCATTTTCTTGTATTTTCATTGTTTTTGAAACAAAAAACATAATTATCATACAAAAACAAGTCACTTCTGGATATTTAATATCTGTAGTAATTCTGCAGAGCTAGTAGAAATTGTTTAACAAACTTGTACTTCACAATTTATCAGTAGAATTTGTCTTTGGGTTAGTTAGATTTTCTTCTCTTTTTTTATGGTAAAATGTTCAAATATTACACTTTCTTGAAATTTAATGATTTTGATTTTGTTTTATTTGCAACAGTGAAATTTCATGTGTATATATCATGATACATTTGTATATCCAATTACTTTATCAAATTTAATCAATAAAAAAGCGAATGAAAAAAAAAACATAAGAATCTTTGGAATATATAATATATTTTAACTTAATCTGCTTATTTTGAGAAAATATTTATAAAACCATGACTTTAAATATTCATTATGATTTAGAATTATTTATGAATTTAAAGGTTTAAAGAAAAAAAATTGTACACTGTGACTGAAATTCAATTCATGATTATGATTGGGGACAAAAAATCAGACAAATTAACTCAAAAGAAAGTCAAGTTTTATTCTATCATTATTACATTTGACTAATATTATGCTTTTATTAAATATGAATTGAGTGACACACTATTTTATTTTCTACATTGTTATTTGTTTTGCTATATGTGTAAAATGAAAGAAGGCTAAGAAAAGGGGATTATTTTTAATACCTTTTCCAGCTCCTTCTTAAGAGACAATTATACAACTACATTTTATGAAATTGAATAGTTTTTCAAGAATATTATGTATTCCTAGTCCTGTAAAATTGATGTTTCATCTGTCCTTTTTGTTGTAAAGCAATATAATAGCAAGAGTTGTCTTTCCTTATTTAAATTCAGGACATACTGTAGTATGAAATCACTTAAGTGGGTGGAAATGTTCTTATTTCAGCTGATACTATATTGTCACTTCCCCAAAATTTCTTTTTGCCATATTCCTTGATCACAAATTACAAATATGTTAGCTATGAAAGAATAAAATTTTAAGTATGAATTGATTTCAAGGATTTTGATGTCTATTTAATGGAAGAAAATGTGTTTGTGATACACTGATACCCTTGGGCAGCCCAATATTAAGAGATACAACTGAATTTAAGAATACATGTAGCAAACTCCAAAGGTTCCAAGGTTGAAATGTTGGTATCAATAAAGTTGTGTTACATGGAATGTACAATGATGACATATGCTTATATACTTAAGTTATTGCTTATGTTTAAAGGTTATGAAAAGCAAATTCAATTCTAAGGTCAAGGTCACCAGGTCAAACATTTAAATAATCAAGCCCCCCCCCCCCAGGTCAAATTTCAAAAGTCAAGGTCATGAGGTAAAAAAAACTTTGACTACTGTTGAAAAGGTTTGGTTACAAAAAAATGCATGTATATCTATTGTGTGAAACACAAGCTATAACCACAGGAGCTCAATGCCAACAACCCTCAATGAAATTATCCCCTCACATCATAGTTGCAGGATGATATAGTAATGCTGTTGTTTGTGTTTATGAAAGTGAGTTTGTGCGTGTGTACATCATACTTTTGTATACAGCCTAGAGGACACAGTTTTGAACGAATCTTGACCACACTTCATACATTTATTCCATATGACAAGAGGAAGAACCCTATTGATTTTCAAGGTCACAGGTAGGAAATGTCTAAAATCCTTGTATACAGCCTAGAGGGCACAGTTTTGATCGGATCTTGACCAAACTTCATACACATATTCCTTATGGTGAGAGGAAGAACATTTTAAGGTCATAGGTCAGGGTCACAGATTAGAAATGGTTGAAATCCTTGTATACACCCATGGGAGTGCAGTTTTGATTTGATCTTTACTCAACTTCATAACTTCTTGCTTATGACAGGAGGAAGAGTCCTAATAATACTCCTATTGATTTTCAAGGTCATAGATCAGATTTCAAGGTCACAGATTGAAAATAGTCAAAGTTTTTGTGGAAATTGTTAAAATCCTTGTACACAGCTTAGCTAGTTTAAACATATTTTATTCTATTAAATAGATCACAATTAATACAATATAACATTAGATTGATAGAGGGATCTGAAAAGAAGCGTAACGCTTATATTAATTCATCTCCCTAGGGCGTGCATTCTATAACACCGCGTGGGATCGAAACGTATGATGTTACGGATGATTTTATTGTTTTCTGATACTGCACAAAATTGATGAGACGTTGCAGTAGGGTAACGCCTAATAAGTAAATCCATATCGTTTATATACCTGATAAGTCTATAGTTTTTCCAAACACTTCAAGAGTTCGTCAAAGGGCAGGATTTTCTGTCGTCGACAAACTATTGAAGTGTTTGCAAAAACTATAAAGTTTTCATATACCTGGACCATATGGATTGAATTATTTGGCATCGCCCTGCTGCAACGGCTCATCAGTTTTGTAAAGTTTAGTTTAGAAAATGAAAAAAATACCAAAAAAACTATGTAAGGAATCACAACACCATACGTTTCGATCCCACGCGGTGTATAAGTATAATGTGACAAATTTTCGATTTTGAATAAAGATAGAAAAAAAACCCCCACACAAACCAAAACAACAACTTAGAGGGTGCAGTTTTGATGGGATCTTTATTAAACTTCACACAATTCTTGTTAATGACGGGGAGAAGAGCCCCATTGATTTTCAAGGTCATGTGTCTTTGAGGTCACAGATTGGAAATACATTTATATAAAATCCTTGTATATTGTATATTGTATACAACGTAGAGGACACAGTTTTTATTGGATCTTTACCAAAATTCATACATTTATTGCTCATGACAAGAAGAGGCCTCTCGATTTCTAAGGTTAAATTTCAAGGTCTTTGCGTTGCCTAGGTTTTATAATCTTTGTCGCAAGGGGATATAGTAATGCAACCGTTCGTGTGTAAGTGAGTGTGTAAGTGTACAGGCTTTCTACTGTTCCTACTTTTTCATTGTGATCCTATTTTTTTTCCTACTTTTTCTTCAAAACCTCCTACTATTCCTACTTTTTCATATCAAAAGTAAAAAAATTACTTGCTTCGCTGTCATCGACATCTGATTCAAAGATTTATTTTAAATTTCGGGCTCGCTTTGCTCGCCCTTTCTGTATATATCAGATGAAAAAACAATCTGTCCTTATTTCTCTCTGTGCTTTCCTCAAAGGTGAACATAACCAGTCTACAAACATTGCTTACTAAGATTTTGTGTGTCATACTTACTGAAATTTGTCACTAAAAGTGAAGGAAAAATTCATTCTTTTCCCATATTAATTCCTACTTTTTCCTACTTTTTACCTACTTTTTTTCATTGACTACTCCTACTTTTTTCCTACTTTTTCATCAAGGTAGAGTAGAAAGCCTGAGTGTATTACTGTATATCACTTTTTTTCTTGTATACAGCCTGGAGTACACATTTTATGTTGACTCTCTATCAAACTTTATACTATAATTTGTCATGACATAAGTAACAAGCTTATTGATTTTCAAAGGTCACGGTCACAGATTGGAAAGGTTTAAAATGTGTACAGCTTGGAGGATATAGTTTTGATTCGACCTTGACCAAACGTTAGACACTAATTGCTTGTGACAAGAGGAAGAACCTTATTGATATCCTTGTATACAGCCTAGAGGAGACACTTTTGATTGGATCTTGCCCAAAATTCATACGCTTATTGTTTTTTTTTTTCTGACATGAGGAAGAAACCTATTGATATTCAAGGTCAAATGTGAAGGTCACAGATTGGAAATGATTAAATCCTTGTATACTTCCTAGAGGGTAAAGTTTTGGTTGAACCTTCACCAAACTTCATAAATTTTAAAATTGCCTATGACAAGAGGAAAATTCCTATTGATTTGTATATGGTTTAGAGAGCACAGTTTTTATTGGATCTTGGCCAAACTATATAAACTTAATGCTAATGACAAGAGAAAGAATCCTATTGATTTTCAGGGTCATAGGTATAAGGTCAAGGTAACGTCATTGTCATAATTTTTGTATACGCTCTTAAGTTGCGGACAAGTGACTGATAGTGACCAGTTCGCTATCGGCTCATTAATACTTGCTTCCTGTAAGGTTTCGTGAAAGTTTGTCAACGGTTGCAGCGCAGAGATGTTTAAATGTGTCAGCTAATCAGAGCACACGGCGTCCATATTTGTTGACCGATCAGCTTGAAAAAAAAAAACACACAAACTTGTTGGAAGACCTTGAGTACTTTCTCCCTGTATGAGGGCTGATTGATATGTTGTGAGCATCGGTTTTCTGGGTTGCAGAAGGTATTCTGCTGATAGATTATCTCCAAAAAGGACAAGCAATCAATGACACATACTACGCTTCGCGTTTAAGGTGTGTTGTTCCATTAGGACAATGCTCCTGTTCACAGGTCTGTCACTACCATGGCTGCCATTCATGATTGTGGTTTTGATTTGAGCATCCGCCTTATTTACCTGATCTTGCTCCATCAGACTTTAATCCGTTCCCAAAACTGAAAGCAGCTATTCCTGGAACCCACTTTCAGTCCGATGATAACGTCATACTTGCAGTGGGTGGCTTTCTGGCCAGTAGATAAGGAGTTCTTTCAAAGTGGTATCAAGGTCCTTAAACACCGATGGCAAAAGAGTATAGATACTGAAGGGGATTATGTAGAAAAATAATGCAAAATGTCTGATAAAATTCAAATCCTTAAATACGAGACTCGCAACATATCAATCAGTCCATGTAATGTTTCCTGAAATTTGGTGCAGCGTTTGCAGAGGAGGTGTCGAAGATGCTTCCACCAATCGGTGCAACCAATTTACAGAATATCGTGAAAACTTTTTTTCATAGTACTCCAGTTCCTCCACCAATAAATTTGTTTAAGAATATGATTGGCTGACCCATTTTCGACTTCCTCTCTACAACCACCGATTACTTTGATAGAATGACACATTTTGGACTCCTCTTAAATAGGTGTACAGAATTTTATCAAATGTGAAACATTTTGATCAAGTGATTGATCTGCAGTTTCAGGCAACGATGTCTTCGATATTTATCCTTATATATACATTTGTATATGTATATGTGGATGAGATATGGATCTTCAGAATGACAAATCTCGATCAAGACAACGCTATAGTGATCACAGCGGATCACACACACATTATACAAAAAGGAGGGGGACAGCACGCAAAACAACCACGTCAACAAACAGACAGAGACACTGAGAACAATCACATCAAAACGACGACCAACAGACAATTAAGACAACGCATTATTGAAAGTGTTAAGTTGTTACATGTACTCCTGAATTGTTATATAGAACGAAACGCATGTAATATGGAAAGGGATTTCCAGCGAGATCACCCTCTACTGAACATGTCCGCATGGTTGTAACAAACACCGAATATCATACTATAACAAACAACAGGGGACAACGAGGTGCACAACGAAACCCGCACGAAATGAACAGTTAAACAATTAAAGCGGACACACCTTAACGAGGAACAAGAATCAAAACACATAAACTAAGGGAGGCCAATCAGAACCCTTGGCAGCCATATTTGTTGACCGATCGGCACGAAAAATACAAACTTTGTAGAAAACCTTGAGTTCTTGCTTTCTGTAAGGTTTCGTGAAATCTTGCGCAGTGGTTGCAGAGGAAACGTTGAAAATGTAAAACGTTTACGCTGGACGGACGGACGATGGACGGCGCGCTATGACAATAGCTCACTTGAGCTTCGCTCAGATGAGCTAAGAAAACAAGAGGCCCAAGGGGGCCACATCGCTCACCTGAGGAGACTGTATGTATGTTTTCAATCAAAGTCAAGACCTGAAGGAAATCGCTTTTAGTGAAACTTTGAGAAGGACAGGTGAGCTAAAAACAACAATACTTGTAGGGGACCATGATTTCTTCATTCCTACCAAGTTTAACGAAAATCTGTTCAGTGGTTCTGGAGAAGAAGTTGAAAATGTATGAAAATCATCCACTCCTTCTTCTTGCGTAATCTAAGTAACCCGAGAGAGATAGTTATACAGAAGCTAAAACAAAATAACAGTCCCCCTCCCCATCCTTTCACTGTGTTATTGATAACATTGATCTGTTCTTACATTAATATATTGAGCTGCTCTCAATATTGTAATTTCAAAGTTGTATATCTAAGTCTTCACAAGATAAATTTGAAAATACTTATTCATCTTTTTAAAATTATTTAGTTTCCTTTTCCATACTTATTTAATAATTTAAAATATATAACTTTCAAATGAATCGATAATCCAAAAACTTAAACCTCAAAAACATATATCAATATTTAAGAAAGACAACTCTTGCATACATGAACATGTACCAACTTATACGAAACTAAAGTTAACAGGGTACCAGAACTTGAACTTACAAGCCTTGGGTCCATGTTCACAGTAAACATATCTATTCATGATTGAAAAAATACTCATAAAAATCTGTTCAGCAGTTCTGGAGAAGAAGTTGAATATGTATGAAAATCAACCCCCCCCTTTCCTTTTCATATAAGAAAATAATTCATAAAAAATCAAAAAATTAAAATTTCAGTATAGAATACATATCAAAGCATTTATGAACTTAAATGTGATAAATGTGCAGTAAATGAATGTGTAAAATCATACACATATAGAATTAATTAAAGACATAGTGCAAAAATGTGCATTTCTGACAAAGTCCGAAAAGACGTCAAAAACGCGTCAAAAATTTGACTTCTGAGTGGAACCAAAAATAACAACACTTCTTAAGACATCTCTCTAGATCATCCTGATGCTTTCGGTTTGTCGATACCTGCTTCCATTCTGAAGAAGAAGTTTGTCAAAGGAGGGTACCCCCTGTAACCTACTTTTGCCTCTGGTGGCGCCACCTGTTGATGGATCCAGACGAAAAACAACAACACTTGTAGGGGACAATGAGTACTTCATTCCTGGCGCCACCTGTTGATGGATCCAGACGAAAAACAACAACACTTGTAGGGGACAATGAGTACTTCATTCCTACCAAGTTTCATGAAAATCTGTTCAGTGGTTCTGGAGAAGAAGTTGAATATGTATGAAAATCACCCCCCCCCCCCTTCCTTTTCACATAAGAAAAAAATTAATACAAAATCAAAAAATTTAAATTTTAGAATAAAATACTTATCAAAGCATTTAGTAACTTAAATATGATAAATATGCAGTAAATGAATGTGTAAAATCATACACTTATTGAGTTATTTAAAGAAATAGTGCAAAAATGTGCATTTCTGACGAAGTCCGAAAAGACGTCAAAAACGCGTCAAAAATTTGACTTCCAAGTGGAACCAAAAATAACAACACTTTTTAAGACATCTCTCTAGATCATCCTGATGCTTTCGGTTTGTCGATACGTGCTTCCGTTCTGAAGAAGAAGTTTGTCAAATGAGGGTACCCCCTGTGACCTACTTTTGCCTCTGGTGGCGCCACCTGTTGATGGATCCGGACGAAAAACAACAACACTTGTAGGGGACAATGAGTACTTCATTCCTACCAAGTTTCATGAAAATCTGTTCAGTGGTTCTGGAGAAGAAGTCGAAAATGTTGAAAAGTTTACGACGGACGACGGACGACGGACAGACGACAGACGACGGACGACGGACGCCGGACGGTGCGCTATGACAATAGCTCACTTGAGCTTTGCTCAGGTAAGCTAAAAAGGGACGAAGACCGCAACGCGAATCCGAAGGAGGGGGAGGGGGATTCTTACAGCATGTACACGAAATAGAGTAAGTTTGTTGTTGCATTTACTTTAGTTTACATGAAAACTGGCAAGCGTAGCGAGCCGGAAAACTTTAAGATATGAAGTTCTCTTTCTGTTTTAATTCAGACATTCAAAACATATACAACTTTATTCTATATCGGCGGCGGAGCGAGCCGGAAAATTCTGGGAATCGATGGTCACATTTTGTCTTAAGAATACAATCTCTCTCTCTCTCTCTCTCTCTCTCTCTCTCTCTCTCTCTCTCTCTCTCTCTCTCTCTCTCTCTCTCTCTCTCTCTCTCTCTCTCTCATTTTCCAAGCTCTATTTTTGTTTGACCAAAAAGGGGAGGGTGGGAAGGTTAGGGCATTGTAGCACAACTATCCACCTATCTGACCTGACTAGATCGGCACATGAACATAAAGCATTTATTAATTATTCAAGTCTTAATTTGAATTTTTATATGTATATGATATTATATATCCATTCAAACACAATGTGCGGCGAGCGAAGCGAGCCGAAAATTTTTCCAAAGTAATGAGAATAAGCACAAAAAGAGTATTCTGAATCAATAACTATAGGTGAAAATAGGGGGGCCTGCTCCCCCCTCTAAATCCGCCACTGAAAAAAAAAAAAACTTTCAGATGGGAAAAGCGACCATCTTCCAGTCTTCTATGACGAGAGTGGACAGCGCTCGTCACAACCCTTTTCTTCCTTTTTTATGCCGTTACAAATAAAGGGCGAGGGGATTCGAATGCGCTCGTCATGGAGTCCCTTTGTCACGGTCGAGAAGTGTGCAATGTTTAAAGATGTTGCTTTTAAAAAAAGGATTGTTCCAGTACCATGCTTTCGCTGGGGTCAAATCTACGGAAGCCAGTTCGTGCCATGTTATAAAATTTTCATATCTCGTAGTTACGAGACACAAATCTCGAAATTACGAGAAACAAATCTCGTAGTTACGAGAACAAATTCTCGAAGTTACGAGGAAAAATAATTCAAACTGAATGGCATAAAAAGGCCTTCCTATAATGATATTCTTGTTTTTACTACATTTTAAATGAAAAAAGTATGAAAGGCAAGGATTTTGCCCAAAAAAACCTTCAACAAAATTTGCAATTTCAAATGTGATGACTTTAAACATTTATGAACTTCTTTTGATATGAATTCATGTCCAATCATGTCCAAAGTATGTAAAGACTCAAAAAAAAATGATAATAATGAATGAAATTAAGCATTTCCAATTTTCAGCAGTTTTTGATGAAATTTTTTATTCTTAGCCCAAAATTTGTACGAAACACCTGAACTGGCAAAGTTTAAACCCTATTCATTTTAGAGTAGGACCTCTCCACTTTCAGAAAATACTTTAAAATCCCACAAACTCTGGGGTATTTTGGAGAAATCGGATCCATACAGGGATACCATTTTTCATAAAAATTACAAAGTTTTTAAAAAATAAAATACCCATTTTTGTCCCCAAAACCAAAAGATAAATGCAAACATCGAATTTTTACCTTCAAATTATGTTTTTTTATTATTTGTATTTTTAGATATGAAATATTAATTTGTCGCGATTCGATCGAGATGATTATATATTACATTGAATAATTTACTCCCTATACATGTATCCTTATTATATGGAGACTAGATTAAATGTTTTCAATTGTTATGTATCAAGTATACTGAATTATTGTGAATTGTGGGGTTTATATGAAGTGAAAGATATAGAGAGAATCCATCTTAATTATTTTAAAAGAACTGTAGGTGTAAAGAAGAGTAACTCCAGTTATATGATTTATTCCGAATTAGGAATTTACCCTTTTATTGTTGACAGAAAAATTAGAATATAGTGGAGTGCCTTATGTAAGAAAATAAGCTGCCGTGGGAATTTTATGATTAAAGCAAACCACTATGATAAAGATATTAACTATGGGCTAGTATTACAGAAAAAGTTTGATAGACCTCTGAGATATGTGGCAGTTGCGATATTTTGGGGGTAAAACACCCTTTTCTATGCAAAAATCATGAAAAACTGGAAAAAATTTATAACTTTTGCATGAAAAATGTTAACAAAACTTAAAAGATGTAAATATACTTAAATTCTGTTGTTTTTTCGAATAAAATAAATTTCAAATTCAAATTTTGATATCAAATGTGGTTTTTCGGGCAAAAAAAAACCTTTTCTAGGCTAAAATCGTGAAAAATTGGAAATAATTTATAAATTTAACGTTTTAACTGATTTCAAAAATTAAAAGATGTTTACATATTTAATTTCTGATGTTCTTTTGATTGAAATGAGTTTTCAATTCAGATTCTTATATTAAATGTGTTTTTTGGGGAGAAAATTCCCTTTTCTAGGCCAAAATCATGAAAAATTGGAAATAAATTATAACTTTTACATGAAAAATGATGACAAAAATTAAAAGATGTTAATGCACAAAATTCCTTATGTTCTTTCCATTAAAATGAGTTTCCAAATCGAATTCCTATGTCAAATGTGTTTTTTGGGGCAAAAACCCATTTTCTATGCAAAAATCATGGAAAACTGGAAATAATTTATAAGTTTTGCATTAAAAATGATAACAGAAATTAAAAGATGTAAATGTACTTAGTTTCTGATGTTCTTTCATATTAAATAAGTTTCAAATTCGAATTCCTACAACAAATGTGGTTTTGGGGTGAAAAAGCCCTTTTCTAGGCTAAAATCATGAAAAATTGGAAATAATATATAACTTTAGCATATATACTGATTTCGAAAATTAAAAGATGTTTATATATTCAATTTATAATGTTCTTTCACATGGAATGAGTTTTCAATTCAAATTCTTATGTTGAATGTGTTTTTTGGGAGAAAATGCCCTTTTCAAGGCGAAAATCATGAAAAACTAGAAATGCTTCATAACTTTTGCATAAAGAATAGTAACAAAGTTTAAAGATGGTTATGTACTTTATTTCTTATGTTCTTTCAAATGAAATGAGTTTCCAAATTTTTTGAAAATTGAATTTGAAAATTGGAGATAATATACATGTATGACATTCAATTAAAACCTGATTTTTAAAAAAATTGAAAAAAATGTTAAACTTTACACAAAATGTACATACATGACTTCATTGTTCTTGACAAATTAATTTTGAATCCTATTTTCTATGCTTACTAAAAAACATAATTTGTTTACAGTAAAATCTCATGTAGCTTATTACTGGACATTGTTTTTACTCTAAAACACATGTGTATTGATCAGGGCTCTTGATCAGCCTAATTTGGGCCCGATATTTGGCAAAATTCTCAATGCAATATAGTATCTATTTTGAGACTAAATGTTAGACATTTTTATTTTTATATACCCATGAGACATTACTTGTTGAAATGTTCTTATGATACACTGAAATTTTACAATAGAACAATCATATAATTTAGTATTTCAATTTCATAGTCCATATTAATGGACCAATTTTCCAAAGTGAAAACCTCTTGGAAAATAATAATAAAATCCCCAGGAGGTAAAAGCTCTATATTTCAAGTGAAAAGACATTCAAATTGATTTCATTTCCCGATCTTTGATTAAATGCTGTTGTTTTTCCCAATTTCAAAGGCCTCTTATACAAGAATTCAAATTTGAAACTTATTTCATCCAAAAGAAGATAAGAAATTAAGTACATTTGCATCTGTTATCACTTTTTTACGCAAAAGGTATAAATTATTTCCAGTTTTTCATGATTTTTGCATAGAAAATGGGTTTTGTCCCCTCCCAAACATATATGACATAGGAATTCAAATTGGAAACTCATTTCAATGGAAAGAACATAGGAATTTATTATATTCACATCTTTAAAAATTTTTGTTACTATTTTTTATGCAAAAGTTATCAATTATTTCCAGTTTTTCATAATTTTGGCCTAGAAAAGGGCATTTTCTCCCAAAAAACACATTTGATATAAGAATTTGAATTAAAAACTCATTTCATTCAAAAGAACATCAGAAATTGAAAATATAAACATCTTTTAATTTTTGAAATCAGTAAAAATGCTTAAATTATGTATTATTTCCAATTTTTCATGATTTTACCATAGAAAAGGTCTTTTAGCCCCATAATACACATTTGATATGGGAATTCGAATTTGAAACTCATTTAATTCGAAAGAACATAAGAAATTAAGTATATTTACATCTTTTAAGTTGTATTATCGTTTTTAATGCAAAACTAATAGATTATTTCCAGTTTTTCATGATTTTTGCATAGAAAATGGATTTTTGCCCCCAAAAAAGACATTTGATGTAGAAATTCGAGTTTTAGACTCATTCCAATTGTAAGAACATAAGAACTTATGTATACTAAGATCTTTTAATTTTTGTTATCTTTTGTTATGCAAAAGTTATGAATTATTTCCAGTTTTTCATGATTTTGGCCTAGAAAAGGGCATTTTCTCCCAAAAAACACATTTGATTTAGGAATTCGAATTTAAAACTCATTTAATTCGAAAGAACATCAGACATTAAGTACATTTACATCTTTTTATTTCTATTATCATTTTTAATGCAAAACTTATAAATTATTTCCAGTTTTTCATGATTTTTGCACAGAAAATAGATTTTTATCCCAAAAAAGACATTTGATATAAAAATTTGAGTTTAAGACTCATTCCAATAGAAAGAACATAAGAAATTAAGTATACTAATGTCTTTTAATTGTTGTTATCTTTTGTTATGCAAAAGTTATGAATTATTTCCAGTTTTTCATGATTTTGGCCTAGAAAAGGGCATTTTCTCCCAAAAAACACATTTAATATAAGAATTTGAATTGAACACTCATTTCATTGGAAAGAACATCAGAAATTGAGTATGTAAACATCTTTTAATTTTTGAAATCAGCTATTATGTTTAAGTTATGAATTATTTCCAATTTTTCATGATTTTAGCCCAGAAAAGGGCTTTTTCGCCCAAAAATACACATATGATATAGGATTTCGAATTTGAAACTCATTTAATTTGAAAGAGCATAAGAAATTAAGTAAATTTACATCTTTTTATTTCTGTCATCATTTTTAATGCAAAACTTATAAATTATTTCCAGTTTTTCATGGTTTTTGCATAGAAAAGGGGTTTTTGCCCCCAAAATATCGCAACTGCCACATATCTCAGAGGTCTATCAAACTTTTTCTGTAATACTAGCCCATAGTTAATAACTTTAGCATAGTGGTTTGCTTTAATCATAAAATTCCCACTGCATTACATAAGGCACTCCACTAATATTGAAATACTGGTTTAAACTTTTAAGAACAGATAATTGTATTCTAAGGTCGCTTTATGATGATATGCTAGAAAACATTGATAAATATAATTCTTGGCTGACGGGGGTACTTATTATATGATTGTGGATTTGGACATGTTTGGAATTATCAGTATGTTGAAAATTAAAAATGGTTTATATATGAGATATCTCAGAGAATTAAAGATATGTTTCTTCAAGAACATCAGAGAAATCAAGAGAAATGAGATCCTTAAAATTCACCTAAATGTTTCTTATGTAGATATTTAACATATTCTCATTCTATTCAGTACCGTCTTCCTTGTAATTTTGAAAAGACTTTGACAAATTAAAATTTAGAGTCTCTTCTCATCAGTTGTCGATTGAAACAAGTAGATATGCAAATGAATCTAGATCTCAGAGAATATGTCATAAATGTCAGTTAGGTGCGATTGAGGACGAGTTTCATTTTATCCTGGAGTGCCCCCTTTACAGTAATTTACGACGTTAATACATAAAATATTATTTTTGGAGAAGACCCTCTATGTTCAAATTAGTACAGCTTTTTACTACTAAAAACAAGAAAACACTCAGCGATTTAGCAAGGTATCTAATTAAAAGTCTAAGTTTACGGAGTTAATCATGTCCGTCCTCCATGGCATTTTCCTACGTCAATAAAACTTATTTGTAATATAGAGAATTCAAATGTATTTTCATATCTATATATTGAAATGTGAATGATTGAACTTTGTAATGTGAATCCATTATTATATTTAATGTACATAAACAAACAAACATCGGCGAGCAGAGCGAGTCGCGAAAATTGTGAAAATTGTGATTAATTTACATTACTTTTTGTCTATATTTCATGCGAATAAAAAGATAAAAGATGCATGTGTCAAGTTTTCCAAATAAACAGACATGTTAAAATGACAAAACCTTGAAAAAGATGAGGGAGTTAGGTACTGTTAAAAATACGAGATCCTGAGGTCTAGGACAATTATAAAATTATTTAGTATAAAAATTGAAAATGATTAAGGAATTGTGCAGAAAAAAATATTGTGTATTTGTATTGTAGATGGCGAGCGAAGCGAAATTTTAGGTTAAAAAAAACCTTTTTGTGCAGCGTTAGATCCCTTTCAATTAGAAATAGGCCAAAGCTGCAATACGTCTCCATCTCCGAAAATCCCGGGGGAATCCAGACCCCCCCCCCCCCCCGCCACTGGATTCGCGCATGGTTTATTTATCATGCCAAAAAAAAAAAAACAAAAAAAAAACAGAGTATTTTCAATTAATTTTCAGATGGTTTTCACAATTTTGTGATATTGAAATCCTTTGCCTAAATTTTGATATCACTTTGTTCATTTTCATCAAGAAAATCATAAACATGAGAGCAATCTCTAGCTTATCTGACGAGTTGCAAATACCGTATGATGGCATCTTGGAACATCGCCGTCGAACCAAGTGACAAACATGAACCATAACTCGTGCAAAAAAAAAAAATAAATAAATAAAAATCATTTTCCCCATTTTCTTTGGTGAATGACAAATATGGATAATTACCATATCCCTGTATACAGCACAAAATCGATAATTCAGAAAATCAGAAACCGAAGGCATACAAAATCAGGATAAAACAGAAACCAAAGCAAAGAAACAAAAACCTCCACCACATGAAAAGAAGCGGACTCCCGATATGAGAGTGAGACCAGGTGCCCAGGAAGAGTAAGCACCTCCTGCTTGCATGCAACACCCGTCGCTTCAATTCGGTAGAACTGTCACATCCGGTAACTTCCATTTCGGAAGACATAGAATACAATCTTTGGTTGGATGGTTCAAATGGTCTATGACAGAATATCATCCACCATTCTGGAGAGTGGGACATCATAGCGTATGACGAGTTCCCCAAATCGACCGTAGAACTTCCTCAGTCTTGTGTAACAATGTTGTTATGACAAATGTTTCAATATTATGCATATTTCTAAGTTCAGAGGGCCAGAACTCCTGTAAAACAGAATCGATAGGCTTTTTTGTAAGACCAAGTAACCTTACGAACAATCAGACATACCTACATTACCTTACCCTTGGTGTCAAATATTATATAAAGATCTGAGTATTCTGGTTATTATACACACCCTATAACCTGGTCCAATCTTTACAAGAACACCTCCATTATGTCTGATGTAAGAATAGACCTCCATTTATCTGGAATTATGCAGGAAGCCTACATCCTCTGATATCAACCGATTTGTATTGAATGTCTACTCTGGTCTATACTTATGTTATCACAATAGAAACTTCACAGATCACATACCTATTTTGTTAATTAGGTGACTGACTTCTGTGCAAAACAAATGAAAAATAAAAAAAAATAAAAAAATAAAGGGGGGATAAAAAAAAAATACTGACTGAAATCTGAGGGAGACATTTTAGGACTACGATAGGTGAGGGTGCGCTTAAAGAGGTGACACATATTCTGTTCAGTTCGTGACAGCGGTATTTCAGCAACATTTCTAGTTATTGTAAGTTTTAGCAAGCAATTTGAAATAATTTTAGAAAAATTAAATAAATCGGAATATAATGCGTAGAACTCTAGGAAAATCCAAGAGAAATTGCTTTATAAACGAATATATATACACGTACATGTATAAGTTGAAGTTAACTAACCAGAAAAGATTCTAAACTGTATTGAATAAAAACTTTGAGCAGAGTTCTAAAAAAATATGTTCAAACTACAGGCCATTTTGGCCAAAAAGCGAGGGTAAGGCTTCCAGTAGCAATTTATTTATTCATGAAAAAGCAGCAAAAATGCAACAATAACAACAACCCTTCCACCCACTCCAAGAAAGAAAAGGAAAATAGAAAGCGAAACAAAACGAATTGCTTAACTAAAATATACACACTGTTACTTTTATTCAGACTGTTCTGCATACAGATATGTAGCATATTTTTTTTTATTTTAACCCCCCCCCCCCCCCCAAAGAAAAAAAACTGGTGAAGAAAAACGTTGTTTGTTTGTTCCATTGCCTACATTGTATTTGTTTCACTTCTTCCAATTTCTAGGTTTCAGTTGTATCGTATCGCATACATGCATGTAGCTCCTGATTTATTTATATTCTTTAGTATACGCATTGATGTTTTATAAATGGTACTATCCCGTTTATATTGCTTCAACTCGAAAAATAAGAATTACATCATCAACATATTTTTTAGACGGAAGGGGCAGATAATTCTTGTGCATGAAGGGAAACTAGTTGATTCCGTCTGACCTTCTATCTTCCGGCGTTAGATTTTAGAAATGAATAAACAATGATAGATATGTCCAGAACGGTGGGGTTTAGTTTATTTTAAACATATTTATCTTGAATCAAGTTATCATAAACGAAACATGACAATTGAGATTGGAAAACAAGCAGATTACTACTTATATTAATTCCGCTCTCATTATAATACTAATATAAGAAGTATGTGAATGGTCACATTCTACCTGAATGGAAATGTAAGTAAATTAAACAAAATAATTTGCAATAATGTGGTTGATAACAAACGGAAGAACAAGATACAAATGTTATAATGAACAAATAGAGAGAAAAAGAAGTGAAGAAAGAAGAATGAATAACGGGTCACTATAATCTATGAAAGGAAAAGGATTCTGAGAATAGACGAGTTACTCCAAGTCTTCTCCTTATTCCAAGGACAAAACAATAGCAATATCAATAGTACAGTATATAACTTATACTTATTTTATAATTATTGCTACATAAAACATTATATATATGATTGCAGAGTAGGACTTGGACCGGTCTCAATATCGCCACATAAAATCAACAACATATACACAAAAACAAAAATACAAAAATTCCGAGGATATAAAGAAACAAGGAGTACATCTAGATTGAGGATAAGTATTTGAAACTGAACTATTTCTAAATAGCTATTTTCCATACAAGCTACACATTGGATAATAGATGACATAAAACTAAAATATGATAATATAAATATATATGATATAAAACTATATTATGCTAATGATATCAAAATAGATTATATAAAACTATAATATGATAATGATAATATATGATGATAAGTAGTATAAAACTAATCATGTCAACACAATTGTATGACGATTGACTATGACTGCAGATAAAAAATATACATGATATAATAAAACAATACTTATTATAATTATAAAATTATATAATATACCGTATCTATACCATTCCATTATTTCCCGTCCCATAATCGATATACCGGTGTATATCGACCAGAATTCAAATGTATAATTTTACTGAATAAGTTTTCAATTATTATGCGATTAAAATTATGAATCTTTATTTTATCGATGATTGTCAGGCAAAATGAAAATACACTTACAATACCAAGATGAACTTATTTTGGCGGAAAATCATGAAAATAAAATTAACTTAAGCTATCAAAAGATAACCCATGATAAATCAAATTGACAGGTCGAAAACATAGGCTTGATAAATAAATAAATAAAAATTACAGAAATTCATAAAGTAAATGAATAAATAAATAAATAAATAAATAAATAAATAAATAAATAAATAAATAAATAAATAAATAAATAAATAAATAAATAAATAAATAACATTCAGACATTCATTAAATATTGCCTTCATTTAGGATACAGCTCGGTTCCTCTAGCCATATGTCACATGTTTGAACATGCATTTGATTTGATGTGAAGTTTTTACTTTTCTAAACAAATACTTTAATTGTTCTCTGATACTGTGGTATTTAATAGCGAATTGTTTAATGATTTTGACCTCATATGTTGGTGGGTGAACTGCATCCAAAGTGGAATCACAAAGAAGTTTCTTGAAAAAAAATATAACGATCAAACGAAAGATAAATTGCAACAAAAGTGCAATAAATAATTAGTAAGCGACTATCAAAGCTTCCGTCGGCATCACTCCGTCATACGCTCCAATTAGACATATGCACCGCCAACTTTCAGAGACCAGTCTCCTTTTGATACTTTTTCCATCCTGCTTTCATGTAGAATTTTTATTAACGATTTCGTTTTTGATTTTATAATTTTGTGGTGCCGATTCGACTAGTGCAAAATTATCTAAAGATCTCATCATTCTGATATCGGACGCGTAGTTATTATTCAATAGAAAATATAAAAAATGAAATGTGGAGAGTCCCATTCTATCTATACAATAATGGAACGAAAAAAAAAATCTTCAGTGATAAAAAGACTTTAAAAAGTGTAAAAACGTGTGAAAATCACACCCTAAGACATTTTCTGTGTCCTTGGGGTGAAGTTGGCACAAGGTGGACAGCAGTAACTTAATCCGGCGTAAAACTAATTTAACACCACCTGTAGATACGTAACCTCTGGCAAACAAAATCTACACAATGCTATGTGTTAATAAGAAGTTTTCTTAAAATATTTCTCTCCGCCTTTGTTGTTTCCTCGTTGCCATAAAAGGACTTCGATAAGAAAACGCGCGGGCGTCAGAGAGAGAAATGTTATGTGCCGGTAACAACGACTTATAACATAATATTATTAGTTGCATAATATCTACATCGAATTTTGTATTGAATAAAATCCCCGTCCACATTTAATCATGAAATAGGAAATTCCGGACTGAGTAATTCTTTACATAGGCATAGACTTCGTCTAATATTCTGTCTAGTTTCCTTGCGCTCAGGTGGAAAAATTGTGTATTCCTCTGATAAAGAATCCCATTTGTGCCTCTCCTATGAAATGCATTACTACAATGTGATAATAAACTATTTAACTGACCGAAGGTGACAGAAAACTACATTTACAGGTCAGATCCTCAAGATGGCGACATTCTCTAGGGAAATAGAGTGTAAACAAATCGAGAGGTATTGCTCATTCGCTTCAGCCTTATAAGGTAACACAAAGGATTGTCGGAACTTCAAAGGGTACCGACAAATGCTGGTTCTGTATGGAAATCACCATGTCCTCAAATGACACGTATCGATGCTCAAATATACAATTTAATCAATAATTAAACCGCTGAAACACAAGTGTTGTCTTTTTGACATAGTAATTTTCATACATCAAATAATTATTTCAAATAGCTTTCGCCATCACTCAATTAATCATTCAATCATTAAACGTTGTGGACTCCCCCCCCCCCTCTTTTTTTTTAAATTGGAAATAAAGAAAAAATGCATATATATTAAGTCATGTATTTACGATCGCAAGAGTAAATTTGACTAATACTGCGGATCAAGATAATGTATAATATGTTAGATTTTAAGAATTTTAGTAATCATGTAATGTACTGTTAGCATTCATAAAAATGCTGCACACAAAAATTCGAACAAATTAAATTTCACACATGCCTACTCTATTATCACAATCTGGAGAAGTATAAAACGCCTTGTAATTTTATCAAGACAAAAAATGAAACATGACCACATCCTTTTTGCACAGTACTTGCACGCATTTACTCCTTTAAGATGTTGTTCTAAACATCAAAGGGAAGGCCGCTGAGGGAAATGTCCTCTGATATTTTTTCAAAATATACAAATGTAAATATTGAACATTCTGAGCTTGATTCTAGATACGCATGCGGTGATAAGGCAGGATTACATTGTAAATGAATAAAACACATACTTTTCCATGATACGTATAACTCAGATCCCCCAGGGGGTGTCGAAACAAAAGAAAAACAATAAAATTTGGCGAAAAAATTACACGCAGGTGCCCCTTGGCGAGCCTTATGAGTACCGAAGACTTGATGTTATCTGCATTTTGATTGGACGAAGGTATAAGTGCTTGCTGCCAATTGGGCGCTTACCATCTGAATAGCTTCACCAGAGTATATTCATGGCGGACTCGAAACGTGTGTTGTACTGTGCAACAAAAACTTAATTATTGGATTGTTTTTAACTTTGACAATGCCGCATGTGAACTCTGGCGGCTCTGAAGACTTTTTCTCAAACGATGAAGTGAAAGTTTACAAAGATGAAGGCGAGGAAGAGCAGAGATCTTCGGAAAATTTATCAGAGGATAAGCTCGGTCTAGTTACCGAAACAGAGGAGGTAGGCCAATCCTTTGATGTCCGACATCAAACAAGCCGTGCGCATTGTTATATTTAGAACTGGATATTACGGAAAGAGTGCAGATTAAATGCATTTAAAATAATTATTTTTCAGGGAAAAAGTAATGGAATTGGTAGTAATTTCCCTGGGAATGAGAAATCAGACGGTTCCAGATCCGACGATGGTAAGTTTATGAAATTTATTATGATTCATGAATATCACAACAAACAGTTCGTGTGATTTAATCCCCCTTTGCATGGTCCCCCCGTTGTCATAATGTATTGTGTTTCAGATAAAGACAAGTACTTCTTTTTCATAAAACTGAACAGAAACTTTCCATAAAATGATTTTGAAAGAAAAACTTTGCATTTCTAAGTTTTCCATGATTGATAAACTTGATTATCCAGTACAAACGTACTCGGGCATGTCAACGCTATGTACAGTAGATATTATGCATTGAATGGATATTTAGATTATTCATTTTAGATGTTTTAGATAATTCTTGGAGTAACAGAGTGTAGATATGTTCATGTAGATCTGTTATACCAGCGTCTATTTTGAATTTTCTGCCTGTTTGACCGACTGACCAATGAGAGTGACCAGTGGTGTTTGGTCAGTAATATGGATTATCTAATGAACTTAGGGGCTTCGGCAGGATGAGATACCACATGGCCGATGTGCTTGACATGCAGCCAAGTGTTTCATTATAAAGAAAGGGCTTTATTATTATCATTTATAAATAAATGCTCTATAATTTTTTCCTGTGAATATAAAACTAAAAGCACAAAACAAGATGGTTTGATAAAAAGTAAATATGTATTCAATTTCAAACAATGTAATTTTGTCACTCTGTGGATCAAGTGTACTGCTTGATTTAGCACAGTACATATAATTTCAAGACAGACTTTTTTTGGGGGGAGGGGGGGGGGGGTCGCGGGGGAAATATCAGATTGAATTAATCAGTGTTTTGTTATTATCATGATGGTGAAAATAAGCAAATATCATCAGAAAATAAGCAAATATCAGAAGTCAGAAGTGTTGATTGACAGCTCAATAAAAATAAAAGTTGTCAGGTGAATTTGAGAAGTTAAGAAAAAAGAAAAAAAAAAAAATCCCAGACACTTTTGTACGAACATATACTTTGAAATTTGAATATGTTTTAGTCTTTTAGCATCTTTGGCAAATTGCAAAAAATTAAGGTAATCAAAAATTTTGTTCCAAGGGAAATTTGTATAAACCTTTTGAAATGAATTTTGCTAGACAAATTTTACCTCTTCAATTTTGTTTTGATCTTGTGGTCAGTTGTCTACTGGTCTAATGACTTTTAGATTATTAGCACTATTGCATTAATTAAGTATCAGTATATGACATAATTAAATGTTTTCATGGCTCTTGCTGCAGTGTGTTTTGATGTTTCCAAATACAAATGTATTTCAAAGACTAAACATGCAGATTTTAATATATAATAGATTTTTTGTTATAATTTAATGATTTTATATGAATATCAGTTAAAATTAAATAAATGTTTTATGATTTAATCCTCTTCCTTGAATTGTCATGATTAATTCACATGAATTGAAATCCATTTAGATTAAAATTGTAACGTCTAAAGTAAAATATTTGATGTAATTCAATTAATTCTAAAAGTAACCTGAAAAATGTGTTACCTTTGGACTCGTGCAATGAGTTAAAACATTTGGATTCGTGCAATGAGTTAAAAGAGAAAAATGACTGAGTCACCTCTCTAGCTATTGAGTATTCACATTCAAAATGAGCAATCCTGTAACCATGTATTAAGGATGACCCAACATTTTTTAGGGAGAAAAACAAAATTCATTTTATTGTTTTTTTCAAAACATGTATTATAGTAAAATATTTTTGAAGAATTTGTATACCATAACCATCAAACAGAAGAAAAGTTGTTATCCGTGTTAACCTTAATCTTATCCTTATTCAAGCCTTTTAAATTCAGCCCTCTTGATATCCTCAAGTAAAAATTTTTTTTGAAATTCTATTATTAAGTTAATATGATAGTTTTTTTTTTGTAATTTGAATTAAAACATTGAATGAATGAAACGATTGCATTAAGAAATGAAGGGTGTGTGATTGGGAAATACATTGTTTTGTAAAATAATGTTGCATCAGTCTTCATGAAAATCCTCTTGCCGGATGCCTGAAGGTAGTAGAAATTGTGCCAGGCCAGTAGAATTTCACTAATAAACTAAAAAAATATCTGGTAAAAATTGTCTTTGGGCCAGTGGTTGAAAAAAGTTTTTGTAAAGTTTGTTGCATAATTGAAGAGTATACTTTTCCAAAAAAAAAAAATTATGATAATTAGACCCTTTGAATAATCTCTTAAAAGAGTTTTCCTAAAAGATTAAATAATAAGAATTATCTACTCAATAAATACAAAGATGGAGGAAAAAATACAAACATGAATTGAATTCGAATCTTTAAAAAAATAAATAAATAAATAAACAACCAAGAATAAGGACCACCAAAATGAGGTATTATTTAGAATAATACAAAAATTTTTAGAATAAATTATTTTGTCATCATAATATAAATACCCCACCCTCACCCCACATCTTCAAAGAAAAAAAGTGCAAAATTTTCTAGTTTAACACAGAAAATCAGGAATTGGACTTGGAGGGAAATGTTCTAAAACTTGTTTGTGAGGGGAAAAGAAATTAGACAACCACACAAACATACAGTTACCACCCCCAGGCAAAAACATAAACAGACAATCACACAAGCAACCATACATACAATTATACTACAAACAGATTTTATAACCATACTGGTATAACTCAACCACATAGACAACCACTCAAATAGACAACCATGCAAACAGACTACACAAACACATAAACACAAAACCATGCAAACAGACAACCACACAAACAGATCACCACGCAAACACAGACCACCACACAAACACAGACCACCGCACAAACACAGACCACCACACAAACACAGACCACCGCACAAACACAGACCACCACACAAACACAGACCACCGCACAAACACAGACCACCACACAAACACAGACCACCGCACAAACACAGGCAACCAAACAAACACAGACCACCACACAAACACAGACCACCATAACACAGACCACCAAACAAACAGACAACTACACAGACACTTAAAGTAACCACACAAACAGTCAACCACTCAAATATACAACCACACAAACAATCAATCAAGCACGCCGTATTCAGTAAGAGTTGACGACCTAGATCGTTGAAAGAGCCAGAACCTGTTCTGTAATTTGGTTAATACAAAACTCGATTTAGCACCTTTACTCCTTAGAATCATTCAGTTTTCGATTAAAACAAGAAATTGGTGTTTTTACTTTGCCCCCTCTTGACCCTTCCCTCTTGGCATTAGTTTAATCCTCCCGCGGTAGAGCGGCTGAGTCTATCATGTATTATTGCATGGACCAAATTCGGTACTGACCGTGAAACATGAGATGCTTGAAATGTGTAAAATTCATTTTCTTTAATAATGTATAACATGTGGTTTCTCATGAACGCCGAAGGTTCTTTGCGCTTAAAAGAAGGACTAACTTGTTGATAGCAGGGTCGTCCGCGGTAATGAAGTTTAACTGTATCACAGTTTTGTCAACCTTCATCTTTGATCTCCTGCTATTACCCATTCTTACTTCATGGTTCTCAGAATTTCCCTGGGAAAGAAATGGTTTTTCTCCAAAAGGTAATTTAAGGTATCCAATCCCCGGACCGTATTAATTTGCTCGGCACGATTAACGTGCAATTCCTGATAGATATGAAAGTATTCAAACCTAATAATTTTTGTGCGAACTTGTTTAATCTCTATAGTTTTCGAGCCTTGTGAAAGAGTTCAAAGACATTGATTATTGTCTGGGCTTAGTCTTTGTTTGAAAGAATGCAAAACCGTCTTTGTAGTTTACTTGAGTGAAATTGAAATATCATAACACTCTGAATTAGTTGTAAAGATGTAGTTGGCCTGGCCGTCTTTATGATAATGTAATCCATTACAGGTGAATTTAAACTGATAATACTCTTCAAATGCAAATGTCAAACTAGTCTCTCATAGTGAAGAAATCCTTGGAAGAGAAAGAAATGAAAACACAAAAGCGTTTGCCCTTTATTCATTCGTAGAGATAATTTGACGCAAATTAGCATAAACCATTGTATGCGTATATTTCTCTATATATACATATATTTATCATAACATAAGTATTAAAATATAGAGATTTTTTTAGCAATCGTATTGATCCTCCAGAAGTTCTTCTTAAAGTTTCTTTTGACGCTTCTATTTCCTCAGACGGACTAAGGCCAAGAAATTTTAAAGAAACAAATAAAATTAGCACGAATTGATGGAAAGTGGTTTATTTTCGGACAAGAAGGAAGGGTGTTGTTATCATGGTTATGCGAGGTTAAATTTATTATTTGAGAGAAACACTAAAAATTGGCAAGGATTTTAATTTTGTTTGTTTGTTTGTAACTTTGTATTAATGATGAAATGCTAACCGGAGGACCGAGGCCCCTCAAATAAACATGCCAGCACCTGTGATATCTTCATTATTACATGTATTTGTGTAGGGCGCCCGGTGGTTGACATAACATTTCATTTTTCATGGGCGTGTGATTATTCACACGTGTGTCATGCGCCGTCTGACCACTCATTCACCAATCTACACGTGCTTCGTTCTAATTAAAAGCAGTTGCCAATGTCATCCCGCTTTCAAATGTTGCACGTATAAGTTGCCATCGGTATTACTCATTTACTAATTAATGATAAATTATGGACCAAACTGGTCCTTGTTTAATAGCAAATGACAAATGACAACCAAGGAAAAAAAACCGATAATAATTCATGAAAAAAATTAATAAATAAAAGTACGACTACGTGTTAGAAACCCCTCAAATCGGCCAAAATTTTATATGAAATTGAATATTTTTAATCATCGATAGTGTTGTCGTGCAAAGTATGACACAAGCGGAGAATTTATCTTGAAAATTTGAAAGAAATAAATCAAGTTATTAGTGTAGGTTCTTCTTCTATTTTTTGAACAAGTCTTTACAAAAATATAATAGTATTGCTCAAGTACTGTACATTAACATTCGAAGATCCAGATTTTGTTGTGGAGGGGGAAGGTTTTAAAGCCCAGTCAGTAGTGTCCCGTCTGTGAAGTTTTGTGTAGAACACACTCAAATTTAAGATAAAATAGAAAATTATTATTATTATTTTTTTTTACAAATTCCAAAGAGGGGGAAGGATTGTTTCCTGACTCCCGTCACATTCTGCAATATTCGTGCATGCATGAACCTGTAAATGGGAATGCATTTTGAGAGTCAGAAATTTATGCTTGTAGAAAGATGCAAAATTTCTGCTTTAGGAGTTAATCAGCTAAATTTCAGCAATCAGAATTCCATTTTGTACGTTTTCTGACTTCAGGTGAAATTTTCCGTATAGACTTGGCTTATAATGGCAGAGCCGATGTAACATGTTAATAAAGCCAGGATTTGAATGTTAGTCTCCCAGCCATCCAGTTATTTGTAATGCAATATATATTTCATTCATAAACTAGCCAAAAGTTGCAGAGCTTGCCTTTGATGTTTCTGAAACCGTCTCGCAAGATGAAGGAAACCTTCCCAGTGACCACTTAATCATTCCCTTTGATGTGTGCTCTATATTTTTGAAATATGAGATGTAATTTGTTTTTCAAGCTTGAAAATACTGTTTACAGAGGCAAAGTGTGTGCTAATTTTCTCTGGAGCAATACGTCTGCTTTATAGCTTGCTCATGGGCAAAATATAGATCTTTTTTCGCGATGTTTTCTTAGACATGATAAGATTTTTGTATTAAAAAATCTTCATTGCAATAAGGTGCCGCATATGGCAAGGAAATTAACGAGCAAGCGCCTGTGGAAAGACAATGACTTCTAGTTTTTTTTGCGAGAACGTTAGGCTATTTGCAGCTATTGATGAATTATTCACAAGTACTATTCATGAAAATGTTTATTGATGATAATTCAGACCTTATGACCTTAATTTTTCCGGGTTACTTGACCTGATGCTTTGGACATACGGAACAAAATTATCTTCAGAGTTTCTATACTAGATCCATAATAAAATAGTGATTTGTACTATTATAAATGTTACATTAAAAACGTTCAAGTTTTTGTTCATTTTAGCGGTAAAATCTCTCACTCGACGTCTCGTTGACGTTTTAATGGTGTAAATTAAAAAAGCCTAAAATAAAGATGAAAAATAAAAAATATATATGATAAAATAATATATGAAAGAAAATACTACATGTAGTAAACATTTCAAAACAAAATAAGCAAAGCTAGTTTCATCCTCTCCGCATGTGAAACATTTGTTGACCAATATTTACGAAAATACCGTGTATGATTCAAAGATTCATATCGACATTTGACACATTTTGAACTATTGAATCGTAAGCTCAGTTCGTAATACACAATATCACATATACATGAACTCTGTCGAATAGCATATGACCTTGACCTCACGACTATGTTGAAACTTGGTATCGTGACCTCAGAGCGGGAGCAGTGAGACGTACTATCACAACGATTGTGAAGTCATTCAAATCACAAATTGTCAGCAGAAAAATTTTTCATTACTTACTTAAGTATTTACAATAAAACCACTATCCTTAGTGACAATGGCAAGCTTATACAATCTAAATCAACCCTGACCACGATAAGCTGTATCGATCTCAATACCGGTAGCATCTCGTAGTCAACAAACGGTCGTTGAATAAGTACTAGTTGTACTAAATATAGAGATACGAAGATGACAAAGAGAGACGAAGATCGTGACATGAAGAGACGAAGATCGTGACACAAAGAGACGAAGATCGTTACATAGAGTCATAGATCGTGCAGTAGAGTGACATAGATCGTGACATAAAGTGAGACATATATCGTGACATAAGGAGGTTTTAGATAATGACGTAGAGAGACAAAGTATTAGTTGTAGGGTTTGTTCTTGTCATACTTCCTACTCAAGGTACGGTTGGTGTGTTGATTTATAACTTTGAATAGGAAGTATGACAGGAATAAACCCTATAACGAATTTATCTTGCCGAGAACCATTACGTAACGTAATGTAGTGACCTAATTCGGCGTCAAGGTAGGACACCACATGACTAATACTGCGACGTCATCGACTGAAATTAGTACGCGGCGTGATAAACATATATCGTGGTATATAGAGTGCCATAGGTCGTGACAGATCGTGACATAGACAAATATCGTGACACAGAGAGGCTTAGATCGTGATAGAGAGACAGAGATCGTGATGTAGCAACAGTATCGATGTTGTCCAATTATGAACTCTAATGTTTTGATAGCCATAGTGGATGTTAAAGTGACATTCGATATATACGTAATTGAATATGATTGTGATATACTTTTGATTATGACATACCGGTTGTCGACTCTCATGACCTCGAAACTACTTATCATTATAATATGGTAACAAGTCGATGTTTATGAAGTAGAATGCTCATATACCAGTATATCGTGACATAGTCACGATAGTCAATATTTATGAACTCATATGATAATTTGAATTTCATGACACAGTCAATGTTTATGAAGTATATGGCTAAAGCAATATAGTGAAACGCCATTGCGTACCATTCTTTAAAAAAAACCCCAAAAATTGTGCCGTAGTCAATGTTATATGAACTCATATGGCCATTGAAATATCTTGACATAGTCGATGAACTCATATGGTAATGACAGCGATAATGAGCTCATAATATCATAGAAATATCTTGACAGTGCTTGTGGACTCATATGATCTTAGAAATCTTGTGACACGAGTGACAACCAGTGCTTAAGAGCTTATATGATGACAGAAATATAATTACATAGTCGGTGCTTTTAGCTCATATTATCATAGAAGTATCGTGACATAATCAGTGCTTTTGAGTCCATTTCATAGAAGTCAGTATGATCATAGAAAAATCGTGACATAGTGCTTTTGAGCTCATATGATCATTGAAATATCCTTAAATAGTCAGTGCTTTTGAGTTCATATTATCATAGAAATATCGTGGCATGGTCAGTACTTATGAGCTCTTGCGAACATAGAAATATCGTGACATAGTCTGTGCTTGTGAGCTCACATGATTATAAATTATCGCGGTATGGTCAGTACTTACGAGCTCTTATGAACATTGAAATATCATGACATAGTCTGTGCTTGTGAGCTCATATGATTATAAAATATCGTGGCATGATCAGTACTTATGAGCTCTAATGAACATAGAAATATCGTGACATAGTCTGTGCTTGTGAGCTCACATTATTATAAATTATCGTGGCATGGTCAGTACTCATGAGCTCTTATGAACATAGAAATATCGTGACATAGTCTGTGCTTGTGAGCTCACATGATTATAAAATATCATTGCATGGTCAGTACTTATGAGCTCTTATGAGCATAGAAATATCGTGACATAGTCTGTGCTTGTGAGCTCACATGATTATAAATTATCGCGGTATGGTCAGTACTTACGAGCTCTTATGAACATTGAAATACCATGACATAGTCTGTGCTTGTGAGCTCATACATGTATGATTATAGAAATCGTGGTTTGGTCAGTGTGAGCGTAAGTTATTCTTTTGTTATATCGAGATTCAGTTCGTATTTGGAATGATGACATGTGTAATTGGACTCAAATGACCATAGTGTTGTGATACAAAGATGTAGTCGATATTTATCAACTTTATATATCATTGTGATATGGTGATAAATCGACATTTATGAACTCATGTCAAGTTGAATGACTGACACTATCTGTACTATGAACTCAAAACGTTTGTAAGACTCTGTAATAGTTAGTGTTCATGTATGACCTCGGAGAATGGATAATACATGTACTACTCATAGTCGATGTTCATCAACTCAAAAGATAATTGTGATACATGATAAAGTCGACATTTTGAATTGAAGTCAACATGCTCTATCGTGACACAAGTTAATGAACACAAATTACATTAATGATAATAACATAGCAGATGTTTATGGTCGGAGTTCAAATGAAGATGGACATTTCGTGATTTTTGGCATAGTCGATGTACATGTGCTCAAAAAGTAATCGTGTTTTACACTGTTATATGGCGTATTTTGTGTTATGAATCCATATCGTGACATAGTCGAATTTAGTGGTATAAGTGACCGCACAATGTCATAATCGAATCTGAAATGTTTGTAGTGTTGTATAATCGGACAAATTTCATAATCGATTATCGGTTTATAATCGGAGAGGATTTTAATCGATTATTTCGATTTAATCGGAAATAAATTTTACTTGCTTTTACAGAAAAGAATATGACAAGTAATGATAAAACTTCACTAAATCTTATGCTAATATACATAATAAAATGTCTAGAGAGAAGTCCAACCACAGAATGATAAAATCCTGTCTAGTAAATGAAATATTTTGTCAAGATCACAGCAGTAATGGAGCCAAAACAAATATGTGATTGTAATACTAATAGTCGGCAACTTTACACGGCATATGCAGAGTTTTTTTTTGGGGGGGGTTCCATTCGACCCAAGAGTAAGGTTTTTGCTCATTCAACATGGAATCAAACAATATCTTCATGGAGTTTAGGCTAGCAGTACTGTAAACATCACTGACCTGGCCTAGCTTGTCCTTCTTACAAAGCTCTCGAGTTCGGCGTAAAAGTTGGGTTTTTTTTCTAGACGAGTACAGTAGATATTGACGTATCGCATCTGACGTTGAAGTTTTCTATTGGAGTACTTGTCATTACTATTCAATTCAATGAGAATCCTAATTCCACCTATGCCTTAGAAAGTGTATTCTTTTCGAATTATTTACGCTACGACCGTTACTTTTAACTCGTGGTAACGATCGTCAATATACTTTCGTTTTATTCGTACTTGTCATACGCGTATTCGACCGAGAACTATGTCATTTTTTTCTAAGTTGTATATTTCCGATTATAATCGATTCTTGAAAACATAATCGATTAATCGAAATCGAAGGGTATTAGCGATGATGTCGCCGATGTCGGCGATAATCGTTACAACACTAAATGTTTGTGATTATTTGTTTGACAGATTGTTATGAGAGTGTAACATTAACATGACATAGAATCGGTTATTTTAGCCAAAAAGACAACTAAGATCATAATCAATTTCTGAGTTGTTCGCAAAAATGGTAGTTATTCCTGAACAGAAGTTGCTGGTTATAGTTACAATGTGAGAAAAACAAAGTTTTTAACTCTGCAAATTTCTATTGCGCTGTACCAGACATTGATGTTTCCTATAATATGTATAGGCCCATTGAGGACCCATAGTATATTGAAGTTACGAGTTTATTAGTCCCCTACCGGCAACGCCGAAGGGGACTCTTAGTTTCCTCTCGGTCTGTCTGTCCGTCCGTCCGTCTGTCCCTCCGTCTGTCCCTCCGTCTGTCCGTCTGTCCGAATATCAGTTTTCCGGACTTTTTTTCTGCAACGGATGGAGATATTCAGATGAAATTTGATACACAGCTTGGTCTTGGATAGTTACAGAGCAAGTTCGACTTTCGTCACGCTTGACCCATTTTTCGAGGAGTTATGCCCCTTGATAACTTGGAAAATCCAGTTTTTGTCAGTTTTCCGGACTTTTTTCTGCAACGAATGGAAATATTCAGATGAAATTTGATACACAGCTTTGTCTTGGATAGTTACAGAGCAAGTTTAACTTTCATCGTGATTGACCCATTTGTCAAGGAGTTATGCCCCTTGATGACTTGGAAAATTCAGTTTTTGTCAGTTTTCCGGACTTTTTTTCTGCAACGGATGGAGATATTCAGATGAAATTTGATACACAGCTTGGTCTTGGATAGTTACAGAGCAAGTTTGACTTTCGTCACACTTGACCCATTTTTAGCTCTACTGGTCTCAGACCAGTCGAGCTTATGCGATCACCCTTCGTCCGGCGTCTGTCCGTCTGTCCGTCTGTCCGTCTGTCCGTCTGTCTGTCTGTCCGTCTGTCCGTAAACAATTCTTGTCCGGACAACTCCTCTGAAACTGTTAGAGATAGAAACTTAATTCTTTTTGTATTTTACTTGGTCCATGGTCTAGTTGTGCACCTGACATTCAGTTTCAGTCCCTGACTCCCAGGGTCTTAGAAAATGGGCGTGGTCATTAAATTCTATGTAATTTTGTCCGGATAGCTCTTCTATCACTATAAATGATAGAGACATAATTCTTTTTGCAATATGATGGGTCTGTAGTCTAGTTGTGCACCTGATATTTTGTTTGAGCCAATGACCCCCAGGGTCTTAGAAAAGGGTGTGGCCATTTTCTTTTATATTATTCCATATAATCTTATGCTTACAGCGCTGACACTATAAATAATGGAGACTAAATTCTTTATGCAATATGATGGGTCTGTAATCTCGTTGTCCACCTCATATTTTGTTTGAGTCTCTGACCCCAAGGGTCTTAGAAAATGGGTGTGGTTGTTTAGAATCTCTCTTATTATTACATGTGATCTCATGATAGCTAATTTCCCAGAATTTATGGATAATAGTTAATTGATTTATTCCAAAATATTATCGGTTTGCAGTTTAGATGTCATTACAGTATTTTACTTCAGTCCCTGTTCCCTAGGATTCTGGAAAATGGGTATATGGCTATTTTCTCTTACCCTATTTACATGCATTTAGAGTACATAAGTGACAGAAACTATAAGCAAACAAAGATATTGCAATTTTACAATATTATCATAGATGAGTCTGTAATTTAGTTTTTCTCATATTTTATTTGGGACCTGACCCAGGATTTTATCTTCAATTCTATAGAAACGCTAGGGGATAATTTCGGAATTTCCTCTGATCAATCAATCAACATGAAAATCTTTTCTAGTGTTTATACAGTGCAAGAAAGATATCAAATAGTCAAAATGCATGTATTTCTCACTTATTTTTTATTTGTTTAACATGTTTAAGGTGTAAGATTTTTAGAGAGAGTAGTTAGAATTTTTGTTGCAAGAGTAGAATGTCCGAAGTGATCACAGACTTGAGCTGTGCTTTCTGTTAAATGGGAACACCAGAATCACAAAGATTGATCAATTTAGCAAATAAAATAGCAATAATGCATCCTTCACATTGCCAAATGAAAGGAATATTGTGCTTGTGTAAGTTTTTTTTTCTTTTTGAGGGGGGGGGGGGGGGGGGGGGGGAGAGGAGGGAGGTAACTAGAATGTCCTAAGTGATCACAGACTTGAGCTGTGCTTTCTGTTAAATGGGAACACCAGAATCACAAAGATTGATCATTTTATCAAATAAAATAGCAATAATGCATCCTTCACATTGCCAAATGAAAGGAATATTGTGCTTGTGTAAGCTTTTTTTTTGGGGGGGGAGAGAGGGGGGAGGTAACTAGAATGTCCTAAGTGATCACAGACTTGAGCTGTGCTTTCTGTTAAATGGGAACACCAGAATCACAAAGATGGATCATTTTATCAAATAAAATAGCAATAATGCATCCTTCACATTGCCAAATGAAAGGAATATTGTGCTTGTGTAAGCTTTTTTTTTTGGGGGGGGGGGGGGGAGAGGGGGGAGGTAACTCTTACATCTTTCTTTCTTCATATAAATTCCTCCACTGCTTGGAGTACCACCCCCAATGGGATGTAAAACTGTGGTTTGATAAAATTTTTCATAA